>CM065714.1:25185404-25200404 GCA_033310375.1 Conus canariensis | reverse complement strand
GACTTAAGGAGGGGGGGGGGGGGTGTTGAAGATGGAGAAACTGGGAACATGAAATTAAGAAAATATGTTACAGATATGAAAACTCTTCACTAGCTGCATAAGGGAACCATCGCAATCCCTTTTGAAGGCAGATATATTTGTATTGCCTGCTCCGAGGCCTTTCGTCCGCTGGGTCGGAACTCATCAGGGAGACACGGCATGTCTGCGCTCCTGGCGTCAAATAGAGACACACCACAGTCCATAATACTGTGGTGTTCTCACCACCAAGGGTGCAAAAAAGAATCCAATAGCATCCCAAAGCAGCCAGCGAAGAGTAGTAAATGAAACCAAACCAAAGTGTGGGGAGGAAAAAAGTTGCTGAAAAACTAAAGACATTATGCAAATAGTATAAAATGTAGGGGACAATCTTTGAGCCTACGCTTGAGGATCCACCGAGGTGGATCCTCAAGCGTAGGCTCAAAGATTGTCCCCTACGTTTTAGTGGAGCCTCAAGCGTAGGCTCAAAGATTGTCCCCTACATTTTATACTATTTGCATAATGTCTTTAGTTTTTCAGCAACTTTTTTCCTCCCCACACTTTCGTTTGGTTTCATTTACCGAGGTGGATCCTCAAGCGTAGGCTCAAAGATTGTCCCCTACATTTTATACTATTTGCGTAATGTCTTTAGTTTTTCAGCAACTTTTTTCCTCCCCACACTTTGGTTTGGTTTCATTTACTACTCTTCGCTGGCTGCTTTGGGATGCTATTGGATTCTTTTTTGCACCCTTGGTGGTGAGAACACCACAGTATTATGGACTGTGGTGTGTCTCTATTTGACGCCAGGAGCGCAGACACAACCAGCCGTGTCTCCCTGATGAGTTCCGACCCAGCGGACGAAAGGCCTCGGAGCAGGCAATACCTGCAATATCTGCCTTCAAAAGGAATTGTGATGTTTCCCTTATGCAGCTAGTGAAGAGTTTTCATATCTGTAACATATTTTCTTAATTTCATGTTCCCAGTTTCTCCATCTTCAAACTCCCCCCCCCCCCCCCCCCCCCTCCTTAAGTCCAAATCTTTGCTAAGTCATTACTATGAAGACAGTTCAGTTGTAGGCCTGCGCTTGTTTTTTTTCCACCACTATTAGATTGTTCGTCTATGTATTTGTCTGACTTTATTCAAGTTTAAAAGGCTGTGCCAGTCTTGAATAAAAGTTACTCTGTGTTAGGTTTTCTTATGGGAGCAAAAAATACTCCACTAGTTTACTGTTCATCTAACATAAGTTCAGTAACTTGCAATCCAGATCAGACAGATAATTGTTGCAGAGTTTTGTGCCTTGTGTAAGTACTGTGGGAAATCTACTGGTCATTATTGACCAGGATCACACTGGCTGTTAGTTTCCAATATGCACTAAAATTGCATGTTCACTCTTCCAAGCCTCAATGGGACTGGTCCATGGTTTCCAGGAAACTAATGTTCATCCTCACCCCCACCCCCTGGCCTCTCCCATACACAAATCCACAGATACATTTAGCCTATAACCCCATTTGGGGTTAGGAAGGACTTAGATTAAAAAGTTATAAAAAAAAGAAAGAAAAACAACTCAAATACATAGTACATGTAGCGATAAACAAAGTGCAGTGTGTTATAACCACACTGGCCGAATGATTAAATGACTAGAGACTGAACGTAATTTGACAACATTTACGTCTCCACTCCACCAGAAATATCATATGGGGAAAAAGATATATCCAACGGATGTAACTGGAGTGTTTCTTGCAGGTACGAACTGTGTTCACACACATGTGTTACTCTGATTCTTCCCCATTCAAAAAACGACAACAACAACAACAACCACCTCAGAAACGGGTGTGAGTTTCGGGCACTTCCTCATACGCTCTGTTGTCATAGGCCACCAGGTGCGGATGCTGCTGATGCGCCACCTCCCCCCCGTCCCCTTTCCTCTGGAGGCCCGTGTAGAGGGGATGAACGTTGCCCTCCTCTCCCCCCATCTCCATGTGATACCGCGGCAGGCCGACGGGACCCTCGGACTTCTGAAGATCAGGAGCCTCTGACCCTGAGACCATGAACATGTCGCCGGTGGGTTTGGAGCCGTTGGCTGGTTGGAAGTCTTTGGACAGCTGCCTTCGGCTCGTCCATGACTCTAGGGGTTGATTCAGCTCTTTGATGACCTGCAAGTGGAGGCGGGTGAAGGTCGATGCCAATGTCAACATGGAAGGAGTGGGGGCTTCATGTCTTTGTGGGGGAAAACGGTCTGATCGAAGGGTGAAAATGTTTTGGACACAAGGCAAGGTTGCAAACTCCTGAGTTACGTTACACATTTAGATTGGTTTCAAAAACAAACAAACAAATGCCACATCAAAACAGTGATAGAAACCGCAGCAACAACAAGAACAACAGAACAAAGAAGAGAGAAAACAACAGCAGTTGTAGAAACGACAATGGCTGCATCCGAAAGGAATTATGACGTGAAGTACTCCCCACAATGACATAACAAAAGTGAACTGTCTCGAAGGCAATGGATTATTCATAACTTCATAGTTCGTCTCTCACAGATAAACATTCTTACGCATAATGTAAGAAATATGTAAGCGATCCGATTGTTGATACAATGCATCCATTGATGGCATTTTCATGTTCTACATCAAAAACAATATTTCCTTCACCCCGCAAAATGCTAGAGAGAGAGAGAGGGGGGGGGGGGGGAAAGAGAGAGAGAGAGAGAGAGAGAGAGAGAGAGAGAGAGAGAGACCCAGTTAATCGTCTGTGGCAAGAAAGTTTACGGTTCCCAACTGTGATGGGGCTTTTTATATACCTGTCAACCTGTCCATCTATCTATCTGTCTGTTTGCCCTTCTGTCCACTCGCCCATCGTTCTGATTTTCGCTCACTCCTTCCTGTGTGTGTGTGTGTGTGTGTGTGTGTGTGTGTGGCACGCACACGGCGAATTTGAGTATGTGTATGAATGTGCGTACGTGCGTGTTTGTGTGTGTGTATGACCCTAAGTTCCTTAAGAAATTTGAAGACAATCCCGATTCCATTCCACCCTTGGGAATTGGCATCCTTCCGCATTTGAACAGCACACACACAGACCATGGAGTAGTGTGTGATTCGTCCACATTTCTTGACGACCCTCCATGGATTTTTCACCCCCACCCCCTCCCCCCTCCGGAGATCCGCTTTGATCTTAGTTCATACCGCAAAGACTCCAACAGCTCTTTGGCATACGAGAATTTTTTTCAGCGAATTTCGTTCTAAATTTCCCACCTTTCAAAGAGCATTTGCTGATGGCTCCATATCTGAACTATGAAATTGCTTGTGCTGCGTATTGCGCTACAGCTCCCTTTCAGGATGTTTTGAACACATTCCCACAGAGAGTTCCATCTACACTGCTGAGCTCACAGAGGTTGTCCTGGCTTTCCAAATAGTCTCTAATTCAAAACATCGACCCTCTCGTTCTCTCTGACATTATTTCTGCTTTGAAGCTCACTGCTGACCGTAACCTCAAGCACCTTTAACTTTGGATATTAGTTGAACTGTACACCTCTCTTAAATCTGATGGCTACAACAAAGGTTTTGCTGGTCATGTCGGCATTCGTAGCAATAAACTGATTGATCAACTTGCCAAGGATCCACAAGGAGAAAGTTCAGCAGATTCTTTGATCCTCAAACCATCTGAAACCCAAAGCTCTGGCTCATGAAGACTTCTGGTAAGAGCGATAGAGCTTGTAGGCCGACAAAAAAAAAAAATCCAGATCCGTCCCAAACTCCAAAGAGTTTTTACCGTGTGTCACTGGCGGTCGTAAAGAATAAGAAGAAGAAAAAAAAGCAGTCTTGTGCCGTTTGCGCGCAGGCCATTCCTCTTACACTCACCCGTATCTTTTAAAAGGCGAAGAAGCTAGCTCCGAGGTGTGTTCCACGTGATGTACCACTCACTACGAAACATGCTCTTTCAGAGTGTTGGGACTTGCATGATGTGAGACATAAACACTTTACAGCAAACTTCATGAAAATCTTGTTCAGAAATGCCCCATCTGATGGGATTTTCAAGTTTCCGAAGGAGATGAAGTGGGTTTTTTTTTTTTCATTTCATCTAAGATTTTACGGAAGAAAGATTTTAAAATGAAATTCCAGCTGTATTGTTAGAATTATCTAATCTGTTATAAGAGTTGACTTAAACGACGTGACACCCCTAATATGGCCCTTTGCGGTCGGCTGGGCTTTAAGCAACATAATCCTCTCTCTCTCTCTCTCTCTCTCTCTCTCTCTCTCTCTCTCCTCTCTCTCTTGCCCTAATGCACACTCTAAATCTATTACTTTTCTTTTTTTATCTCCCTTTCATATAAGGGCCAGACCTTCCACTACGAGTGTACTGATGAAACTAGCCAGGGAGGGTGTAACTCAGCATCTGCCGTAGCCACTTCCAATCTCTCCCCCCCCCCCCCCTCTCCCCCTGCCCTCCCTGTCCCGCCACACACACACACTATTTGCCACCTTTTATAGTCAGATTCTCTCTCTCTCTCTCTCTCTCTCTCTCTCCTCTCTCTCTCTCTCCTCTCTCTCTCTCCTTTATATAAAAGGCTTTAGCTGCTAAAGGGACAATAAAACTCTCTCTCTCTCTCTCTCTCTCTCTCTCTCTCTCCTCTCTCTCTCTCTCTCTCTCTCTCTCTCTCTCTCTCTCTCTCTGGCTCCGGCTCCCACCTTCCAGACGCCCCCTTTGCAGGTGTAGTAATAGAACCATCCAGGGATGAAGATGCTGGGGCACAGGACACAGCCCCAGGCCAGCAGCTCAGCCCACCAGGGGAAGAAGACCTTCTCGTTGGCCGTCAGGGGCACGTACTGGTAGGCTTTGAAGATAATGACACCCTGGAGAAGAAGAAGAAACCAAAAAAAAAAAAAGAATGAAATTGTTTCAGCGGTAAGACGACCACAACAATGGCAACACAAGCCCCAAATAGATGGGCGCGCCACGAGCCAGGAAACAAACTAAGCTGGCGGAAAAAAAAAAGAAACAAATAAACAACAACAACAACAACAGTCTAACAAACGTATACTCTCCAGAATAACACACGTTAAAATGGGGGAAGGGGAGGTGCAGAGGAAGAGATGAGGAGTGGAAAGGGAAAGTAGGAACATCAGTGTTATCATTTTTGTAAAACTTGAATCACAGTTTCCTGTTTGTTTATTTGTTTGGCATTTGAGTGAGTGAGGGAAATGCCACTGGATATATTGAATTCTCTGCAGCACTGACTCTCTTCGTACACCAATAAGCTCTAAATTACATGGATTAATAAATCTAAAAACACTAACAAGAATAACAATCAAAGTTGTTAATCCTGACGATGACGACGACGACGATGACGACGACGACGATGATGATGATGATGATGACGATGATGATGATGACAACGATAATTGTCAGAATAACAGTAATCTGCTATAAAATGGTTATCAGAACAAAACAAAACAAAAACAAACAGCAAATCAATACAAAACAAAACAAACAAACAAACAAAAACCTGTCTTACCGTCAGCATCACAGGGGAAATGAAAATCCAGCAGACTATGAAATACTTGTAAGGACCCCGCTGGATCATCGCTTTGATATCCTTCGTGAACTCCGTGTGACCTGGAATAAGAGAACAGAACAAAACAGAACAGAACTATGTGAAATAGAATAGGACAGAAGCATATATCGCATTAGAATACTAAAATGAAGCACTACCTGAAAATTATGGCAACCAATGCAACAAGCTTGGCTTTGTCAGAAAAGACGAAAAAAAAAAATCTTTTTTTCTGAGCTATGAACGTAGAAGTCTCCGAGTATGTGTGTGGCGGGTAACTGATCCTGCGTCCCAGAAATGCTGGAAAAAGCGGGTGCCTGTTTACATGGAAAAAAAACTGCTTCCCGTCGAATACTAACCTACCTACCTATACTGCCACATTGTGCATGAGCAAGGAGCCACACCACGCCCACCATAGAGTTGGAACGTGAAGAGAGTGACAGTGACAGACGTATGGCAGCTGATATTACATCAAGGTCAGTCTCAAAATAATGCTGTGTCTGGCTGCTCCATCAGGAGCATTTCTTCTTCCTGGCGTTCGCTAGCTAGACGACCGCCAGTTCGGGTGACGAATAATCCCGGTTTTTTTGTTTTGTTTTTTTTCTCAGTTCTCGTTGGCAGAAGCAGCCGAAGTCTTTAGCGAAGAGTCAATTGGCCACACAAGTCGTCTTTTGTTGGTTCATGGAGGGAGCCTCTCTGGAGCACATACTCCCCAGTCTGGTCTTCCTGTCCTCAAGGACAGTTAGAGAGGGTACCAGCCTGGCCTTCCCCAGGAACGGTTGGAGAGGACACCAGTCTGGTCTTCCTGTCCCCAGGGACATGTTGGAGAGGACACCAGTCTGGTCTTCCTGTCCCCAGGGACAGTTGGAGAGGGTACCAGTCCGGTCTTCCTGTCCCCAGGGACAGCTGGAGAGGGTACCAGTCTGGTCTTCCTGTCCCCAGGGACAGTTGGAGAGGACACCAGTCTTGTCTTTCTGTCCGTATGGACATGATGGAGAGGGTACCAGTCTGGTCTTCCTGTGCCCAGGAACAGTTGGAGAGGGTACCAGTCTGGTCTTCCTGTCCCCAGGGACATGTTGGAGAGGGTACCAGTCTGGTCTTCCTGTCCCTATGGACATGATGGAGAGGGTACCAGTCTGGTCTTCCTGTGCCCAGGAACAGTTGGAGAGGGCATCAGTCTGGTCTTCCTGTCCCCAGGGACAGTTGGAGAGGGCATCAGTCTAGTCTTCCTGTCCCCAGGGACAGGTTGGAGAGGGCACCAGTCTGGTCTTCCTGTTCCCAGGGACATGTGGTTGGAGAGAGCACCAGTCTGGGATTCCTCTCCCAGGGACATATTGGATAGAGAAGGAACCAGTCTGGTCTTCCTGTTCCCAGGGACACGTTGGTTGGAGAGGGCACCAGTCTGGTCTTCCTCTCCCAGGGACATGTTGGTTGGAGAGGGCACCAGTCTGGTCTTTCTATCCCCAGGGCAGGTTGGAGAGGGTACCAGTCTGGAATTTCTATCCCCAGGGACATGTTGGTTGGAGAGGCACCAGTCTGGTCTTCCTGTCCCAGGGACATGTTGGTTGGAGAGGGTACCAGTCTGGTCTTCCTGTCCCAGGGACATGTTGGTTGGAGAGGGTATCAGTCCGGTCTTCCTGTCCCCAGGGACATGTTGGTTGGAGAGGGTACCAGTCTGGAATTTCTATCCCCAGGGACATGTTGGTTGGAGAGAACACCAGTCTGGTCTTCCTGTCCCAGGGACATGTTGGTTGGAGAGGGCACCAGTCTGGTCTTCCTGTCCCAGGGACATGTTGGTTGGAGAGGGTACCAGTCTGGTCTTCCTGTCCCAGGGACATGTTGGTTGGAGAGGGTATCAGTCCGGTCTTCCTGTCCCCAGGGACATGTTGGTTGGAGAGGGCACCAGTCTGGTCTTTCTATCCCCAGGGGCAGGTTGGTTGGAGAGGGCACCAGTCTGGTCTTCCTGTCCCCAGGGGCAGGTTGGTTGGAGAGGGATCAGTCTGGTCTTCCTGTCCCCAGGGACAGGTTGTTGTGAGAGGGTATCAGTCTGGTCTTCCTGTCCCCAGGGGACAGGTTGGATTGGAGAGGTATCAGTCCGGTCTTCATGTCCCCAGGGGCATGTGTTGGAGAGGGACAGTCGGTCTTCCTGTCCCCAGGGACATGTTTGGAGAGGGTACCAGTTCCTCCCAATATTAGGTTAATCATCTTGTCCCCAGGGACAGCTGGGAGAGGGTACCGGTCCGGTCTTCCTGTCCCCGGGCGGGGGGGGGGGGGGGGGGGGGGGGGGTCAGGTTAAAGACAACACCACTCTTCGCTTCCTTCCAGTACATGTGACAGGTCAGTCTGCAGCGCCCGCTGTGGAGCCTGGTCACCCACTGATAATCGTCCCATGACATCGTTGGCGTTGTAAGTGCCCTGATGATTCATTGCCTTTCATGCCGTTGATGCATGTCATACTGTAAGACAGAGCGGTAAGATTCCCGCTTTTCTACATTTGCCCAGGAAAAGCCTGAGCGTGACAGGTAGGGTACGATGCAACAGGTGACTTTTCACACAGGGCTGCCTGAAAGGTCGAGCGTCTCCAAAAGTTGTAACAAACACGTGTAAAAGTAAAGAAACATTTTCTTTTCTTTCTTTTTTTTTAATTTTTTTTTATTTTTTAAGTTCTGTGTGCTTTGTGTTCCGTCTGTGCCGGGCGAATTGATGCCGTAATAAAGCATCATTCGTTGGGAGCTATGGGCGAGTGACTGTCTTACCATTGGAGCAAAAGTTATCGTTCCTATTTGGCATTTACTAAACTCTTCAATTCCTGGTTTATCAAAGCTGCATGCCTTGCAGCCTAGTAGAAAGGAAATGGTTTGGAGTTATGGACGAGAAACTGTCTTATCACTGGAGCAAAAGTTGTCGTTCTTATATTTATTGTATTTACTAAGTTCTTCATTTTCTGATTCATCAAAGCTGTAGGCCTCGTAGCCTAGTGTAGAAAGGAAATGGTTCATCATGCATGAACCGTGTCTTGTGTGTAAACTGCTTTTTGTCGACTGTCTGCCAAGGATTCGTATCGGCTGAAGTTCCAGATGAGGGCCTTAAAATGCGGAACATGGTCTAGGGAAGTGCGACACTTTAGACCAAATGGTCTTACACTGAAATCCCCCCTTTCTTCCCCCCCCCCCTCCCCCCTCCACCTTCGTTCACATACGACTTGTCCGATCCAACATAACATAACATAACATAACATAACATAACATAACATTACAAATCATACATATACAATATCATATCATATCATATCATATCATATCGTAACATATGTTACGATATGACACGGCACGACATGACATGTAATATAGTTTAAAATGATATAAGAAAAATAACAACTAAAAAAATTGAATAGTGAACAGAATACGTGTGGGAGATCAATCTTTGATGAACTAAAAACACAATATTGAAAAACTAAGCAGTGCGTGTGTGTGTGGTGCGTGCGTATGTGCGTGCGTGCGTGCGTGCGTGTGTGTGTGTGTGTGTGTGTGTGTGTGTGTGTGTGTGTGTGTGTGTGTGTGTGTGTGTGTGTGCGCGCGTATGTGTGTGTGTGTGTGTGTGTGTGTGTGTGTGGCTAAACGGACCCACTCAACAAGCACACTCATCAACATACACACAAGAATACAACTTCCACTGATTATAAAAGCAAACGAGGTGACTCAGCTCAAGGAAACAGACCTCCTTGACTCATAAAATTAAGGTTACAGTGTATCACAAAACCTACACTGAAAGTGCGAATCTATGCCTAGTAATGGCACACAGATTCAGTTCTGCTGTAATGATGACGATGGGCAAGGTTTAGAAACAAGTGGGCCTACAGAATACAGGGCGGCAAGACTGTTCAGAAACGTTGCTGATAGAACATCATCGAACATTGATTTAAAAGCCGTGGGTCCAAAAACTGTCAATACTGAAAGGCAATGTACATTAGAAAAGCAGTATACCTCAGAAAGGCAATGTACTTAGAAAAGCAGCGTACGTCAGAAAGACAATGTACATCAGAAAAGCAGTGTACGTCAAAAAGGCAATGTACCTCGGATAAGCATTATACATCAAAAAGGCAATGGACCTCGGAGAAGCAATATACATCAAAAAGGCAATGTACCTCGGATAAGCAATATACATCAAAAGGCAATGGACCTCGATAAGCATATACATCAAAAAGGCAGGACTCGAAAGCAATTACATCAAAGCAAGACTCGGAAGCATTATACATCAAAAAGGCAATGGACCTCGGAGAAGCAATTACATCAAAAAGGCAATGGACATCAAAAAGGCAATGACATCAAAAAGGCAATGGACATCAAAAAGGCAATGGACATCAAAAAGGCAATATACATCAAAAAGGCAATGTACATCAAAAAGGCAATGTACATCAAAAAGGCAATGACATCAAAGGCATGGACACAAAAAGGCAATACAAAAAGGCATATACATCAAAAAGGCAATGACATCAAAGCAATGTAATCAAGATTGATAATACCATCCTCCGCACCTGCCACCCCAACCCCGAAAGAGCAAGAACGAAAACGTCAGAGGCAAGAACGAAAACGTCAGAGGCAAGACGAAACGTCAAGCAAGAACGAAACGTCAGAGGCAAGAACGAAAACGTCTTACAAGAGCAGAAAAACGTCAGAGCAAGAACGAAAACTCTACAAAGAGCAAAACGAAACTCTTACGAAAGAGGCAAGAACGAAAACGTCTTACAAGAGCAAGAACGAAAAGCTACGAAGAGCAGAACGAAAACGTCTTACGAAAGACGCAAGAACGAAAACGTCTTACGAAAGAGGCAAGAACGAAAACGTCTTACGAAAGAGGCAAGAACGAAAACGTCTTATGACAAGTAATCAAACTACGCACCATCTAACACATCTTTTCATGCAGTCTGAAGCTGATCTCAGAACAAGAGTGGGATCAAGTGAAATTGACAGTTGATTGTATGAATCGGAAAGGAAAGGAAAGGAAAATGAAACTTCGAGAATATTAATTTCTATGATAATGACGTACAATACAATAACGATAACGACAGCACATTTGACTTTATTCTGCTGCTAGCTAAATCTTAAGTCTACAAATAGAAGTTCGAAGGAAAACAACCTCAATTTCAACAATATACTTCATATCTCAAAAGAAGAACATGAAATTGAAAAATATGCCAGCCGTATAGGTATGTCTCAGAAGAACTCACTGGCACGATGGCATGTATATCTACCTCACTTGGAATAACATATACAGAACTTCGTAAGTGCAGAAATAAGATTTATTTTTCGATTTATGCAGTTGTATTTGGTCAATTTTGCTAGTGCTTGTATGTGTGTACACTGTTTATGTAAAAGGAAAAAAAACAAGAATGTTTTTTTAAATACAACAATAACATCGATGAAGAAAGAAAAAAAAAGGTTGCAGGCACTTTCCGTAGCGCTGCAGTGCCAACTGACCGTAGATCCAGGCGATGGAGATGAGTTCAAACAGGCCCACCAGCAGCGTGGGAAAGCCCACCACATACCCGTCCACTATGTCAAGCAGGTAGCTGCCCCCCTGGAATAACATGGAGGGGAAAAAACACCAGATAATATATGAGAGAGAGAGAGAGAGAGAGAGAGAGAGAGAGAGAGAGAGAGAGAGAGAGAGAGAGAGAGAGAGATGCCTCCCTAGAATAATATTGAAAAAATATATAATGAGAGCATGCACGCATGCGCGTTTGTGTGTGTGTGTGTGTGTGTGTGTGTGTGTGTGTGTGTGTGTGTGTGTGTGTGTGTGTGTGTGGTGTGTGAACGAAGAGAAAGAAATGTATCATCTTAAACTAGAGTTCATAGTCCTATGTTTTTGATCAATTAGGAGAGCGTGCGTAGCATATATATATATATATATATATATATATATATATATATATATATATATATATATATATAATGTATACACACACACACACACACACACACACAACAATATATATATATATATATATATGTGTGTGTGTGTGTGTGTGTGTGTGTGTGTGTGTGTGTGTGTGTGTGTGTGTGTGTGTGTTGTTGTTGTTGTTGTTGTTGTTGTTGTTGTTGTTGTTGTTTATGTCGTTTTGTTCTTGTTGCTTTTGGTGTTATAAAACGGTGATGTGCGTACAACAGTGAGGAAGACGATCACAGTGATGACAACGAGCTCGATGGAGACGATAACGGTGATGGGGGTAACAACGATGACGACGACAACGATGATGCTGCCTACCTGCGTGACCATGGGCAGGCCGAGGATGAAGCCGAGCAGAACGACGATGACCCTGAAGATCAAGGCTCGCTTCTTGCCCCCCAGCGTGTCGGGGAATTCATCAATGAAGGACGTCATGATGGTCTCCACCACCGAAAACTGCATCAACACACGTCACGTGCAAAGCGTCACCGTGTCACTGAATGGGTGTCTCAACACACGTCATGCGCTAACGTCACTGTGTCACCAGACCATGCCCCGACACACATCACGTCATATATCGCTGTGTCATTAAAAACTAACCATATACTTGCCACGTGCCAAACAGTGCGTCATCCAACACACAGCCTCAACGTATGTTCTCCCACACAATACACCACTGCGTCACTAATGAACACACAGCCTCAACACATGTCAAGGGCCAGACGTCACTGCCTCAACACACGTCACATCATTGTGTCAGTGAACTGTTCGTCAGCACATCAACGCGTCATACGGCAGACGTCATCGTGTCAGTGACAAGTGCATCAACGCATGTCACACGACAGAACATGTAGTTGTATCAGTGAACACTACAACAACACATATCACATGACAAACATCACTCTGTCAGAGAACACTGCCTCAACACCTGTCACATGGAACACGTCACCATAGCAGTGAACATTGCCTCAACCAACAGAATGTGCCCATATCACTGTGTCAGTGAAGGCTGACGACACGTGACCCCCACTGTGACAACACAAACAAATGAACAAACAAACGAACCACTGCAGTAAACCGTCCCTCTCAGTACTTCTGTGGGTCTTATCCGCACCTTCGGGTGTATCTTTTTCTTCTCGCAGCAGTAAACCGTCTCTCTCCGGCTTTTGCCATTGTTTATACTTTTCAACACACATACAGCATCTTCAAACGTTATTTTCCCTTTAATTAAGAGACTTTTATTTGTCTTATTCTTCCGTTAATTTGGGCAATCGCTCGACAAGAATTGGAAATGACACACTGTTCTACATCTCTTTCCGAGTATAATCTTCATAAAAGCAGTACTACTGTCATTCGTTAAAGTCAAACCATCTCTCATCGTAATTTTCATGTACTTACTTACTCACATAGTTCAGTTTTGCGACAGATTTTCCCCCTATTAGCTACCCACCTTAACCTTGAACATAACATTCCACTTTTGTCTTAAACTCCTGTTTACTTGTTTTTGTTTTTTTTGGTTTGTTTGTTTGTTTGTTTTAGAGTTCTCTTTTCCTTGCCTCACTGAGTCGATTATTTCTTTCCTGTTGTTCCATGTTCTTTTCGGGTTCCTTTTTTTTCAGAGCATCACGTTTCCTCGTTGTTACATAGGAAATAGTTTTCCGTCTAATTTTAATCACCAGCTTATCCATAAATAAGAGACAGCATAGACAAAGACAGACAGACAGACAGACAGGCAAAGGGACTCACAGCTGTGCTGAAGCCTAGCATGACGACCATCAGGAAGAAGAGAGTGGCCCACAATGGAGACAGAGGCATCTGGGACACCGCCTCTGGATACACCACGAACGCTAATCCTGGACCTGGCATCACACAAAAGACAATCGTCAGTAAAACGCAAACTGCTTGAAAAATAAACTGAATGGAAGAATGGGAGAGAGGAAAGAAAATTGGAGGGGAAGAAGAATCTGAGGAAGGTGAAAAAGAGAAAAGGGAGGAACAGAATAATGGGCATAGAGCTGAAGGGTTGAGGGGGAATGGTGGGGGGGGGGGGGGAGGAGGGGAGGAGGTGAACCGGGGGAGGGGGCGAAGGGGGGCGGAGAATAATGGAGAAACAGAAAGTTTGGATGGGAAGGGGAGTGGGAGAGGAAATTGATAGAAGAGGAAATCTTACAGAAGACAGGGAGCCGCAAACAATGAATAACAAACAAGATGGGTAGAGGACCATTATCACACCCTTATTAACTGCACACGAAGGCTGTTACAACTTAAATTTGCCTAGATAAATGTCCTTACAATACCCAAAGAACGAACAAGGTGCGAACACACACACACACACACACACACACACACACACACACACACACACACACACACACACACACACACACACACACACACACACACACACACACACACACACACACAGTGATGTACAATCCACACGGGAGCTCATCAAGAAAAGTAAATCTCATAAAGAAAATGTTATCATACAAGAGCATATTCCCAAGCATCTTGATTTATTTTTTTCAATGACCTACATGTGTGTGTGCATGGGTGGACAGATGTGTGTATGTGTGTGTGTGTGTGTGTGTGTGTGTGTGTGTGGGGTGTGTGTGTGTGTGTGTGTGTGTGTGTGTGTGTATTGTCAGTACAACACTATGTTAATCTGACAGTAAATGGTTTCAGTCAGTCAGTCAGTGTGTGTGTGTGTGTGCGTGTGTGTGTGTGTGTGTGTGTGTGTGTGTGTGTGTGTGTGTGTGTGTGTGTGTGTGTGTGTGTGTGTGTGTGTGTATGTGCGTGTGTGCGTGTGTGTGCGCGTACGTGTGTGTGTGCTTGCGCAAGCGCTCGTACGCGTGAGGGTTAGCATGAGCACGGTGAAAGATCTGAAAACAGTCTCCCAGCGTGGTTCTTGATTTTTCGGAGTCTAAACAGAAGACGCTTAAGACAATTAACTGGAAAGAGAATTACAGCAATGAAGCTTGTATGATAATACCAAAAAGCGAACAGAACCAGCAGTAACTTCTTAAGCTACACCATTGAAGAGAGTTGCAGAAGAACAGTATTGCTTACAGTCAGAGAAATACAGTGCATAATATGCCAAATGAATGTTGAAGACAAAAAAGCAAGCAGTATAAATTGATCAACACTGACAAAGGCTCCCGAGGGATTACGTTGAAACCTACCGCCCTCAGTGGCCTTCGCTACTACAGTTCACGGCACTTTGACTATGTAGTCCGGCACAGAGAAGACAGCATGATGATGATGATGATGATGTTGATAATGATCATGATCATGATGACAATGACGATGACGATGATGATGATGATGATGATGAGAGGAGGAGGAGGAGAGGAGGAGGAGGAGGAGAAATAACGATGACGATGACGATGACGCCGATGATGATGATGATAATGATGACGATGACGATGACGACGACGATGACCATATGATGATGATGATGATGATGATGATGATGATGATGATGATGATGATGA
>CM065714.1:25177904-25180404 GCA_033310375.1 Conus canariensis | reverse complement strand
CGCACGCAGGCACCCAGACACGCACGCATACACACACACACACACACACACACACACACACACACACACACACACACACACACACACACACACACACACCACAGCGCAGTGCGTGCGCAAAGAAGGAAGCGAGCACATACGCCCTCATAAATAATGACATATGTTAGGTCTTCCAGCATCTTTGGGAAAGCCGTCGAGGCAAGACCCTGATCCCCGCCCCCCCCCCCCCTCCCCCCTCAGATTAAACTGTTTTAGCCCTACTAAATGGGGAGGAGCAAATACTCAGCTTACGTGAAGAAGATTTCGCTGGGAGACAATGTGTCGTTTTCCGAGAATCCAGCTGGAAAAAGAAAAAAAAACATACATTGACAATCCATAACGTGCGTAACACCCCTGAATATCAGTTACTTTCAGATTTAACGTCTGCGTCTACCAAAAGCGATATTTCATAAGGGAATGATCACCCAAAAAGAGTGGGAGAGAGAGGCCTATCTAACTGTATAGGCTATTTATGTCGCCAGAATGAAAACAGTTTGAGGAAGCAGCCTGTTCACGAATGAACGTGATGAGAAGCAGTTTAGTTTAAATCAAAGTTAACATATCATTAATGTTAAATTTATTTATGTCTCCTGTGTGGATTTTTCTTCCTTTTTTAAACTTCACTTTATTTATTTACCTTTTCATTATCATTACGATCTACATTTTTCAAGGATGACAAAATGAGCTATAGTTTGATACATAACAACAAATCGTCGAACACATAGGTGTGAGGCCCTAAATGAGAACATAAACATCAGACTAACACATATGGCAGAAGACAGGAACGCACGCAAAAATTAGAACAACGATGAAATAAAAGATCACGTCTATTGTGTGTGCAACGATTTCTTTATCTTTTTTTTTTTTTTTTTTTTTTTTTTTTAAAGACCAATTCTGGCTTCCTTTACGGTTGAAAACGTACGTAAGTATCAGAGGGTGATCTAGATCTTCCTGGTTTCTCTGATTAATTCATAGTTCTTGACGCCCTGATCTCATGACATTAACTATCTCAAGACGTAAGGTTTTCTTTTCGGTTTATTCATAATCCAAAGCGCCCTGTTTTCAATGACTTTCAGATATAATCTTTGGTTTGTTTGTTCGCAATTGTTTCGTTTCTCTATATGTAATCTATTTTGTACTTCATGTTAATTCAGATCGACACCCATATCGGATATATATACAGCTGAACGAGATAAGTTTTCGAGGCGAATATTTATGTGAGGGAGGGGCGGGGGGGGGGGGGGGGGGGGGGGGGGGGGGGGGGGGGGGGGGGGGGGTGGGGGGGGGGAGGTGTATCTAGTACTACACTAACACTGCCATGATAACACGTTTAGATGGGAATCGAAAATGTCAGTGTTTATGCGAAGCGTCCAGAAATATTTTAGTTTTTACCAGTTTCAAAATTTGAATGTTTTTGGATTCGGTTATTTAAAGTGGAAACTTCGAGCGTGTTTATTCCGATGACTTTCATTCACGATGTTCTATTCCATTTTCTTTTCGATTTCCCATAGCCAGAATCATTTATAGTCTGGATCTCCTGGTTTGTTCATCAGGGGGTCGGTAAACGACTGATTGCGTTAACTGACTCCCTGACTGACCTACCGACCGATCAGTCAACTGAACAACGTACACAGGCATTAATCACTAAACAATGATCAATGAATGAATTGACTGACAGAGGCAGAAAGTCACATGGGGTCACCATACTGACAGCAGTTCAAACTGGCCGTGGCAGGAGCCTCGGTGCTGGCCGCCATTTCACCATCGGTGGCGGTGGCGGCGGGTGGTGGTGTTGGTGGTCCCAGCCAGACTGTACAGGCCGTACATCAGACACCGGCAGTCGTCGCAGCGCTCCAGTGACCAGGGCAGCACCGAGGTCATGGACATGACCAGGTAGTAGAGGGACCAGGCGATGACGATGTTGTAGTAGATGCCCACCAGAACCGTTGTGATGACTGCGGCGTAACCTACTCCTGTGGAAGTGATTAGAGGGGGAAGGGGGTTGCCAATGGGATGAAAATCCAGACTCCAATAATGATCATGATAGCCAAAAAACATTTTCAATGTGTGTGTGTGTGTGTGGGGGGGGGGGGGGGGTACGTCAGTCTGTACAAGTAACAACAAGTATCGGCAAGATCAGTATAAAGACATATGGGGACACTGAGTCTCCTTGTCGACAACCTTTGTAATTTCGAACTTGTCTGACACCTGACAACTTACAATAACACAGGATTTTACTTTCATAGAAAGTGCTAATCCAACAACATATGTCTGTTTTTCAACCAAACGCTTTTAGTACTTTAAAAACAAATTTACAATTAGTCGAATCAAAAGCTTTCTAACAGTCTACATTTAGCAGCAATCCATGAAGATTATTTTACTTTAGATAAGCCAGGGCGTCAAACAGAAATCTTAGATTAAAACCAATAATCTATTTCTAATAAATATTATATAATCCTCA
>CM065714.1:25167904-25175404 GCA_033310375.1 Conus canariensis | reverse complement strand
GGGCGTTGATCGATTGAAAATTTCGCCGAAGAGAAGATAACTGATTGCTCGTTCTTCGTTTTCCATTGTCCTGATTGTTGTTTTATCTTGCTTGGAGAAGACCTATGAGGTCGAAACTCATAGTGTTTTGTCATGGTATCTGTTTGTCCATATCAACCGGCGGAGTTACTTTAAAATCCTTTCAAAATCTGTTTCGATTTCCGCCAGCAGTCACCGCACTTTGAAACTAAAAAAAAAAAAAGGAAGGAAAGATACAGTGGGATGTGTCGATGCATCGTGCCTTTAGTCAGTGGATGGTGTCCCTTTGACTCTGATGTTTGTAATCATGAATGTTTTGTATGCAACAGTGCTCCTTCCCCCCCCCCCCCCCCCCCCCCCCCCCCCCCCCCCCCCCCCCCCCCCCCCCCCCCCCCCCCCCCCCCCAAAAAAAAAAATGTTTTTTAAGAAAAAATACTGTCAACATAACAGAAATCAACGAGAGAGCAAAGGTTTTGTTCTCGTGACAGTAATGAAACAAATCATGAGAATTTAAGTCCCTCCGTTGGAACGTTGCTGTCTGAGGTTTTTGTTTTTTTTTTTTTTCCTGTTTTTTGATTCTATCCTCATTTGAATTGTTCAGTCGAAACTTTTACGGAGGATTTCATAGATATAGTGTTTCTTGAACACACGGCGTTTATTCATCCTGCTGTCAAATGTGTAAAGGGGAAGAGGTTGTACAGGGACAGAGGAGAGTGGAGGGGGAAGGGTTGATCATGCCATGTTGAAAATGTAAAGCGAATCGACTTGGATAATGGTGTGTGTGTGTGTGTGTGTGTGTGTGTGTGTGTGTGTGTGTGTGTGTGTGTGTGTGTGTGTTGTTTAATCATTGTTTTGCCTGATCAAACCTTATTCAAGTTTTTTTGTTTTTTTTGTTTTTTAATGTGAAGTGTAGTACAATTTATACGCGCATTCCCCCAGAGCGGTCTTCACATTGTGCCATACTTAATGGAGAAACCGGATCAGCCATTAGAAGATCGTTTGATCGATCATTTTAACTGTACAGAGAAGTTGTCGTTACTGATGAATGGGGACTTTGTGCCAGAATAACTAATATTTTTTCCTGAATGTAGTGATGGTGTGATGTGCTCTTGTTTTGAAAGGAGCGACACCGCAATGATTAACAGACATTCTGAACATAATGGTACTGGATTCATATAGATACTTGCTTTCTATGCTTAATGGTATATGTAGTGTTTATGGTTATTCCGTTACTTCATATGATTTAGATGGTTCTACAACTGTGCATTGTAGTGTGTTCGTTGCTGACAAAAATTGAATCAAATCCGTGTTCGTTGCTGACAAAATTGAATCACATTCTTCTATGCCCTTGGTATTCTGCACGAATGACTCGGAAGCTGGTGTAGGTGCGTTTGAATATTTGGATGACAAGGAATGTGTTGAAAAATATCAATGGAATAACGATTACAGTAACTTTATTGTGATGTGATCAACTCCGAATATATTCATGAAAAGCCTCTGTCACCAACGATGCTGATCAATGCTACGAAAATAAGGCATAACAGATGTTCAATCATACTGTAAAAACTTGCGGGCGGTTGGAGACAATCTGACAAGATCAGACAAACAGAATGACCAGTGTGTTACAAAAATGCACGACAACTTAGCGACAAGTGCGCAGAGTTTGTTTTAATAATATTTAAGAAAACATCATGTAAAGATGGTGGAAGGTTTTCGGGGTTTTGTTGTTGTTTGTTTGTTTGTTTGTTGGTTTGGTTTGGTTTGGTTTGGTTTGGTTTGGTTTTTTTTCTTTTTCTTTTTTCCAAACGAGGAGAGAAAGAAAACTGTTGCCCAAAAAACAAAAGATAGTAAGTGAGATGCAGTTTACGAAAATATTTGATTCTGTAAATAATCAACACGAATTTTGGAAATCGCTGCGTGCAATAAACCACAAGGAATCACTACCTAAAAAAGGAGTTCAGCTGAAGGAATGGCACCAACATTTTTTAAAAGTGTTTGGAAAAGATGTCCATTTTCAGACAAATCAAAAAGTTAAGACGACGTGTATAAGAATTACATGAGTCACCTCTTACAAAGGAAGAAAGTGTAGGCTACTTTCAAGAAGTTTTTTTAATGGAGCACTTCTAGCCTGATGGTTAAACAGGGGAAATCTTTGAAAACTTAAGCGGATGTGCATCGGCTTTTTAGTTAAACTATTTTAAGCACTCTTTGATAAAGGAAAACTCTGAGTCTGTGTCTGAGTCAATTACCATGCCTTTGTGTAACAAAAAAAAATGGACTTTAGCGATGCTTATTGTTACACAGGAATTTTCCCATGCATACATCAACTGAACTTTATGGCTCAGTTGTATATAAACGGCTATCAGATTAGGTTCAGATAATATCATAACCATGTGTGAATATAAAGCAGGATAAAAAAAATCTTGATCATATTGTTCGCAGCCGTACAAATTGGGTTCGCCAATAAACGGACATTGCATGTATTTTTAACAGTTTTGCTGAAAAAAGTTGGTTCGATTTCAAGAAAGTTTCTAATTGGCCGATACTTAGGATTAGCGGGAAAAGGAAAATTTTTGTTGTCCAGAAGCTATGGACCAGAATTTTAAAGCTGGAATCGAATGTGGTACATGAGTCAGTCACAAACTAGAGGGATAAAACAATTCAGCTTTTCTCAAAAACTCTTCGAAACTCTCCGAAACTCCCAGAAGAGAGAGAGAGAGAGAGAGAGAGAGAGAGGAGACGAGAGGAGAGAGAGAGAGAGACAGAGACAGAGACAGAGACAGACAGGCAGGCAGATAGACAGACACACAGGCAGGCACAAAAACAGGGAGACTGAGTCACTGATAGACAAAATCACAGGAGAGAGAGAGGAGAGGAGAGAGAGAGAGAGAGAGAGAGAGAGAGAGAGAAGCAGACAGACAGACAGACAGACAGAAGAGAGAGGAGAGAGAGAGAGAGAGAGAGAAAGACAGAAGACAGACAGACAGAAGAGAGAGGAGAGGACTGAACGACTCAATGTATTTTACAGTATGATCACCGACCTGTGTACATAGAGGAGTGCACTTGATGCACACATAAACTAAAAATAAAGCGGGCACTGCACGCACAAAACACACACACACACACACACACACACACACACACACACACACACACACACACACACAACCCCGAAAACAACAAACATGCAAAAACCACAAACACTCCCATACAATAGTCTGTCATGAGAGGAAGCACTGAAATAAAACATACCACGAGTAGTGCTTCCAGACCGGGGCTGGTAACATATATTGTTCTCTTTGCTTCAGAGCACGAAAAAAATGAACGTAACAATGTTCCCGGTAAACGAATAGCTTTTGTTTTGTAACAGGCATTGTAACAAAGGGTTTCAAACATTTCGTATGCATTAAGTCAGATATTTCTCTCTGAAGTTGCCATATTTTGGACAAATTATGAGCACATGCTGTTCATCTTCTAATCTATCATACAATCTTCTAATCTATTACAAAATGGACAGTTTCTGGACAGATCTCAATACCGCTGATTTACATATGCTGTAAATCACAGTCCCAGGTGTTTTAATTAAGATGGAATCCATTCCATTTCTTGTGAGCCAAAAACGTGATTGTAGACTTTCTCTTGCTGCCCAACCACACAATTAAGTGTTCTTAAAGTTTGCTCTTAACCCTGAGTACGAATCAACATTACTTAGTATTAAAAAAAAAAATTTCGTCAGACGTCCTGTCCCCATTCAAAGATAAAGAATGTATCGACAGCAAATTGCCTAATTTTGAATTCCGAATCCGCTGTTTTTAAAACTTTTGTGTCTGCATCTTCTTTAGACAGGAGCAAGTATTTCAGCACACAAGACAAATAAGTAAGGAGATACTGTATCTCACTGGTGACAACATCTTTGTATTTAAAAGTTTGGAGACACTTTTTTTTCTGTGTGCGGTTTTATATTTTCTTAAGATGTGAAGACCCACCTCTATAGTTCTTTACCAAACCCAAAGTCGTTTGTACTGTACTTATGTATGATCAGCTAAGTGAATCGAAAACATTTTCAAAGTCTGTTGAAATAAGTAAATGTAGTAAATCTTGTTTATCGAGATAATAATGCCATCATAAATCGTTCGAATACTAAGTAAACGTGGTAAATGTCTTTTATCAAGATAATGATGCAATCGTAAATCGTTCAGATACTCTTTTATTAAGATAATTCATAAATCGTTCGGAAACATCTCCGATATATCTTCCAGGCACAAAACGGGTTGGATCCTCGTGACTTTTTTCTTGTTTGTTGTTTGCTTAATGTAAAAGGAATTTGATGCTGTTAGCTATGCAAGTTGATCCGATTTCATGTATCACGTTTGAAAATGTTACTGGCTGCCAGTTCTTGAGGTACTCTCCAGGTGTGTCTCCTCTCGAAGTGCAAATGATGATCCCTTCTTCTTGTGTTACTGACATCTGGCCTTTGAGGTGACGTTCCCATTCATACCTACCTGTTTTCAGAAAGAACAAAAATAGACAGTCATTCCATTCGTGTCTGTGCTTTTAACAATTTTTCTTCTTCTTCTTCTTTTCAATGCGATGGGTGCAGCTTCAAATGTTAAGAATCTTTCTAGAGCGCAAGATTCAGTCCTTGTTAATTTTGGAAGTTTTGCACTGATATGTCAATGTCCATTTTCTGTGTGTTTCTCACCGCATATAGTGATTGGTGACAGTTCCTTGTTTGTTTTTTAGGCATGTCATCGGTTTCAGACAATAGTTCTCCTCTGTCTTATTCAATTTCATTTAACTAAAACCATCAAAATGCTTTTTTTCCTTCTGGAGGACAAAAATGTGTGCGTTTATCTCTTCACTCTATGAAAGCTGTAGATCTAGGTATCATGCCGTCCATTTTGTTTTCAATTTTAATATTAGTTAGGTTTTGGGGTTTTTGTTTGTTTGTTTGTTTGTTTTGTTTTTGTTCCTCAACATCATTTTGTCAGTATCATGTAAATGTATTTTGTTTGCTAATTCTGTGATGCCTTTTTCGAAATGTGTTCTGCATCAAATGACTTCTTCTCTCCACAAGAAGATCATTTAATAAAAAAATAAAATAAAATAAAATTAAAAAAAAGTTTATACGAAATATTGGACTGGATTTCATTGTTTGGAATTTGGTCTGCATTCTCTGGGTTGCAAGGCATTACTGAATATTTGCTTGCCTTTCTTAAATTTTTTTTTTATTTCTTAGTCCACATGGGAAATATATTTCAAGGGAGAGGGCCTAAATCAAGAAAAAAAAAAAAAAAAAGAAACAAACAAGCAAAGCAGAACAAAACAAACACTTCTGCTCTTCGTCAGGTCTAGATTCAAGACCGGTGTCGAGAAAAGAATGGCCACTTTTCTATCCACATAACAGGTAACATTTCAGCATTCTCTACGAATGTGACCAGATAGACTTACACCAGAAAAAAAAAGTCTGTACGACCCACCTGGAGGGGATGTTAGTATTCTTCAGCTGTACCTGCGTACTCCAGGGCTGATTTCTCTCCAAGTATCGATAAGCTGTAATTATGTCATCATGCGTGTAACCACGTTCTGTGATTCGGGATTACTTACGTACTTACGTTACATGTGTGTGTGTGTGTGTGTGTGTGTGTGTGTGTGTGTGTGTGTGTGTGTGCGCGCGCGCGCGCGCACGCGTACGTATGTATGTGTGTATGTATGATTTTGTGACAGAGAGAGAGAGAGAGGCACGTGAAACACACACACACACACACACACACCACACACACACACACACACACACCACACAAAGGAATAGACAAACAAATCCAAAACAAACGATGGTCGAAAGAAAGGAGGGAGAGAATGGTCGAAAAAAACAATCACAACACACACACACACACACA
The DNA here is from genome assembly GCA_033310375.1 of Conus canariensis. Taxonomy (NCBI): domain Eukaryota; kingdom Metazoa; phylum Mollusca; class Gastropoda; order Neogastropoda; family Conidae; genus Conus; species Conus canariensis. The sequence continues at coordinate 25,169,486 of CM065714.1, read as the reverse complement.
CACACAGCAACCACAAAAAGAGCAGGAGGGAACGAAGAACATAACATTGTTAATACCGTCCATTGACCCTCAAGTTCTCATCTCTGCACCCAGACTCACTCACAGCATCTCCCGGCGTCTTGCCATCACCAGACACATCTCTTCTGGCCACTGCAGAATGTTCACCTTCCATGGTCAAGTGCTATCTGCTCCTCTGCTTCACACACAGAGAGGGAAGCGGTCGTGTCTCTCTCTGCTCTCTCGCTCTCTCGGGGGTGAACCAGCCGAGCGGACTCGTGCGTGACCTTGCTTCATCCCAACTGATTAATATATATAGTGGTGTAGGTTTCAACATCCGGGGCGTTGTAATGAAGACAACACCGCGAATTAAGCCAGCAGAAAAGATGTGTGACAAGAAACGAACAGATATAGGCCTTTAAGGTCGGTTGGTCCCTGGTATTGTTGTTTACACGAACAGATATAGACCCTTAAGGTCGGTTGGTCCCTGCTGTTGTTTACACGAGAAACGAACAGATATAGACCCCTAAGGTCGACTGGTCCCCGCTGTTGTTGTTTACACGAGAAACGAACAGATATAGACCCTTAAGGTCGACTGGTCCCTGCTGCTGTTGTTTACACGAGAAACGAACAGATATAGACCCTTAAGCACGGTTGGTCCCCGCTGTTGTTGTTTACACGAGAAACGAACAGATATAGACCCTTAAGGTCGGTTGGTCCCCGCTGTTGTTGTTTACACGAGAAACGAACAGATATAGACCCTTAAGGTCGACTGGTCCCCGCTGTTGTTATTTACACGAGAAAAATGACCTAAGATCAGGCCCCAGGAGGGCGTATTGCTAATCGGCCCATTAGTTATTTCTCTACCACTCATGGCATTCTTTGCTTCTAAGCACTTAAGACCTTTTGTGAGAGGTTTCACTCCCTTGACACACACACACACACACACACACACACACACACACACACACATCGGTTACAATGAGAGAAGAGAGATATGTCAAAAATGAGAGATGTTTTCGAGGGTACGATTTTCCTTAGCTCTAATAGGCCTGCATTCTTTTATTCAACGTTTACGTCTTTGGTCTATAAAAACATAGCCAAATATAATTAAAACATTTGTACTGTATTCAAAGAAATAATTGTCATTTGTTAAAAGGCATTATTTCTTCTACCATCGATCAAGGCTATTTATTTTCAGTCTCTGCACCTCATGTTTTGATATTCCTTATATAGCTTGGGATAGTATAGGTCCTCATGTTGTTCTTTCAAGGCGTCACTTTAGCTCGCAGCGAACGCAAGGAGCACTTCTTGAATACGGATAGAAAGATAATGAAGGTCAACTGTGACAAGCTGCATAAATTGGATTTGCCGCGCCAGAGGGTTCAGAGCAAATGTCAGAAAAAGCGCGAGGCTGATGAGTTGAGTGGTGACGAGGGAGCGTAAAGACTCTGGTTTGGGCGCTAGCTCTGTGTCACGGTCTGTCTGTCTGTCTGGGTAACTGTATGTGGAGAAAAGGCCTCTGGAGAGCATGGGAAGACAGAAATCTGATTTTGCTCCACCCACACAATAGGCAGGGAAATGC
>CM065714.1:25045404-25162904 GCA_033310375.1 Conus canariensis | reverse complement strand
TTGTGTATGTATATATGTGGGGGGAGCAGGATAATGGGATGGGGAAAGGAAGGGGAATTTCAGAATAGGGTAGCTGGCGACAAACATCCACCCACTGAGTATAGGGTAAATTAGTGAGAAGCATCCGCCCATAACATGAACACGACCTTTGAACAGAAATCGTAACCTCCAATCCTGACCTATCCTTTTTTCTTCAGTGTAACTTAGTGAGCTTGCACTTTATTCATAACTTTCCACAAGGGTGCCAAGAAGACACAAGCACATGCACACACACATGCATACTCACTGTCACACACGCGCACACAACACACACACACACACACACACACACACACAGAGTTTTGTTGCTGTTGTGACACATGCCAAAGTGGAATGTTGCTATGTCGCTGAAGTGGTATATCACCAGAATGGTATGCTCCTGTAGTCAAATGTGGATATCACTTAATGGACTTGCTAAGCTGGAAGTCACTTTGTTAGATGCTCTTAAAGTGGGACGACACCTACACGCTGCCTGATGGTTTGATGTATTGTTGATTGGTGATACGATGTTCAGCACCTTGCGCCAACGTCTCGTTTCCATGGTTAGGATCCTTCTTTCCTTCATTACAATCTGAGCATTCATCTGCTTGCTAAAAAGGAAACAATGTGAAGAGATTGTGCTGTGAGCTACAGTGAAACAATGTTGCAACAATATCTCGTCTCTTGATCAACGCACATTCAGAAGTAGTTAATCATTACAAACTCTTAGGAGATTTTAACAGACACATGTCTTTAACTGAACAGTGACAAAAAAAAAAAAAAATCACTTTCTTCCACAGATCTGAAGCCGTTGCTTCATAACATCAATTTAATGAGTGTCCATTGCAACAGAAAATAAAAATAACGAGTCTGCAACATACATCTGCTTGCATGAACAGAAACCAGAAATTCATTTACTCCTTTCTGCAGAGTCACACAAATATGATATTTTGTACACAAAAAGACATGCACATATACTAACAGAACCAATGCTTGCATCCAGAAAGAAATAAACCACAAAATGATAATAGTGGTTAACTCAATGGCAATATACTGAAATTTGACTCTTTTGAACGAAAACAAAATAAAAAACAAATAAACCAACTCTAACAAAATCAATGTGTTCTCTTCATACTTGAGTCATACAAACTTTACCAGATTCGTAAGTTAATCATATTTACTTTTTTAAATTTCTGGATTTTTCACAAGTACTATATGTAAATTTCTGCAGTTTTAATGAAGGAAAAGTTGTAAAAGGAGCTTACGCTTACCTCAGAATTCTCTTCATCAATAAATGCATGAAAAAATTTTGAGATGACTTTTCTGTCTGAGAAATGTTCTTTTAGACAAGCAGCAACATGTTCAATGTTGAATCCTTAACTTGCAACAATTTGCTACTTCTTGCAATGGACTTGCCTTCACTCTGCCATCATGTTTGAGAAAAATTTCAACCTTGACCTGCTTCAAAACACCACCATCAGAGAGAAAATTACCATGTTTTTGGTTGATAATTGTAATGGTCAAGCAAACAGCTTGTGCAATTTACTCTAGATTGAAAAATTCCGTGTTTCACTGATACATAAACTTCAGCATGTCAAAGTTTGTGAACGACATGCTGAATCTTAACCTACAGCACAATGCCAATGAATCAAAATAAATAAAGCAAGAAGTGTAAGGTCAACAAACAAACAAAGTTCAGCATCCTTTCAGCACACATCCAAAATAGCACAATTCAAAACATTCAATCACTTTTCTGAAAGTTGACATGTTCCTCAAAAGACCTCAATGCTCTCACTTCTTTCGGCACCGTCAAGCAACTTGCACCTTGTTGTATCTGTATACAGCTTGCCACATCCATGTCATGCACAAAGCAAACTTCTGTTCTTGTGCTCTTTTAGTTCAGTTTTCCAGGAATGAGACATAGTCCGTAAGCACTGACAGATGTTGTTCGTTAGGTAGTGTCACTGTTGATACAGGTTCTGGAACAGATTCATAGGATCAGCACAGGTTAGTCAGGATTCACTGACACTTAATAAAAAAAAATGCACATCAGGTGGAACATCTCTAAAAAAAAGATCTCCATGGAATCCCCTGTAAAATGCTTGTGCCTACTGTCATATGCATGCCAGCGCTCAATAAAAAGATCTTTACTACCAAGTGATTTATCCTGCACTGAATGTCTGGACTGATTTCAAAGAGAGAGAGAGAGAGGGAGAATGTTGCTTTTTGCCCAACCCACCCACCACAGAGGGTTATACTAAGCCTGTCACTTTGTTAAAACACGCCTCAAAACAGATTAAGAAACAAATGCACATTAAAACAGTTTTTCTGAAAAACATACCGGAATTTTGTTAAAATCTTTCTTCCATGAAACACCAGATCCGATGAAAAATGCAGATTTTTTCAGAAACTTAAAACTAGCATCAGGTGGGACATAACTGAACAAGATTTTCATAGTCTGCTGTAAAGTGTTTACGTCTGTGAGTGGTACATCACATGGACCACACACTGGAAAGTAGTCACTTGCATGTAGATTGTCATGAACACACCACTCATAGTCCACCACCAGTGAGGATCACACATTGACAAATTCAAACATGAAAGTGTACCTGTGGGAGAGTGGAGATGTGTTGGAGACCCATCATTCAGACTACACAAATCCAGCTCTAAAAAGACATCTTCAAGAAGCAGACCTCTGGATAAAGATAACACTACCTCAGAGTTTGTTATCTGTCTGCAAGATCCTTTCCTCACTAGTCTAATATCACCATTGTTGTGAACAGACGTTAAATTAAATCAATCAATCAATCAATCCTTTCCTCTTGTCAGAGGAAAATTAATGTCACCGATTCACGCTGATTTGTTTGTTAGAACATTGGAATAAATGTTTCACAAGTACAAAGAGGTGATAGTACCATAGTTTAATGATTTCAATGTAAGTGAAAAGTATTTAAAAAAAAAAAAAAAAATGCAATCATGAAATCTGGATCAAATGATAGAAAACAGCCTTTAGCAGATTATTTCTGTGACAGGTAGTCATAGGTGACTAGATTTTGGCTGTAGAAAAAAGGGGATTTTCCACACCGTGGAAGCAATTTGAATTTTGAACAGCTACTGCACTGATCTTTGTTTCAGGTTAGTGGGTCACTTTTGTCATGAAAATTTGTTCTGCCGATTTTTATTCAACAAAATCTCCAAAACATTACCAAATGTAAGCATCATCATTAACAGTGTGTACTCATCACAAAAGAAAAAAAAAATATCTGATAATAAATTTGATCATCAAACATGAATTGGATCTACAGTGGAAATTAACACAATGGCAGTCCCTCTCAGATTACAACACACTTGTTTTCAATTTGCTTCTGATATGGTCTAGCTGTTCATATACTCTTCAACATTAACAAAAAAAATGTGCAATAACGATGGAAGAATAATCCAGTAGCTGAATTAACCCGTAGAGTGCCTTTAAGCCGTCAGCTGACGCCGCATTAAAAATGCTTTCCCAGTGCCTATGGGCCGTCCACTGACGTCATGCATTTTTCTTGAATTTTCATTCGTTACTATTTCTATCAACGGACTTAAATAGAGTGTGCGTAGTAAGCCTTATATGTCTGTAGTATTAAAATGATATGTAAATGACCACACGTGAGGGGAAAGCCCATTTATTCTCATCACTGACTGGATGACCAGCCAGCACTTCGTCTCGCTTGCAAAGATGGCGGCGCAACCTTCGACAAGCGCAGCGACCAAATCAACGTATTTACACAGCTGAGCAGGCTCTGCTAATGATTTTTGACAAAGACAATAATCTTTTATTCAACGACTCACTCGAGCATGAAGGTGAGATGATGATACTGATGGAATTGCCAACCGTATTCGTCAGTTATTGTGTCGGGCTGTGTGACCTCAATGTGTGTTCAGCTGACTGGTTTGCCAGCGTCGAACGAGCTCGCCTAGTGTGTACTCTGCACTGCGTGCCAGTGGTCAGTGACGTGGTAGTCAGCGTGAGAGGGGAGCGCGGCCTGCTCGCGGCGCGGCACAGGGCAGAGGGAAAGGTAGGGGAAGAGGAGCAGTGAAAGAGAGGGTTGAAGTCCAGCAAGGGGGCGTGGTGGGGAGAGGGGGGCATGGTCGTGGACTGACCTGTCTGCATAGAGTGTGAGCGTCTTGATAGACTTCTAAACTGTTTTACTTTCATTTACGTGTGTAGTGTGACAATACAAACTTTATTTTCAACTTTTTTGCTTTGTGTTCTTGTTTGGATGTGAAGATGTAGTGGTAAATACATATGCTTTTGATCGTGCAAAAAAATCTATCCAAATCTAATTGTCTAAATACTTTTTTATTATCACAATTAAAACAAAAGAAGCCCAGATTCAAAATCTTCATTCAATTTCCTTCAAAAATCATATATATTTCATTGTTATATCTTTTGTAGTTTCTGAGCTAGAATTTTTTGTTAATTATTACCCCCAAATCATTAGATTTCCCTGGCACTGGGAAAGCCTTTGTTTGTAACATTTTCAAGCAGCTTCAAGCAGCGAACGGGTTAAAGGGTGAACAAAATCACGAAGTGAATCACAAACTGGACAGGAAATCTCATTCACGGACAACGATATTATGTTACACACAACAGAACAGGAGATCTGATACACCAATGAATCAGAGAGACGACACTCAAGTTGAACCACATTTCGTTTCATGGTTGGATTCAAGTAATCGGGGATCAATGTTGCATGAATGGAATTATTCTAACTGCACTATGTCACGGCAATGCGATTTCAAGAGTTACAATTCAGCAGAATGTTTTTGTTGGCCTGTATTATGTACATTACACCTTGAAACGAAACCACATGTAAGGTGGGAAAAACCTTTGAGTTTACCACTGACCAAAAGTGACCATTGATATTTCTAAATACTATCTGGTCATTTTAATAAATGATACATACACACACACACACACACACACACACACACACACACACACACACACAATCTCTCTCTCTCTCTCTCTCACTCATATATACACACACATACACAGTCTATATCTCTCTCTCACTCTCATACACACACACATACACAATCTATCACAGTTTGAGGATGCTGCTTTTTTTTTTAATGATGAATTATGTATCGCTTTTCATTCTACTGAAGGACTTGAATTAGCATGTTTCTTCTACTTTCTGGGGTTTTTTTTCAATGAAAGTGAAGCAACATTAATCCTTTACTTCTGTCATGAAAATAAACAAATTTTGCAGATCTGATCATACATCTCATTGCAGTCGGAGAGTGTACCCTGTAGAATGTTCAACATTTTCACACCTGATTGGTAAGCCTTGATGAAAATTTTAAAGAGTCTTGAACACTTACATACTGATTACTGTAAATATATAAGACAAAATATTATGCAGCAGTGGCAGAGGTATGTTTTTTTCATTAATAGAAAATGTACAGCAAATTTCCCAACACTATGTTACTTCAACAAAATACTTACCTAACTTCTTTGGAGTCAGGAATTTAGACTGTGAGTCCAGAGTCCATCCTTCAGACACAGCAGCTGTGAGGGAAAATGATACGTGAATGTAAGTGATGTTGATCAGTTCATTTCTTTCATTATGATCTATTCACTTTTGTGATAATGGACACTTGAAACTCAAAACTGTATATACCTGAGCCATTCACCATAACCATTACACATGACCAAGTAAACATTATTTGTGCAACACACTGTGTGTGTGTGTGTATGTGTGTGTGTGTGTGTGTGAGTGTGAGTGTGTGCAAGAACCATACTAGCTATACAGGGGTGGTGGCAGCAGTAGCATAGCAAGCAGAGCAGCTTCAGTGGGCGGAAGAGTTTGCCCTTTCTTTTCCACTTTCACGAAATGACCAAAACTCTGGCAACATGGCAGACAATGAGCCAGAAGCTGTAATTTGAGAGGCTTTCAGGTGGAACAAGATGAAACAAATTTCTTTTTCTTTGCGGAAAAAAAAAAAGTTGAAAAGGTAGTGGGGGAAATCTGAATTTGTGTTTTGAAATGTGAAGTGATTCCCAAGCCTGCGGAACAGGACTGTCTGATTTAGAATACAATTTTAAAAAATAGTTCAGTGTCGTTTTAAACCTTCCAATCCTGACCATGATTCAGGGATTATCGGAAAAGATAGGAAAATGAAAATACATGCATTTCAGGAATGATTTTTATGTCTGATTTTTTGTTTTTGTTTTCAGAAATGAACTAAGTGTTCAATAAGCCCAAATCAAAACTTAATGCATAACTGATTATAGACAGACTATACCTTAAAACTTCAAAAATAAGAATTAAGTCAAGGGAGGCAATGGGTATAGTCTGGGGTTTGTAAGAAAGGGTTTGTCTGCCTCTGCACAGATTACAACTGGTTTGTGAAAAAAAAAAAAAAAAGCCCCAAAGCAGTCAGAACTCTTGTTGAGAATAGCTCTGGTTCACATGCCTTACCAGCGCCTTTTCTTTGTTATCTTTCTTTTTTACTTTTTCACAATATGCCTGATGTTAAATACAGACAAGTACAAGGATTCATAACATATTGGCAATGCCCCAGCTACCTAAAATGACTGCCAGTCATTTACTGATGTAATGTCAAAGGAAAATTAATATTTGTTGTTTACCTTGCTTGGCTTCAGCCACCGGCATGCCCAGGAACACAGAAAAATCGTCCACGTTGATGGAAGAATAGGCCAGTCGAACAAGATTCAAAGCCTGACGGCGTACACTCTCTGCAACAGACAAAGCTAGACGTGCATTGTAAGAATACTGAGGGGTGTGGAGGGGGAGGCACAAAGATCAAAATTAACCAATTTCTTTACTGCTTTTCATGTTTTTGGTTTGAAAGCAGCTCAGTTAATGTGTATGTTAATACATGTCTGTGTGCGTCGAGTTCCATGGTGTTGTTAGTAGAATGGTCAAGTGTGCTGGTGAAGCCTTACTGTATAACTATGAATTTTTTCAAACTTTCATTTCAATAATAGGGAGTCTCAGATTTCACCCAGTGATTCAGATTTCCTAACACTACAGAGGGTTGTAAGAACGCTTGGTTTTAAATGCTAAAAAGAACACTGAAAAGTTTAAACTTCCTTTTCTTTTCTCTTTGTTGTTGCTGTTATTTTTGTTTGTTTGTTGTTTGCTATCACTAATATTATCCATAAAGGTCTGGTGGCATTGATTTTTTTCATTCTTCTGTTAGCAGCATGATCTATTATCCTGCTTTCACAGTCTCACACATGCTGAATTGTTACTACAAGTAGCTATCACTTCCATCGTCTGTTATAGCCAAACACACAAACAAAGGCACACTGTTTGAACTACAACTTTCCATCTGCCATAGGCTTGCAGAATGCCATGCCATCAATGAAGATTGTTAACAACTTTGAGTGCTTGCAATGTGCATTTCTTTTTCCTTTTTTCTCTTCTTTTTTTCTTTAGCAAACCAAACTTACCTGAACAACTTTTAAGGGATAATAAGCTAGAAAATTCATCTCATGTAGTTTTTCAAGAGATGAAAACAAAGTGGACACAAACCCAGCCCAGTGAACAATTTTTTTAGGGATATTAAGACTAAGCCAATCAATCTAGCACACTTTTCCCTGGAATAAAATCCAAAGCCTAACAACATACTGTTACTTTACTTCTGGTCCTCCACTAAAATCACAACAACAAAAATCACAACCACACACACACATTCTGTCCAGCTTCTGAACTCACCACTTAGGGCATTCATAATGGGTTTCACGGATTCGCTCCAGTCTTTCTTCAGAGCTTCATATGTGCCAGGGTAGTTCCGCTTCCACATGCACTGGCCCACTTCCCAAATAAAGCCAAGTTCGGCACTGGCCTGGAAGTCAAGTAATACATCTCATATTCATTATTTTTTTTTAATTAAAGCCTTTCATCCTTTATGCCTTTAGCATCTTTTTTAAAATACTTTTTCCCCTTTATTGTACTGACAAATGAATTACCACTAAATCACTTCAAATAAACCTACACACAAGAGTTAAAATTTTATCTCATCTTATTTACCCGAGTTAAGCCATGAGCAATAAAAACTCGGTAACACTTAACGAACACCACATCAAACAAACATAAAACAAAACAAAACAAAAAGAAAGAGCTCATACACTTGCACAGATCTGCTGGAAGGAAGAAAAATGTTATCTGTACAAAAAAAAAAGGGTTGATATACCAACTTTAAAGAATAGCAGGCCAATCAAAAAAAAAAAAATAAATAAATAAATAAAAATAATCAAGAAGTAATCATTTTACTAAAAAGAAGGGTATCACTAATTTTACTTGATGGCTTTTCATTGACTGACAAGAAACTGCACAGATTAAACAAAAATTCTGAGGATGTACATTTCTTTTTTTTTTTTTTTTTAAAGACAAACAAACAAAAAAAAACTTACAAAGGTCTGGGGCATTCCAGAAAAAATTCATCTCTGAAGACATCCACGACAGACTTTTTGCAAAACAATTTTCACTGAGAGTTCCAATCAATCATCCCAACTCAACTGTAAGTTTACTATAGCTACATTGAAAAATGAATCAATAAAAATAGAGAAACTATCTGGTGAAGGTATAATGTATTGTTCCTACCTTTATCGTTTCTTTGAATTTTCATATAAAGACATTTACTGCTTCCTTCTTCTCTAGCAGTCATGTTTATCCTAGAGAGCTAGCATTTCACCTCTAGAGTGACTACTTCCTGACCGATTCCCTTGTTTATAGCACAGCATTTCTCCCCCTTCAGTCTGCTTGAGTGGTCTTAAGCTCCTTCTCAAATCACACATATTCAAGACACTGTTGTGATCCGTGGCTTGAATTTCCATCGACTTATTCCTCTGTCCTCTATAGCTGTTTCAGTCATCACTTGGTTGCAATTGCTTCTTCCATCAGTGCTTTTAATTTTCCTTCCACAGCCGGTTGGAACTGTTCAGCAACGTTACACTGTCAGGATCCGCCAGACTGAATTTGGGACAGCTGCTTGTCATTCTCTTGTTCTTCAATCATACATCTGTCCACAGACTGAAGCCAGGGACTATTTAACTATACTCCTACCTGGGATCCATCATTAGCAATTAGGGATTTAAACCAGAAATGGTCTCAAAGGCAGCAAAGACAATATCAGCACTGTCTAGATCAAAACTTGTTTTAGAAGGATAACATCTCTATGAACTCATGATCCTGTGTCATTTGTGTATTCCATCTTCACGTGTACGTTCAGGACATGAACCCTCAAAGTGAAGCGGGAAAAAACTAGCCTAGCCATTGAAATGTGGTGCTGCCACAAGCTAAACATCAGATATACTGTCCATATTACCTATGAAGAAGTGCGTCAAACCCTAAAGCAGCACATCGAACCATATGGAGATCCACTGACTTCAGTTAAAGGAAAGAAAATTACATCAGTATGATCATGTAACAAGAGAGAGAGAGAGAGAGAGAGAGAGAGAGATTTAACTTTATACTCACACCATTTTATATAAGAATGACATTATTCTTAGAAAAGAGGCCATTGTGAAATTGATTAGAATCTTTCAATCTTTACCTGCTTTACGCTGCCTGGGATCCTCTTCCACAGAAATTTGCAATTTAGCCTGTTTAGACACACACACACACACACACACACACACACACACACACACACACACACACACACACACACACAGATGCATGCAAGTTGAAAGCACACACTCACACTCATTAATGCACATACACAAACATGTAGAGAACTTGCTTACATCTATTGATCTAATCAAATTAATACGGAATCATCATGTTCTGAAAAAGGCACACTTGACAGCAGATAAACCCATATACTGATTAATCTTTGCGGATATCTTAAATTTTAATCCAGATCCTGTCTTCACTGAGATCTTGCATTAAAATCTTGGCCAGAGAGCTAATCAAAATTGCTGTACTACCTATTATTTCCTGTTCATGCCTCAAAAACAAATTTTTTTTTTTTTTAAAGACTCTTCTTTCCCAAAGCAAACTTCAAATGAATTTCTTTATGTTTGTAATCTATCTTCATGTACATGTAACAGAAATGAAGACTAGCCTGACAAGGAAACAGTGGAAAAAAAAAACAACACTGTCTGCAGGTGACTTACATCATCTGAACGTATTGCTGCAAGTGAAGGTCTCACGCGTGCACGCATACACAACACACACACACACACACACACACACACATGCATGCACATACACACACACAGCTATTGACACTACTACAAAACAAAATAAAAAAAATCTGCAATTGCAAGTATTCATATTCAATCAATTTTCTCAAATTCTGGTGTAATGCTATACAACTTAGTCAAATCACACTGGAGAAAAAAAGTAACTTGATATGAATTAAAACTGTTTACTCTTTTCCATTAGTCTTTTACATATTGCCAAATGGCCCAGTCAGTCTAATGGCAGTCTGTGCATACAAAAACAAAACAGCAATAACTGGTTCTTCAAGAATTGCATAGTAATAATGCAACAGAGATTTTTGTTCCTGCCATGTTATGGCACAAACTGTTCCTCTGGCTTGAGTTACTGGGGGCAATAAATTGTGCTAGACATGAAGATACAAATTATCACCCTTGGCACAAACTGTTGCTTTGGCGACAATATCTGCCAGGAGTACCGACTCTTTTTTTTTTTTCAAGCAAAGGCATCTCTGCGATTCATTCGTTTAAAAAAGAAGCTAAGAATTCCCTAATGCTAGCAGTGATTTGAATTCATGTCCCTTAATTGCTAACTAAGAAGGTTGCTGAGGCACCACGGCATGATGTTTTACTATCATAATTATTTTACTGTATAGACATGATTATTTTGTTGACCTCTGATCATTTTCAATGAAGTCTGAAAGTTAGAGGGTTGGTCACTGAGGCACCACTAAGGTCTTGTTTTTAGAGCATCACACCAGAAATGGTGAACTTAGATTTACTGATCTCTGTATCTCTTTTTAGAAAAGATCTTGGACTCAATATCTGAAAACATTGCTACTCTGAATTAACAGAATGATGAAGCATTAAGACAGATTGTGAAAACGTCTGGTTTGATGTGCTAGCATTAAGTGGGAACTGAATTCCAGTCATCAGAACCAAAGCACAGTACACTATCTACTGAACTCGATCTCCTGTTTCTGTTATAAATCAGCATCTACAATGATATGAAATATGTGTTTGAACAAAACGTAATGACTGGCTAGCAAATACACCAAATCAAGTGTAACAAATATTGTTGAAAACTCTTCATCATCACACCTACTTTTATGAACATTTAATCAGTTACTTTTCAGAAAACAAAAACCAGATAGACAGAGGAAAGACAGATCAACAATATGTAGATGTAACAGAATACATCAGGATCACAAGTTATGCTGATATGTTACAAATTATCATGGTGATGCTTTGTGCCAGGGCCACAGTTTGTGCCCTCATATTCTGCACAAACTGTCACAAGCAAGAATTTGTGCTGGGTGATAATTTGTGCTGTAACACTATTGTAATCAAGCTTTGTGTTTAAGTGGCATTTTGGACACAAAATCTGTTGGTGGATAAAATTCATTCTGATGATATGACAGGACACTACATATATTTAAACAGCATTTCCCTTATTCTCTTTTGTGCAGCTTCAGCAAGAACTTACGAATCATTATGCAGCAAATACAATGCCATCAGCTGTCCATACAGTTGTGGGGAAGCAACTCCTCCAGGTGCCTGAAGACAGAAAAAATTTTACTTGCATGTATAGGGACAATCCATACAGCAATCTGAACTGAAATCACAGACCATTAGAGCTTTAAAGATTTTATTACTTGTTACTGCTATTAATTAACAACAAAACATTTAATGATGCATTAAGCCTTCATATCAACAGCTTTAAAAGGTATCACTGCAGATAAGTTTTCTGATAACTCCTTAATCTTACTGTCACTATAGTACTTATAATGTCACTTCACCTTTCATCTTTCCTGTGGATAATCACTTTCATATTTTCCACAGGGAAAAATGTCCAGTCAAGAATGCAATCTACTCAGTGCAGGGAAAGAAGGATCAAGCAAAATGGTCTGTTGCAACAGAAAGAAGAAAATATAGGGACAGTTACGCTGATTCTCATAGTTTTGAAAAAGTTCTTGTTCACTGCCTGCAAGGCATTAACATCATCTGCAAATTGAAGGTTTTCGTTTTTTCCAGTTCTTCCTCCAGTACTGACTATTTTGACATGACCTTCAAGTGCATAGGTCATAATACCTTTCATGAATATGTTTCTTCTTCTTCTTCTTCCTAAAATACTGGTTCACTCAAAAACAAGTAGGTCACCAGCACACATGTTAAAAAGTAAAATAAAATAACATAAAATAAAGTGCGACTCAGTCTGTTGGCCCCTGGAGCAAAATTTGGCAACAAGGGGTCGCACACGATATTCAAAAAGTTAAAAGCAATGGCCAGATTCAGGCCCAGGTAACTATAAAATATCTGGGGCAGTTAAAACAGAAAATCGTCAATATGCAGATCTGAAAACTGTCGTATCAATTTGCTTTTTAAATGAGACTGCATTTGTGGCAATCTTGATGGCACCCGGCAGTGAGTTCCACAGCCGTACAGAACTAGGATAAAATGAATGTAAGTGGCTGGCAATATTTGATGCAGGTATGGTATAACATTGACCGCCACTCCTGGTGCTACTTACATTCAATACTGGTTGTTCCATTGTTTAAAAGTGAAGGAGATGAAAGGCAGCCCTGATGAATTTCAACTGAAGTATGGTACCTTTCTCCAATAGCACCCTGTATGAGCACTGCACCAGTGTCTTCGGTCAGTTTGGAGTACAGTTGTTGGGTGGTAGTGATAAGCTTCTGCCTGATGTTAATGTTGTTCATTGTGGCCCAAAGTGCCTCCTGCCAGAATCTGTCCAATGACTTCTTTAATTTCATAACACGGAATCCCCCCTCCCCGTGCTAGAATTGTTTTACTTATTCAACGAGTACAGAGACTAAAGATCTGTTCATCGGTACTTTCTACCTTTGCAGAATTCAGCCTGTTCTTCAGCAATAATACGTTTGTGGGAAGTAAGGAACCAAGTGAATTGGGATTTAAAATGCACATGTGTGTGTGTGTGTGTGTGTGTGTGTGTGTGTGTGTGTGTGTGTGTGGGAGAGAGAGAGAGAGAGAGAGAGAGTCAGCAAGCAAACACACTTCCAGTTCTTGTGTCTCCAGTTCTTGTGCCAGACCCACGAAGTCAATTTCGGCGTCACCCGCCATGTTCATTCCAGATTTTAGCACAGCACTGAAGAATGAAAAAAAAAAAAGAATCATCAAAACGATTAGCTTCAAAGACAGCCTATTAAATCACAATTTTGTATCAGTATTGAACTGTCATCTATTCATTTTTTAAATTTGCTTTTCTTATTTTATTTCATTTTAATTCATTGTTTACTCCATGATAATTCATACCCGAGAACTATCAGAGGTGAAAGGTCACAGGAAGCACATGTAAACAAAGGAGAACGCTGTAAATTTGGTCAACTTTTAAAACTATGGCTGGCATGGGTTTGTGCACAATGTTTTAAAATTTGAATGCTTGGTTTTATTTCTGGCAGCTGTGCAGCTCCAAAATATCGTATTAAATGTAGCATCCATGATTTAAACGTTAAAATGAATTTAAACGAAGAAAGTTGCAGAAGTCCTAGTTCAGAAGCCCCAACTTTGTATCGACGTCATAGATTGGAGCGCTCACGGACAGTATAGCTTCTGTTTTATTAGAGCGCGAATCAACGAGATCGACACAAAATTGAAAATACTTTTGGCGATTTACCGAGAGCCGATGTCTGAAATACATTACTATCGGAACAGCTGATGATGTGATTGCAAAGGAAAACAGCTCACTCTCTTGAACTTAAGAAAAAGGATATTTTCATCTTGTGGACAGTGACATATTATTAGTAAGATCATACAGAACATTTGTATGACCTCATCAAGAATATGGAAATGATCTCTCTCTCTCTCTCTCTCTCTCTCTCTCCTCTCTCTCTCTCTCACACACACACACACACACACACACACACACACACCACACACACTTCTTCATTCTCTTTCCCAGTTTGGGATTGGCCAGCCAGATAAGACTTTGGTTCCTGAGGTCATATTGATGATTTGATGTAAAAAGCGATATGTTAGGAGTGTTGCTATCGAAAGATTCAGAGAAGCGCAATAAAGATTGTTGATGGCATGCAGAATAGAATATGTGAAGAAAAGACTGAAAATACGTCGCTCTCTCTGTCTCTCTATCTCATATGTGTGAAAATGCACACATGTGCTTGCACACACACACACACACACACACACACACACACACACACACACACACACACACACTCCTTGAATCTCTTTCTCTGTTTGGGATTGGCTAGCCAGATCACACACACGCACACACGCATGCACGCACGCATGCACGCACGCACGCACGCACACACACACACACACACACACAACACACACACACAACAACACACACACACACACACACACACACACACACACACCTCACTCACTCACTCACTCACTTCTTAATTTTTAACTCTTTCCCAGTTTGGGATTGGCTAGCCAGATAAGACTTTTATTCCCGAAAACTTGACTCTCTCGAGGCACAGGGTAAAATGGCAAGGGTGGGTTGGTGGGAGAAAGTGAAAGGATGGGGAGATTGGGGGGGGGGGGGGGGGGGGGGGGCAGAGGCATTTGGCAGCTGTCTTTTCTGTTGGACAAAAAGAAGACAACTTCATTGCCCCACACTGCAGTACAAATTTCAGTGAAATTTTTTTGGCTGTTGTAGACACTTCTTAAAGATTTTTTTTGTTTGTTTGTGTGATTTTGTTGTTGGAGTAAGCATACTTCAGAATAGACATTTAAAAGACTGACAAGAACACCAGTCAAGTCAGCAATCTGATTGAATCCATTTGACCGTACTCTGGTATTCTTATGCTGACGTCATAGCCTGACATATTACCTTTCATTTTGTTAACAACTTAACTGCTCATTTTCTCTCTCTGTCTCTCTCTCCCAGTCTCTCTCTCTCTCTCTCTCTCTCTCTCTCTCTCTCTCTCTTCTCTCTCTCACACACACACTCAAACCATGATCTATTACATGATCATGCACACCCATATGCATCTGAGTACTCGCGCATGCGCGCACACACACACACACACAACATACACACACACACACACACACACACACACACACACACACACATACATGTTTGGCCCGTCACTTTGCTGCCCATCACTTTGTTGCCTATGCCTTCTATCCGACCGTCCTCCCTCTCCATGTTCCCCCTCTCCTGGTCCATACCCCCACCCCCTTCCTTCCTTTTCTGAATGTCTTATTTGGGGGGAGGAGGGAGTCATGGCCTGAGAGAGAGAGAGAGGTGGGTGGGAGGAAGGGAGAGGCAGACAAAGGGGGAAGGAAGATAGGAACATGGTAGGAAGGGAAGAAACACTGCTGCTGTTACAGTGTTGGGACGGAAGAGCAACACAAAGAGGCAAAGTGAGAGACAAAAACTACAACAACAACAAAGACAACAACAACAACAACAACACACACACATGCACATGCTCATGCACACAGAGCAGGTGGGTGGGGATGGGATGGAGCTGAACACTATTGTTTCCTTAACACACACACACACACTCTCTCTCTCTCTCTCTCTCTCTCTCTCTCTCTCTCTCTCTCTCTCTCTCGCTTTCTCTCTCTTTCAAGGTGAACTGTTTGAAAGGCTATTGTGTGACCAAAGCTTTTTAGTTTTTCAACAAGAGGGCAAAACAGGGAGACGTGAGATGAGGGGAATGGGGTGTAAGGAGCAGAGTTTCACTCAGATTATCCGATAAGAGTACACCTTCCCTTGCGGAAAAACATGGGTGTAATGTTTCATTCGGGTTTATAATTATAGGACAGGTGAAGGGGGCTGGATGGGACAATTGCGAAATAACAAGATGTTCATCCCATAAAGAGCTGTTCCCCCCCCCTCTCTCTCTCTCTCTCTCTCTCTCTCTCTCTCTCTCTCTCTCTCTCTCCTTCTCTCTCTCTCTGTATATGCTTGGGTTATATAACAGTAGAGCTGACCACTCTGACTGTTGATACCTTTTGATCTCACTTGCATTCTTTAAGGATCCTAAAGCATAGGTTCAAAGATTTTCCCCAACATTTTATACTGCTTACCTAATAATTGTAGTTTTTGAGCAACTTATTTCCTTACTGCACTTTCTTTTCATTTTACTTTCCTTGCTTTCGTTGGCTGTTTGGAGTACTGTTGGATTCTGCATTTTTTAAGCCTTGGTGGTGAGAATACTATAGAGTTATATAGGCTGTGGTATGTCTCCATTTGATGTCAAGGGAGCACAGACACTATCGACCGTGCCTCCCTGATGAGTCCGATCCAGCAGACAAAAGGCCTTGTTTTAGGCGATATGAATGGTTCTGTCCTCAAGATGGTTAACTATGGTCCTCATGTGGAGCTAGTGAAGGATTTTATGTTTTTGATATATTTCCCCGATTTTTCGTTCTCACTTTCTTTCTTTCACCCGTTCCCGCCACCCCACCCCCACCCCCTGTGTGTGTGTGTGTGTGTGTGTGTGTGTGTGTGTGTGTGTGTGTGTGTGTGTGTTCAGTACATGTTTCCATTAGTGTGCAACTCTATTGCACTGAGAATTATAACAAATTAACCGGCACGCATGCACACACACAAAGAAGGTGAACTGTTCAAATAGCCTTTGTGAGATCACTTCTCTTTTACAAGATTAAATGAAGTGTTAACACCTGGCTCATCCCTACACCACCCATGCCTCCCACCCATCCATCCTCCCTCTCTCTGCTACCCTGTCCCCACCCCCACCCCCTCCCCCTCCCTTCCTTGCCTGGCACTACTGTTGGGGATAGTCATATCCTGAAAGAGAGACAGACAAAGTGGGGAGGGAAAGCCTCTGGATGTAGTAGGACTGCTGTTGCTACAGACTGGGGGGTAGAAGAGTGACAGACAGAAGAATGTGCAGGGAGGGAAGGGGCAGGGGGAAGGGGACCTGGGGGAAGCTGGATTGAAATGCTAGTCTATCTATGCAAGCCAAATCACCGCCAAAATTCTTTGTAGTATTAATAAGTGTGATCAATATATTGAATTTCACTCAGAAATTTAGCACTTGTGTACTTTGGTCCCACTTTAGGTGCATAGCTAATGTTCTGAATGTGGACAGACTCTAAATTTGAGTCGCTGGGTCATTATGATGAGGTGGATTCTGTTGATACTGTTTCCAAAATCTGCAGTGAGAGACATCAGTGTGTGCTTGTCAAACCTCCTCACACATGCAATTAATAATACACTGACATGATTGGTCATCCAGGCCCCCCCCCCTCCCCCCTCCCCATCTCTCTCCCTTCCTATCCTGCCTTTCTTCAGTTGGTTCATTCTCACTTGCTTCACACGAAAGGAAGGGACTTGGGGAGAAGGAATCTCTCTCTTAAGGCGTGACTAGGTAGTGATGGAAGCGGAGGGAGAGGAGGAGGCATTCTCTCTCTCTCTCTTTCTTGGAAGGATAGGGTGAGTGGCTGGGAGAGTTTGCAGCAAAATGAATGCTGTCCAACCTAACTCTCCACCCCATTCTCCTCCTTGCTCTCTCTCTCTCTCTCTCTCTCTCTCTCTCTCTCTCTCTCTCATTAATTAATTTTTTTTTTCTATCTCAGCTACCATTTTTGTCTTATGATAAAACCAGATTAAATCTACCAAACAAGTGTATTTGTATTTGGATACCTTTGTCTTTATAACTGCTGCTGCTAATGGTTTATCATCATAACTGATAACTGAATATTCAGACACAAAGTCAATCACTGGCGCGTGTAAAACTAAAATTCCACTTTGTGTGAATTTTAAACAAAGCAGCTTCAAAAGATAATGTTAATGAGTATATGTATGATGCTGTGAATGTTGTAATAACTATGACGTGTTGCAGCATCAAAGGAGACACAGCCGATGGAGGAAGGGGGCACAATAGAGGAAGAGGAAGACTACTATGATTCAGAGGAAGATGAAACAGAGCTACAGAAAGCAAAGCAGGCCCTCACTGGTCGAGGGGTCACGCTGTCTGACCTCATGGATGAGGGAATAATTCACGCTGGTGAAAATCTTCTGTCGATTGATTATCGGGTATGTGAGTAGTGAAGTTGTACTGTCCAAATTTTGGGGGAAAGGGGGGGGGGGGGGGGGGGTGGTGGTAATAGAAGTTACAGTGGAGTGGAGAGAGACCACATAGTTTACTTGTTTGTCTTTGTGTGTGTGTGTGTGTGTGCGCATGTATGTGTGTGTGTCTGTGTATGTGTGTGTGTGTGTGTGATGTTTTTTCACAAATTAGTAACAGTATACATACACAGGAGAAATCTCACTGCGTAAACCCAACAGAAAATCAGGGCAGTTAGATGTTACCTGTCTAATACATCTTTTGGCTTCCAGCAACATGGCTGGAGCTTTCTTCCATATAAAGTAAACTTTAAAATGATACTGAGGCTTAGCTCAATTCCTCCATTGTTAGCTCCCCAAATAGCTGGTTTTTGCTGTGAATTGCAGCATTTATAAGTGCACATTTAATGCCACTCTCAACAACAATGGGGAAGGAAGAAATTTACAGGTCATATGACCAGCCATGACCTACACTGATATATATTTACCGATAGACTTCATTGCTAAATAGGCTGACATGGGGACTAAGGTTTTTAGCTGTCATAATCCATGACTGGAGCAGTAAAATGTAAAAATTATGTTTGTTTTACACCACTTTTGATAAACTTTACTATGATAGGTGTACATGTTTACAATGAAAAGTATTATAAGTTTACTATTTTATTCTTCAGGATCAGCATATTGTTTGCAGATTTGTTTATGTTGCTTGTTACCCTCAGGGGCAGCGGTTCGAAGCAGACTTGTTGGCAAATGGGAAGATCAAATGGCACGGAGCAGAGGAAGAGTTTTGCACACCCAGCGCATGGGCCACACACTGTAAGCGACTTGTTAACCCCATCAAACGCTCGGGGTGTGGATGGGCATCGGTGAGTAGAATTCTTGGACAGTGTGTGTGTGTGTGTGTGTGTGTGTGTGTGTGTGTGTGTGTATGTGTGTGTGTGTGTGTGTGTGTTATGGAAGGAAGATTTTTAACAGAGTTCCCAACGTGTTTTTAGAAGGTGCATTTTAAGTGTTGTGCGAATTTCAATTCTGTCTTTTCTGTAAAACTTTTATCCCCAAGCTGAGTAGTGGCTTACAGAGCATCCTGACACAGTTTTGGTAAAAATATGTGCTTGTTAAGAGAAAAATACCACCACTCCCTACTCATTTCTCTCTCTCTCTCTGTCTCTCTCTGTCTTTCTCTCTCTCTCTCTCTCTGTTTCTGTCTTTGTCTCTCTCTCTCTCACTCTCTCTCTCTCTTTGTCTTGCATATTTGTTGTACTGTTCTTATCATGTGTAACTGTCAGATGAAAATGATTTGAAATATTTCAGAAGTTTCTTGGTGTTGGCTCCAGTTATATGTTTATTCTATATGGGAGCGAAAATTATTTGTATAATGTCCCTCATGAGTTATCTTTTCCTTTTGTCTTTTGGTATGGAAAATACTTACGTCCAGTTTCTGCCATCCCATTTTCCGCATCTTTTGCATATGTAGTTTTCTGTGTTCTGTTCAGCATAGAGACAAACATGATTTCTAAGCTACTGACTCATTTTTAATAGCGTCTCTTATTCAAGTTCCAACATGTTTGTTTGTTGTTTTACCAGGTGAAGTACAAGGGACGCAAGCTGGACACATGGAAATCTATTTGGTCCCGCAGACATCATCCAGGCAGTCCTTTCCGCAGCACAGTAAGCTGATTATGGAATTCAGTTCTATATTTTGGACAGGGCACTTCATTTTTGTTTTCTTTGATGTTTGTGAAGAGTGAATGAATTTAAGTGTTCAGTTTAGTATTTGATGTTTCAGATTAATTCATACATGTGTACAGAATGTTCATTGTGTTGTTTAAATGATTCTTCAAAGACAGACTGGAAGAATAGACTCTGCCTAAAATCTCAACCCTTGATGGAGTGAAAGTTTTCTGAGTTCTGAGTTCAAATGCATTACTCCATTAGAAACTTTGGTACAGTATGAAGTAAGTTATTTCATCCACTGGTTTCATTGATTTAATGTCAGTATATGAAACATACTTTGCAAAATTGCATTAGATAATATGCTTTGTGCACATTACAATGTCAGCATGTTATGTGCCTTGCATGGTATAAACAGCTTCTTTTTTTTTTTTCAAATTTCACACATAAAGCATAGCAGTTCGGGTTCAGATTATTTGTGTCTCTTGTTTGTGTTTTGAATTGACGTCCATAAAAAAGCAAGGAAAATTACTCAAAGAAGACAGTTACTGACGCAGTTGAATGAACATGCAAGGCCAAGAGAAGTCCAGTTGATTTTTTCAGTGCTTGAATTTGTGTTTCAAAAACTATTTTTAAGGCTCCGCCGAAAAACGTAGACAAACGAATCACAAGACAAAACACAACACGTTTTCCCGGCAGAGCCTTAAGAATTCTTTTTGAAATTTGTTTAGATTTCCGCCTGCAGCCGCCTCACTTTGCAACTAGATCTGACTTAAATGTGTGGGTGTTTCAACAGTCCCCACATCAGGCAGCACTGGCAGCAGAAACGCACAACGGTTCTTCACAAACACCAGCAGTGGTGCCACACACCCAAGAAAACGGACAGCTAAGAGGGGACCTTCCCTCTACCACAGAGGTAGCTGAAACAAAAGCACAAGAAACAGCAACGTTACTGGCAGCTACAGCAGCAATAACAGGAGCAACAACATCAACAACAACGGTGGTTACAGAAACAACAGCAATATCAACAGCAATAGTAGTAGCGCCACCACCACCACCGTCGTCCACAGCTGTTGTGCCTTCACTGTCACCCCTGGCAACTGATGCTGGGAAGATCTCGTCCAGGTACTGTTATCTGTTTGTTTCACCCTTTAACTACCAAGTTTTGTTTTGTTTCTTTTTAACTTCAATTTTTCTATGGTATTTTTTTTTTCACTTTTCAGATGTTAAATCAACTTCATTGAACTTTTGTGACAAGATTTCTTTAAAAAGAATTCTTTTTATATCTAAATCACATCAAAATTTGGATTAAAGTCTTGTAGGGGATGTAGTTTCTTTTGCATGTGTCTGTAGTTGTTGTAAGTGATGATTGTGCTCACTGCCGTTATATACAAAATGCAGAATTCATCTGTAAACTCTGTATTCATTCCCAGTATGTTGATCCTCTTGAATGCCACCTCTGAAAAGTACAGACTTACCTCAACAGTCTATACAGCTTTCTAAGACATTGTTAGCGATTTAGGGGAGCCTTGCATTTAAATTGTTCACAGTTGTGTTGAATGGACAGTCACTGGCATTAATAGTCACACTTGACTTGAGCTCAAAACTAATGATTTGAAACTTTTTAGAATTGGAATGGAAACCCTGTGGAAATGTCTGACATCATTACAATAACTATTATCCTCAAATGGCATACCATAATTTTTAAAGCTTCCCAAATGACCATATGGGAACAAAATGGAGGGTTTTTCTCAAGGGGCGGCAAACAGTGTAATGATTGTTAGGTTGTAATAGTGGATGAAATGCTAGTTAAAAGGTCAAAAGTGTTCATGTTAGTGTATGCAGTAAACATCTGTTTTGAAGGGCTGTGGTGTGTGGCTATGGACAGCAAAGAAGTCGAAAAGCAAATCTGCTACAATTGTAAATCAGATCTTTATTTAACATAGAACTAAATTGGTTTGATTCTGTTTCTTATGTTTTTTTGTTTTTGTTTGCATGTTTTGGTTTGTTTCTCTTTCTTTTTTTTTAATAAAGCAAAGAAAGCTATTCACTCAAGAAGATTTTAAGTTTCATTTGAAATATGTTTTAAGGCAAGGATATGAACACAATGCAAATTTTATTGTGCTTAAAAAATGAAATTCATATTACAAAAAGAGTTTATACAATTGATCTTGTTCTGTTTTTGAATTTTTTTTTAGGGATGGGGGGTGGGGGATGGAGAAGGTTAAGACTGGGGTGGTGGAAACCAGAAGGAGAATCTTTTTTTATCTGTTTTTTTTTTTTTTTTTTTTAACATTTTCCCCTTGTTCTTATGTTTTCCAGACCCTCCTCAGAGACATGCACATTGAATATTCAAGAAGAGGGTGAATATAAAATGTGTTTGTCTTTCATCATTTCTGACTTTGTGTATCTGTTGTGTCTGCAATGGTATAACTTTTGTTTTTATTTCATGGTATATATTTTTGGTGTGGATGTCATTGTCAGACTGCAAATGCTATCTCACAGTCTATACAAGTCTCTGTGTGTGTGTGTGTGTGTGTGTGTGTGTGTGTGTGTGTGTGTGTGTGTGTGTGTGTGTTTTATGTGCAATTTGCATGCATACACTTCTGTGCTTGTGCAGGGTCAGTCCATGCCTCTGACCTACCTGTTTCAGGCTCTGTGAATCTGGAGGCCATCAGTTCATTCTTGCGGCTACTGGGGCAGAATCTGAGTCCATAGCTTCAGCCTTGTTTGGGTATTACCTAAGCATCATCTTAGCCATTAGAATTGCAGTGCTGAGCAGCATGTTTATCATTAGCTCTCAGGCCGCACACTCTGCTCTCTGAACTCTGCCATTAACTGATGGCTCCTGTTTTGGGGCGGCTGGGCTATAAGCAACATTATCTTATCTGTTTTGGGGAATCAATTGGTTTCTGTTATGATGAAAAAGTAAGCAAATCCTGGGCAGAACCTGCCCTTTGGGATTGGACCACCCAGGTCACAGTAATCAAGTGCACTTCCACAAAGGGCTCCAGCGCTGGCACCATGCACAATATGCCAGAGCTGAGGAAGGAGCCAGGGCAAGGGTTCTGTTTCTGCCTAAGACATTCAACAGGCCCCAAGAAGAGGCCGAGTTCAGGCTCAAAGCCATCTGCCCCTTCTAAGGCAGCCCACCACCTATGACTTAGCCTTGACCATCACGTCCCTCTCCTTCTCAGACTGTAGGCAGATTGCCCAACTATCTTCAGCTTGATTGTTGACATTAAGGGTGATTGCTTCACTGGATGCATGTATGATCTGGCTCACAAACTACCAGCAGTTGAAGGCAGTCTTCCTGGCTTTCCTGAGGTTCAGCCCCCCCCCCACCCCCCCCCTCACCCCTCCCTTGAGCTGGAAAGCAAGTATGTTGTGTACAGAATCACAACAGTTGTGTGTTACATAGGCAAACAAGGTGGGGAAGGGGGAATGGTGGCCCAGCATCCCCTTGCCCACTGTCCGTTCGCTCTGAACAGCTTCTCAGATGCATGAGTCAGGAGACAGGTCCCGGGGTACCACATTCCAGACAAACTGAGCCTGCTTCTGTCATATCCACATGGTCCTGCAGAGAACCGGACTGCACTGGCTCATCAGTGTATGAAACCAGTCTAGGATGATGGCATGGATCTCAAGTGGACCTGTTTGCCTCAAAATTCAACTTCCATCTGCCAATGTACATGTCCCCTGTTCCAGTAGTTGGTCAACCCTCTCTCAGTTCATATGGAAAATCTTGAAGGCTACACCTTACCTTTTCATCCCGTCATAGGAAAAGTAAAAGAGACCCACAGCAGAGCAAGGGTCCCACATTTTTTCTCTACCTGGTGGCCAGTTCAGCCATTGTTCCCGAAACTCCTTCAGCTAGCACATTGGAGCTAGGGAGTTCCCAATGAGCATCAGCCCTGGCCCCTGGCATACTCCATGGGGACTTGACCATGTTAGATCTTCATGCTATCACACTGGGCTTTTGCGTGGGACTCACTGACTGCACTAGATGCCTCAGCTCAGGCAGTCAGCCTGGTATGCCAGTTTTCAGAGGGCACAGTCGTCATACTGAAAGCATTGGCTGTCCTGGTGCAGTGATGGTTCGATAGATCCATGAAATCCCTCATGAATAGATCGGCAAACTTCTGTGCATAGAGTCATTTTTTTTTTTAACTCTCCTTTTTCCATTATATGGACATATGTGTGTTCATGATTGTATGGCTGATCAAGCTCACAATAGGAAGTTTTCAGTGTTTTATATGATTATGATTTTACATAGAAGCATATGACGTTTGAAATTTGATCCACTCAGGATTAGGTTTTTACTATATTGCACATAGAAGTATATAATTGTTAAGTTTGATCAACTCTGGGTCAGTTTTTGCAATACTGTACATGGTGATCGTTTGCTATCGCATGAGCCTGTTGACTTGATGTTGCCATCTGCTGATAGCTCTCAACTTGTCCCTGAGACTGTTGACTTGATGTTGCCATGTGCTGATAGCTCTCAACTTGACCCTGAGCCTGTTGACTTGATGTTGCCATGTGCTGATAGCTGTCAACTTGTCCCTGAGACTGTTGACTTGATGTTGCAATGTGCTGATAGCTGTCAACTTGTCCCTGAGCCTGTTGACTTGATGTTGCCATGTGCTGGTAGCTCTCAACTTGACCCTGAGTCTGTTGACTTGATATTGCCATGTGCTGATAGCTGTGAACTTGACCCTGAGCCTGTTGACTTGATGTTGCCATGTGCTGATAGCTCTCAACTTATCCTAGAGTCTGTTGACTTGATGTTGCCATGTGCTGATAGCTCTCAACTTATCCTGGAGTCTGTTGACTTGATGTTTCCATGTGCTGATAGCTGTCAACTTGACTCTGAGTCTGTTGACTTGATGTTGCCATGTGCTGATAGCTCTCAACTTGTCCCTGAGCCTGTTGACTTGATGTTGCCATCTGCTGATAGCTCTCAACTTGACCCTGAGCCTGTTGACTTGATGTTGCCATGTGCTGATAGTTGTGAACTTGACCCTGAGCCTGTTGACTTGATGTTGCAATGTGCTGATAGCTGTCAACTTGTCCCTGAGTCTGTTGACTTGATGTTGCCATGTGCTGATAGCTGTCAGCTTATCCTAGAGTCTGTTGACTTGATGTTGGCATGTGCTGATAGCTCTCAACTTGTCCTAGAGTCTGTTGACTTGATGTTGCCATGTGCTGATAGCTCTCAACTTGACCCTGACCGGGCCCAACATGGGCAGCCCTCCCACAGAGGAGAACGGCAAACCACTCAGCACAGCGCCTTGCGGCGTACACTCCATTCATCAAAATTCTGTCGTGTACGCTGCCCTGGGCCCACGTAGTGACACCAGGTAATGACTGAGATGGAGTCAGGTTAAATGTTTAGTGTTTGACATGCTAGTATGGCTTACCAAGGCATCCTTTTTTTTTCTAGTAATTTACACCACTATGTAGAGTTGCCATCTTCTTTGTCAATACTTTGCTAAATTAGGGAATAGAAAGAAGGCTAAAGCAACAGCGAAGACAAAGGATTGAACACTTGCACAGTTTTTCATCCCTGATTCTCTTCTTTTTTTTCTTCTTTAAATGCGCTTTTGAAGTATTTTCCTGTTATTGAAAAATTTTAAATAAGTTTTTATTTACCTGAAGAGGGTTTTAGCAAAAAAAGAAAAAAAAGAATATGGGCTACTGTCTCTTTTTTCGTTGCTATTATGTATGTCATGTTTATGTATGCAACATTGTGTTCCAGTGCGTGTGTGTGTGTGTGTGTGTGTGTGTGTGTGTGTGTGTGTGTGTGTGCGTGTGTATGTGTGTGCGCGTGCGAGTATGCTGTGTGCATGCATGCGTGTGTATGTTTATGACTCGTGAATGCAGAATTTTGTGTGTGTGTGTGTGTGTGTGTGTGTGTGTGTGTGTGTGTGTGTGTGTGTGTGTGTTTCTACTTATATTTTGTAGATGTTGAATTGTTAAAGCTTGTAAAGAGCCCTGTAGCCTACGTTGTTAGGATGGGCGCTATAGAAATTGTCCTCATTATTATTATTATTATAAACTAGGAAGGTTCCAGCAACGTACATATCCTGATCCTGATCCTGATGCTTCAGAAGGCTGAACTTGCTGACCATGACAGTCAGAGGAGAAGATGTGTTTCCCCCAGAATTTTTTCCTCAACATGATTGCTTAAAAAAAAAAAAAGTGTCTTCCCGTAAATATTTTCTTCAACGCAACTACTAAAAAGAACACAAAGAGAGAATAAAAGTATGTTATTACTTTCCAAATGTTGGTAGTTATGTTTCACTAGCACTGCAAATCAGATTATGCATGGGTTGTATGCTTGACATTTATAGGGCAGTAGCATAATGGAAAAGAAGGTGGGTAGAAAGTGAGATTGGAAAATGAGGGAGGGTGGAGAAGAGAGAGGGAAATCCACATGCATCACACAATACCAGCCAGATAAATTGGTGCTCAGTGCAATGTCAATAAAATATATCCATGACACTTTTTTTTTATCTGTTTATAAAGGGATCCGGGGACAGTATGAAACAGTGTGAATAAATTAGTTCTTTGTGCAAGGTTAAAAACGTAGTAACCTTTGACGCTTTTCATCTGTGTATATAGAGACCCTGGCACATTTGTGAAATGTGAACACTTTGAGAGAATGGCAGGAACCCAGCCCTTCAGTGTGACAGTTTCAACAAATGCTCTCATACTGATGGTGAGTCTGAAATGATTGATTCTGGCTAAATTACTGTGATTGTTCCATCTATGTATCTGGCTAAATAACTGTGATAGTTCCATCTGTGTATCTGGCTAAATTACTGTGATTGTTCCATCAGTGTATCTCCATCCTTAACTGTTGTCTTGAACTCTGCACGATTTTAACTTTATGAATCCTGTTTTGCTGTCTTTGGTTCATGTTCTCATTCTTGTTTCTAGATACAGCGGTAATACTAACCAATCTAATAGTTTTTATGTCCGTATGAGTTTAGTCACTGTAGCAAAATTTGTGGGCATGATTTATTTTACGTAAGGTCCACCATCATTATCAAAATTCCTCTCTCATTACCATCTAATTCTGAGAGCCTCTACCAAGTTTTAGTGCTATTCACTGACAAGTGAAAGATAGTAATTAAAATTCTAAGAAATCTACAAATGCTTTACATTCTAGAAAATATGAAAGGAATAAAGTGCATCATAAAATATGAATAGTAACAACAGCAACAACAACAACAAACACAACAATAACAACAGCAACAATAATAATGATAATGATAAGAAATAGAAAGCTGGCCTGCTAATGCAGTTGGCAGAAATGAAGGAGTCCATGTACCAAATACAGCGAAAGGTGCAACCCATGCACTGCAATGTTCAGTGACTTTTTTTTTTTAACTGGTGTAGAAAAGAGAGCAATCTGACCTCACAATACTGATAAGAGGCCTAGTGTTACTGATTTCACGTTATTTTTTTTTCTTTTATAAATTATGATGCCAGCAAGATAAAGGATTACAAGGAAGGTTTATAATAACTCCACAGGATTTCCATTGCCACTTGACAACCTCAGAGGTGGTGGGATACTTAGGAGGGTCATGGTGTCCTGAAACACACAGTGAGTACCACTTTGTTTTGTCCCATGTCTGTTTTATTGTGTGTTGTTTGTGAGCAGCTGTTTTCTGTCTGTCTCTCTTTGACTTTTCTTTGCTCAATAAGAGAACAAAAGTATTCCTTAGTCTGAGATCTACAATGAATTAGTGATGTTCATATTTCTGACCAGTGTTCCAGCAAAGAGTGAGCATTTGCCATTCAACCATTGTCAGTCTTATTCCATGTCCTTTCAGTATTCGTTCTCAGAGTGGAATGGCATCAGTTACGGAAGATGTATGCTAAGAAAAGGATCTGAAACAACAAATGTTTTCTTAATCAAAGTATAGAAATTACATTTACAACTTCAACTGGGCTTTTCCATATAATAAGTGTTTCAATGGCAGTTTATTGCATGCTAGCAAGTAAAAGGTGACAGCTTGAGGAGTTATGACCTCAGTAAAGCCCAACCTCCTCAGTGTAGGGAGTTCAGGGTCAAAACACTGGTCTGATGGGGATTTCTTCTCTGAAGACCTACTGTGAAGCTTCTCCTAGAGTTTCTGCCCACATTTATTGGTGTAGGTGATTTTATTGAGCTACCAAGGACCTCAGAGTTTGCCCTGAAACTTCATGAAAAAAAAAATCTGTGCAGAATATACGGGGTTCCTAAGCTGTAGTGTTGCCTATGCATTGTCCAAAGGAAAGAAGTGGCTTGAATTTCAAAGCAAGACAAAAGGAATCGATCTCATCACAGGATCGAAGGGGGACCTGCCTGAAGAAGACCCAATAGGTCGCAGTGCGATTTGTTTGTTTTGTAATTTATTTGTTCTTTTGTTTGGCAGCCTGTTTGTTTTGTAATTTATTTGTTGTTTTGTTTGGCAGCCGGTTTGTTTTGTAATTTACTTGTTGTTTTGTTTGGCAGCCCAGTAATTGTGTTTTTTTTTTTTTCTCTTCTTTCAATTTTCAACCTGCATTTACCTCACTTTCAAACTGAATTCTAACAGTTTTTGAATACTGAACAAAGATATCCAAAGGACATTTTTCAGCTAAATAATACTCACTAAAGACAGGCATATTAACAGTGCGTTGGGTTGGTATGTCCATCATGTTATGTCCATCATGTTATGTCCATCATGTTATGTCCATCATGTTTTGTCCATCATGTTATGTCCATCATGGTATGTCCATCATGGTATGTCCATCATGGTATGTCCATCATGTTATGTCCATCATGGTATGTCCATCATGTTATGTCCATCATGGTATGTCCATCATGGTATGTCCATCATGTTATGTCCATCATGTTATGTCCGTCATGGTATGTCCGTCATGGTATGTCCATCATGGTATGTCCATCATGGTATGTCCATCATGGTATGTCCGTCATGGTATGTCCGTCATGGTATGTCCGTCATGGTATGTCCATCATGGTATGTCCATCATGGTATGTCCATCATGGTATGTCCATCATGGTATGTCCATCATGGTATGTCCATCATGGTATGTCCATCATGGTATGTCCATCATGTTTTTACAGATGTGCGTATCAGTCAGGCTTTTCCCTGCAAGTGCCTCCTCGCCGACAAAGACAAAGCTGCCATCGTTGAAGAGGAAGTAAGTAATTGGAACAGAAGGCTTAATGCAGAAGAAATTAGTGTGAAAAAAGACTATCCTTATCATTATGTGTGTGTGTGCATTTGTGGTATCATGGTTGGATATTGAGTGAGTGAGTGAGTGTGTGTGTGTGTGTGTGTGTGTGTGTGTGTGTGTGTGTGTGTGTGCTTGTGTGTGTGTGTGTGTGTGTGTGTGTGTGTGTGTGTGTGTGTGCATGTGCATGTATTTAACTTAATGTTTCTTCTTACTTCAGACTTGCCCTGTCCACTGATTGCTGTTGCACTTCAGTCACTGCTTTGGTGTAGTGTTCAATATTTTCAGCTTGCACTCCTTGGGAAAAATAAAAAAGGACGAAACTGCACTGCACAGTACAATCTTGACATGAAGCTGGATCAGTCCCTTGACTGAAAGTGAAAAGTATGCTTGCCCATACAGTACTGTTTGCTCTTTATGATGACTCTGGGAATCAAGTCAGTTCATCTAGCAACATTTTCTGTGTTGTTTCAGATAGGACAGTCTTACTGTATTTAAATCATTTGCACTTCTTCTTCTTCTTCTTCTGCGTTCGATTGAAGCTGGATGCGTCAGACTTGTAACCCGGCCGCCATGATGAAGCCCGCGGTCTTCTCCAGGTCAGAACGGGCTCCCCAAAGCTGCGCCTGTAACTCCGCTCCCCCGGCCAGGTTTTGTGTCGTAGAGCTGCGTGAGTAGGACAGCGCAGGAGGACATGTTCAGGGGTCTGGGGTCCAGTGCCGCATGGACACTGGTCAGTGTAGGTGATCTTCAGGCGGTTAAGGTGGCTCAGCAGTCTGCAGTGGCCGGTCCTCAGTCTGAAGAGGATTGTCTGCTGGTGCCTTTGGAGCTGGTGGATCGGGTCAGCACCACTCTCTGCACCCAGCCTTCTCTTCCACTGGGACTGAAACTGGTTGTGGATGATGGTTTTGGCCTCCCTGTAGGTCACGGGGTGGCTGAACTGCTCCATTTTGCTGCCTGCTTTGGAGAGAGCATCAGCTTTTTCGTTGCCCATGATCCCACAATGAGACGGAATCCACTGAAGCGTAATGACAGACTGTTTTGAGAGTTCATAGAGGGCAGCCTTGATGTCTTGCGTATGTTGTTCATTTCTTGTGTTCTGAAGTCCCTGCAGCAGAGATCGGCAGTCTGTGAAGAAGACAACCTTCTGTGATGGGCTGGCCGGTTCCAGAAAGATCCTCACTGCGTGGAGCAGTGCTATTGCCTCTGCTCTGTAGTTGGAGGAGATCTTTCCAGTAGGGAAGGCCTTGTGTGTCAATCTTCCATTGGTGTGTCTGATGAAGAACCCTGCTCCTCCATTCTTGACTGCTCCTTCTGAGGATCCATCTGTGAAGACGTGGGTCCACTCACTGGGGTTGTATTGGTTGGCGATCATCTCCTGTGCTAGAGCTTTCATTACTTGAGGGGCTTGACGGTCCATTCTTTTAATGCCAGGAACTTCGGTGATGATTGCGACATCTTCCAGGTGATTGTCTGGTTCCTCAAAATTTGGAAGCATCTCCATTTCGGCTGGTGAAACAGGCAGCAGGTCTTCATTGCTGCGATGCAGGCTCTTAGACAGGTGGTTGAAACTTGTTCTCTTTAGCCTGTTTTTGGTGGGGTTCTGCATCTCGGTGTGCATGGGGTGGGTAGGCATACGCAGTAACTTTTCACTGTGGATGAAAACCTTCTCCTCGCGTCTGTCTTCGAGGGAATGTAGACTAGTATTTGCACTTCTGAAAAAGACACTAAGTATAAATGGCGGATATCAGCATTTTAACTGAAATAGTTACATCTCTGAAAAGATCATTAATGTATATTTTGGAAGACTGCATAGCTTCAATCAATTAAATCAATTACATCTCTAAAAAGTGCAAACTAAAAGTGTACATTTAATAGTTGGAGGAGGCAACATTTAGACAGCGAAAACAATCACATCTTTATAAGCTTCACAAAGTGTCGCTGATGTACAGCACTTCATCACCTGTCCAATACCTTTGTACATCTGTAACAAGAAAGGTAACTCAAAATGACTCGCAGGCAGCAAAAGAAAAGGTTGTGGCAGAATTAAAGGAATGGACTGAATCACTGTGTTTATCTTTATGTTTTGTTTATTTTAGTTGTTTAGGATATTTCTAATTTGTATATAACATTACTCATAGTCTTTTTGGTCCTAGCTCCAAGTAATTGAAAATTTCTTTTCTTTTTTTTATAAGCTTCAGTGAAGTGTTTGATAGAGATCATCATTATGAAGAGAAGGGAAATCATCAGCAGAAAAGGAAACTCCAAGGTTACATATATTTTTTCATATACTCTGAGGTGATACATGCAAGCAGCAGCAACAGCTGAAGACGCAAACAAACACAAATGAGCATGTGTTCAAGACTGGCAAAGCCTTTTAGTGGTGAACATTGTCCAAAAAGATATACAGATAAGGGAAAAAATAAGGTAACCTTGGTATGATTGACAGCGAAAGGAAATCTTAAGCAAAGCAGTAAGAAGCAAAGAGTTATTAGTTGTAGGCACACAATTCTGTACTAATGCTTGTTGTAGTATATGGAAAGTTTCCGGTTTATGTTAAAAAATTTTACATTCATTCGCTTTCCTGTAGTTCTCTTTCAGTTTCCTTCACTAGCTAGCTATATCTACCAAAAGAAATTATAAAGTCTTAGGTTCGTATTCAAGGGCTAATTACGGGACTGGGACAGGAAGTCAAGACGTTTCACCCCAAAATAGGATGCCAGTTTTCAATTAATTCCTTTGGTTTGTCACTTTTTGGAATACAAATAATTATACCTTCTTTCTGTGTTGTAGATAATTCTTTTTTTCTTCAAAATCCCTCATTTCATGCTCTCAACACAAAATTCCCGATATGTTTCCAAAAGTTTTTTTTGAAAATTCTGCTCCAAATCCATCCACATTTGGACATTTCCCATTTTTCATATATTTCAAGATAAATCCTAAATTTCCCATTATTATTTTTCCTTCTGTTGATTTCTGTTCTTCTTCAGTAAGGTTTGTTATTTCCTCAACAATATCTGAGATTTCAGTTGTCTGCACCCCTACCTTTGTGCAACTTTTCATCGTAATTTTTAACCCCCTGCCTGCTTTCCTATGGATCCTCTATGGATTGTCTCCAACCTATTCTGTCATTGTTGTCAGTTGCTTAGAATAGCTTTTTTCTTTTCACGTGAACAAAAATATTTTGCTACCTTCTCACCATGTATATCCACCTGGCCTTTGATATGATAAGTATTCCCTTCATTGTTTTCTTTCACCAGGTTTCTAATTGTGAAACGTGCGCGTGTGTTGCCCAGATCCGACAGAGCATGGAGAGGCAGGGCTGCAGTGTGGTAGGGTGGTACCACAGCCACCCACAGTCTCAGCCTGATCCCAGTCTCAGGGACATTGACTGTCAAATGCACCACCAGGTCAGCATGAAGGGCCCTGGTGGTATCTATCTGCCTTGCGTCGGCCTTATCTTGTGTAAGTGTTGACACGCCATTATAGGTATGCTCTGTGTGTGTGTGTGTGTGTGTGTGTGTGTGTGTCTTTCATTTAACGTCTATCCACTATTCGTGATATTAGACAAAAAAAAAAAAAAGTGAATGTGTACGGAAGTAATTGCGAATGTGCACATAATGTGTGCATGTGTATGTATGGGTGCACATGCACGCGAATATGTGTGTGTGTGTGTGTGTGTGCGTGTGTGTGTGTGTGTGTGAGTGTGTGTGTGAGTATGTGTGCCTGTGTGTGTGAGTGAGATAGTTGTGGATGCGTAAGTGTGTGAATATCTTTACATAAGTCATAAGTGAAGATTAACATTAAACAAAATACTTAAAACCAACAACTAACTAATCAATTAAAGTCAAAACGCATGAAAGTAGTTAAAAAAATCCTTTGCTTCCCCCACCTCCCCCCATCCCTACCATATATTATCCACCCCACCCCCCTTCCTTTCTCCTCCCCCGCAAATAAAGTTAATAAAAATGTTATAAGTATTTTCCAATAGGAGTGCGTTCTAAGTGTACAAAGAATTCATACGTTAAAGCTGGTGACTCAATAAAAGCCTGCACAGTATTTTGCTTCAAAACTGGAATTTTTTTTTCATATCACTGCATTGTGTGTGTGTGTTTGTGTGTGTGTGTGTGTTTTTGTGTGTATGTGTGTGTGTGTGTGTGTGTGAGAGAGAGAGAGAGAGAGAGAGAGAGAGAGACTCATGTTACCTAATGCACATGCTCTTAGAAACAGATTCATGATAATACAACATGTATGCATGCACGCACAAACACGTACATGCATACACATACTGGCTTTGTAAGTCAAGCAGGATTGTTTTTAAATTTTTGGGGGCTTTTGTTTTTGTTTGTCATTTAAGCATATTTAATTTTAGATAAATATAGTTTGGAAGGATTGAAAGTTGCACAGAATCATGTATCCAAACATTTATGAATATTAGTAGGAATGATTGATGGTGTGTGTCATGTGCAGCTCCATAGGATAGTGGAAAAGGGATTGATGGAGTAAGTTATGTACAGATCTCTACAATTATTGAAAAATGGATTAGGGCTCATAATGCTGTCCCATGGAAATTAAAAAAAAGATGCAGAGCAAAGCAATTACATGACAAAGGACACATTGATTGAAACTATGTGTTACCTGTTTGACTTTTCTTTGAAGCATGTGAAACATATACAGGTGCAGGCATACTTTATTGCAATTGAAAATCCTGGAAACTAACTACAAGAGGCAGTCAAAAAAGAAAAAAAGCACTCATCTAGGATGTTAGATTTTATCTTACTACCTTTCCCATTTACTATACCATTATTATCATTTGCATCACTTTTATGATTACTGTTATTGTTGTAACTGTTTGTACATTTCTTAGATTTTATCTGAAAATGCTTCCCATTTTCTATATGTTTATTATCAACATTATTATAAGTATTATTATCATAGTAATATCATAATTGTATTATTATATCCATTCTGCACATTCTTTTCCTTCCTCATGTTCTTCTGTTATAATCATTATTATTACTATAACTATTATCATTATTGATAGTATTATTATAATGATTATACCACAATTATTGTTATTATTATCATTATCATTATTATCACTATTATGATTGTTTGATGATCATCATTATCATTATTTTGCTTGTATCTTCTCCCCTTCACTACTCTGTAGTTCTATAGTTCACCCAAGACCAAATTTTTGCATCCAGATTGAAGAGAAATGTGACTGTCTGGTTATATATACTCATGCATATGTGAGCAAACACATTACTCACATACATGTATGCACATACATGGATATGTGTGTGTTTATATTTAAACACATACACACACATAGACACAGGCATTCACATAGGCACTGATACTCATATGCACAAGAGCACACACATGTATAAGTGCACACGCACACACACACATACACACACACTCATGCACACATACACATGTGTGGTGTACACATGCATACATGCAGAACACACTTGTAGTAGTGACCCAGACAATGTAGAATAGGTGTCCAAGGCCCTATGCATTGAGTTACCGTAAAGTTCGGTGTATTGAGCGCACCTTTTTTTTAATCTGAACTTTTTTCACAAATAAGCCGCACTGGTTTATAAGCCGCAGATACATACGACAAAAATAAAGTTCATAATCTTAGGATTGTCACATTTATTCAGTGTCATCATCGTCCTGTCCACTGAATCCACTGAAGTCTTCTTCTTTGGTATCAGTTAAAGAAAGAAAAGGATTTGTTTTTGTTTTTGCTTTTTTAAAGTCAGGCAGCCGGTTCGCGGAAACCCCCTATTCTGTGGCAAAATAATCTGAGTGTTGATTGTGGCCACATAACAGAAGAAGAAGAGAAATAGCGCTTCCTCTGCCATCTTGTCACTGACTTCACCCTAGTTTTCACTGTCGCTTTCCTCTTGAGGCAAGGTGAAGGTCGCTGCTGCTCCGTCGCTTGCACTGCCGTCTGCTGCAGCACACTGTCCAGCCTTGCGAAAACCATTGATAATGGTCTGAATGCTTCAGTGTGTGCGGCTTTGATTTAAAAATGTGAGCAGTTAACACAATATGGTGAGTTACAGAGAAGCTAAGAATAGACGAGGGTGTGATGCTCCTGGAATCGGAAAAATCCGCAAATAAGCCGCATCGTTGTTTAAGCCGCAGGGTTTAAAGCTGGGGGAAAAGTCGTGGCTAACAGACCGAACTTTATGGTAATTCATAGAAAAGGCATCTGCTCAGTGTCTCCATGAAACTGTCTCCAAGGTACAATCTCGCTGTAAACCATGTGCATTGTGGTCTACTGGGTTAGCAGATGTGATAAAGCCTATACAGATTAGTCTGCAAGCAGTAACGAACGCTTTCTTGATGAAACTGAAACTGTCAAAAAATGATTGAATTTTTTGTGTGTTATGTGTAGCTGCATAAAACTGCTGAAAATTGAGTGATGTGTAAATAAGGTGCACCTTCCTTTGTCATGTGTAATTCCTTATGTATGTCAAAAGGTCATTCAGTTTGATTAATTGTGTGCATTATGTGCAGCTCCATATGACTGTCAGAATAAGAAACCAGAATCATCCTATGAAGCTTTCTGGGTCTTGCCGCCACCTGAGGTAAGTTTCTGAGGTCATATATGTAGGTAGCATGAATGACTATATGCAAAGAGAGAGGAGAGGGGGGAGGGAGAGAGAGAGAGAGAGAAAGAAAGAAAGAAAGTGTGTGTGTGTGTGTGTGTGTGTGTGTGTGTGTGTGTTCTCTCAGGTTCTAACTCAAAGGTGAAAAATATACCATCACCAACCTCACTGTCACCTCTCCCACCCTCCACACCCCCTTCACTTTTTCTGTGTGTGCGCATGTATTTTTACACCCATCTAATGGATGATTGTTGTTTAGTGATCTTCGTACTTGACATGCTTTCTCTTTTATGCAGTATATTGGTTTGAAAAGTTGTCATTGTTATCTTTACATTTTGGTGTACGGTGTGTTGTGTTGTATTGTTGTTGGTGTCGTCACAGAGTAAACTGATACCACCATTGTAAAATATATTATCTGCATCTTGCATATTACTGTGAAAAGACAGTGAGCTGAATGTTTCTCAGACTGTGCGTTGCGTGGTGTGTTGCAGGACAACCCAGATGGTTATGGTATGCCAATGCATGTGTCCTGCATCTTGCATCAGAGCAGCTCATTGTCAGCAGAACTGCTTCACGAAATGGTAAAGTAGATATGGAAAGTTGTCCAACACTTCAATCGTATGAAAACAGAAGATCTAGAAGGCCATCGGGAGAGTGTTGACCTCCACAAAGGTCAAACATTTCTTGAAACCATGCTTTGAGTTGAATCAAGAGTAAAAATAGAACTATTTTCCCCCAGTAGGAATTGTTGTATAGACTGAACAGAGTTACTGCCCATGCACTTAGTTTTAATGTAACATGCAAAACATAAAGCATCAACACATTTTTCTTAGGAACTTTTTAATCTTTCATGAGGTGATACCAGTTCGCAACAGTAATCACAGCGTTTTTGTCCGGGGTTCAGTTATTTATGATCTTGTCAGTGAACGCTGATCTTTGATCCACCTTTGGGGAAGTTACTGGTGGTAAAGACTAAGGAGAATTCCTTGTTCTTGTGTACGTTTAATCATTCATAATGATCATTGATCTGCTGCTCTGTCTGGATCTACCACATGCATCCACCCTGCCGTCTAATGGGTATGGCCCTACATTCTGTCTTTTGATGAAGTTTGATTCAAACAGGTTCTGAGTGAAAGCAAAACTTTGTTGACAGGGCTGAAAATGTGAACGTGAAAAGATGGTCTATCTGTGGGAATGAGGAGGATGAATCATGGAGGTTGGAGCAGAAAGATGAAAAGGAGGGGCAGTGGCGAAATCAAATGCTGCATGTGGCATGTACAAAGCAGCAAACAAAAGAATGATACATAAAAAATAGTTGTGTGTGTGTGTGTGTGTGTGTGTGTGTCTGAAAATGGAGATTTCTCATGGAGAGCCATCTGAATATGACAAGAAGAAAGTTGTGCTTAGAGAACCCAGTTTAATGAGCAAAGCAGTGCTTGTCATTGGAAACTTGCCACACTTTTGTTTTTAATCAGATTAGAATATTCTGGCTTCTTTTTAATAACTATCTATCTAATGATCTATCATCTGTCTATCTAACAAGCTGTCTATCCATCTATCTATTGTCTTAGATAATTTATTATTGCTGATCTTCTTGCAAATCTTTCACAGCTTGATATGTGTGTTTGCTCCATTGACAGAATCAGCTGGCAGATTTCTACCGTGGGTTTCCGACATGGATGCATTGGAAAGATTTATGGTCAGATAATCTGTCCCACCTGGAAAAAATGAAGGTGATGAAGTGTGTGTGTGTGTGTGTGTGTGTGTGTGTGTGTGTGTGTGATGTGTATGTGATTATGTGTGTGTGATTATCTCTGTGTGTTGGTGAATGCTTTTGTAAGTTTTGAAAGATTGTGTCCTGTTCACAAAGATATTTATGGTTTAAATTAGCCACTGTGATGAGGTGATCAGTGCCATTGGGTGCAGACTGGGAGACTGTGGGTTCCACTGCCATCATTTTATTGATAGGATTTTGGAGCCCTGTTGGGCTTCAACCCTGAGAGTTCTGCAGGTTCAAATGACCCCGTTTCCCATTTTTCTCTCCATGCCCTTTCTCTTAACCTCAGAAAGCTACTTCAAGCTGGGCATATTATCTACATATTTGTTCTTGATGTAACATGCCTGGAGATTTATCACCTTGATGCATTAAGGATATATGTTTGTTAAATCAGAGTGATTGATTGACTTAAAAAAGGTGTCTTTTTTTTTATTTCAGAGGTCGTTGCGCTGTAAGCTTCCAAAGGATCAGACAGACAGCAGCTCCTTCTTTGCTTTTCTGCAGCAGCTTCTCACTGGGAAGTGAGAGACATCGTGCTGGAGAACATGTCTGTAGAACACTTTTCCTGGGGCAAATCGCACTCTGCTGAGGTTGAAGATATCGGTGAAAGGGAGGAGGAGGGGAGTGTGTTTTAATATGTATATGTATTTGTTTGCATGCAGTATAAGCTATGTATAGGTGCATCTGTTGATTGAATTTGTATAGGTTTATGAAATTTTAAATCTGATCCTAGCTGACTGTGCATCAGTTCTTTTCTCAGTTAACAGGAAATGTTTGTGCAATCAGGAATCTTAAAGTTATGCAAAAATTAAATGTTGTTATATAACTTTTTTGAGTTTGTTACTTTGTTATAATATGCATGGGTCTCTAGATTTTTTAAATTCATATTTTGTTGTTTTTTATATAAGTGTGTGTGTGTGTATGTGAATGTGTGTGTGTGTGTGTGTGTGTGTGTGTGTGTGTGTGTGCGTCCATGAGATTCTCTCATGTTACACTCAGAGCGCTGTTTCAAATAATAATGTGCTGTTGCAGTAATGCCATCATAAACTTGTTGAATTTAGAATGATCTTTCTAATAAGAACATTTACAACAGAATGTTGACAAATGTGTTTTTCTTGAAGAAATTACATGTATTGGATTCACTTACCCTTCTACTGTCAGTGTATTCTGTTCTGTAATAGAGGAATTATTTTTTCTAAGGTGACCTACAGAATTTGGGCCAATATTGCAGATACTATCATTGAGTCCTTGTGACTTAACAGGATGCACAGTACAGACCCCTCATTCTTCATCTTCCTTTATGCGCATGTACTCTATGCATAGGGGCTTGAAAGCCAGTGTTTTGAATAAAGAAATTCCCATCGTTGCATGATTATTGAGTAAAACTTTGGCGGCACTCAGATATCAGCTGGTGATGCTTTGATATTGATATGGATGTGTGTGCCTTTTGCATTGATTTTTAACTCTCCAGACACACTTGCACAGCTTTCACGTATGGTTCTGCTGGGCCAGTCTGTGTCTGTCACACATGCTCACACTTGACAAAAATTCTTTACCAAATTCCCACTCTTCAGATTTTGTGCTATTAGATGGGTTTCAACGCTGCACTATCTATGCAGTTCATTATATTCATCGCCAAGTGTGATGAACTCATCAGTAGTGTGTCTGATCGAAGGCATATTTACTGTCCATGGTGAAAAATTGAACTCATCAGTAGTGTGTCTGATCGAAGGCATATTTACTGTCCATGGTGAAAAATTGAACTCATCAGTAGTGTGTCTGATCGAAGGCATATTTACTGTCCATGGTGAAAAATTGAACTCATCAGTAGTGTGTCTGATCGAAGGCATATTTACTGTCCATGGTGAAAAATTGAACTCATCAGTAGTGTGTCTGATCGAAGGCATATTTACTGTCCATGGTGAAAAATTGAACTCATCAGTAGTGTGTCTGATCGAAGGCATATTTACTGTCCATGGTGAAAAATTGAACTCATCAGTAGTGTGTCTGATCAAAGGCATATTTACTGTCCATGGTGAAAAATTGATCTCATCAGTAGTGTGTCTGATCGAAGGCATATTTACTGTCCATGGTGAAAAATTGAACTCATCAGTAGTGTGTCTGATCGAAGGCATATTTACTGTCCATGGTGAAAAATTGAACTCATCAGTAGTGTGTCTGATCGAAGGCATATTTACTGTCCATGGTGAAAAATTGAACTCATCAGTAGTGTGCCCTGATCGAAGGCATATTTACTGTCCATGGTGAAAAATTGAACTCATCAGTAGTGTGTTGATCGAAGGCATATTTACTGTCCATGGTGAAATATTGAACTCATCAGTAGTGTGTCTGATGAAGGCATATTTACTGTCCATGTGCAAAATTGAATCATCAGTAGTGTGTCTGATCGAAGGCATATTTACTGTCCATGGTGAAAATTGAACTCATCAGTAGTGTGTCTGATCGAAGGCATATTTACTGTCCATGGTGAAAAATGTGTCATTACTGTCCATGGTGAAAAATGTGTCATTTTGCTGTGGAGTGAAAGGCAAATGGGCAGGGAGAGGCACAGAAAGCCCAAGTAGGTTTGAGAAACAGAGGTGTTGGGGCTTGATAGAGCAGCAAGCTGCCTCTCAAACAGCTGTGCATGCTGTCAGTGTAGAATCGCTGCACAACAAACAGATCTTTTCTGCATCACTTTGTTTCTCATCCAGTTGAGTCATAATTTGGGCATGGATGACTTGAATACCGATATTGGCCTGATATTTTCCCCAACATTTATAGGAGTGAGCTCCTTTGGTGAACGAAAGGTGTCAGTTTTTCAAACCCTTTCTCAGAGACTGTTTTGTGTTGGGTGAGCTCCTCAAAATGAACAGTTAAGACCGTTAGCTTCTACATGTCTCTCCAACACCAGGCTAGCTGCATGGCTTAGAAAAGGCATAAATCTTTCATCTTGCTAGAACCTCTCTCTCTCTCTCTCTCTCTCTTGGTGCTCAAGAGCACTAATTTCACATTGCAAATTAAACAGATTTACTGCTTTCAAATATATTTTCAACAGGTTTTCATTGATGATTCAGATTTCACCAAATCGGAGGGAAAAAAAATCAGGGTGTTGGGTGGCATTCTGAGGATTTCTGGCTGCAGAAATGATGAAATCGGCTGAGAAAAAGGAAGTTGGCTGAAAAGAGGACAACTGACTTGCCTGCAAAAAAAATTAGGAAACTGGAAGAAAAGAACACAAATCAGCTGAAAAAATGACAATTGGCATCCTTGGTTTGATTTGCTAATTATTTCCATTTCATTTTCTCTTTTCTGTTAGATCTTTTTTTTTAATTCACAGGTTTTTCCATTTCACTTCCTAGTTCATCAATTCATTCCTTGAGATGGCAGCAACCCTTTGCAATACTTGAAATTATAGATAACATAGTAAATCTACCATATTCATGTATGCTGGAATGGAAGTGGCAGTCAACACTTATCTGGCTTTCGTGTTGA
This sequence comes from Conus canariensis, assembly GCA_033310375.1. NCBI lineage: Eukaryota > Metazoa > Mollusca > Gastropoda > Neogastropoda > Conidae > Conus > Conus canariensis. The sequence continues at coordinate 25,121,835 of CM065714.1, read as the reverse complement.
TGTCTTGCATCAGTTCCACTCTCATTTCTGCAGCAAGTTATGTGCGTAGACAGGGATAAATCTGTATGCACGTTAATCAAAATATCTTTTGCTTATTTGTACTCAAAGATGGTTCAGATACTTGCGTTCATATTTTCTGTTCTTTTTTGCTTGCTGTACATGTAAACATGCCTTTCCCACTTTTAGTTTTATAAATTAGGAGAATAAAGATACTTCACAGGGTTCAGATGGTGATGTGTGGGTAGATTTTGCCTAGAGGGTTTTATAAGAATGATTTTTGCATCATTAAAGTGCAAAATCTGAGGGGGAAGATAGTTTCCTTTTCAACACATCAAGGTAGTTGGAAGGCTGATTCAAAACATACCTTTGTTTTTAGTTTTCTCGGTTCTCTTTCTTTAAACGTGTTTTGCTATCTGTGATTGATGGAAGTGAAGCTAGTAAGAGACTGCAACTAAGTAAGGTGTGGAACATGTCATCTGTCAAAACGAGACATGAATCTGGTTGGATGCACACAAAGATGCCATTGTGACCTATTAAAGAGAGTGTTGATTGCAGATCACATATGATGTACACATTTTTTAAAAAAGTAATAGAACAATGATTCCTTCATGGAGGGGGAGAAAGAACTGCAATGTTTTGTCATGTAGGTATTTTTCGAAGTTGTTGCTCATCTTTTGAGCTACAGTTTGAAGAGGTTCTGATGGGAAGTTGCAATTGATTTCCTACGCATCTTGCCTCTCGTACAACTGTAACCCATGATTTTCAGATATATGTGGTGTTAGTGGAATGTGATGTATATTCCAAAATGTGTCCTCTTTGTACCTCATTCTCCAGAATCCAACTAGTCAGAAAAACATTTCCTTAAATATAAAACAAAACACTGCATTTCATGTGTGTGTGTTTGCAGTCAACAATCCCATATTGCAGGGTAGTCCGTGTTCTCTCCCAAGAAATGGCGAACACTTTTCTTTGATGTACTTCTTTCTTTGCTCTCATGTTTTCCTGCCTGTGTAAGTCTTCAGGTCTTCCTTTTTCTGTCAACTGATTAGGTCCGTGTACATGTTTACCTGCCTATCACCAGTGTATGTTTTATCGGCCTATTGTCAGTCTCTATAAGAGAGAAATAATGCTGCTTATAACCCAGCAGATCGCAAAAGGCCATATAAGGGATGTCATCTAACAAGTCATGAACAAACATAACTGAAACCTCTTCAGCCACAGAGCAAAAGAAACTACAAAACTTTTCTCTTTTTTTCAATTTTATTTGACTTGGACATATATCACTTAAGATAAGATAATGTTACTTATAGCCCAGCCGACCGCAAAGGGCCACATCAGGGCTGTCACCATGTTAAAATCAACTCACAAGTCATTCATTCACACAATTCTTTAAAATACATCGAAAAACCATCCGAAAGTTTGTTAAAAATCTTTCCACTGTAAAAACTCAGATCCGATGAAAAATGTTAATCTCTTTCAAGAACTCAAAGATGGCATCAGGTGGGACATCTCTGAACAAGGTTTTCATGGAATCTGCCGTAAAATGTTTGTGTCTCACATCGTGCAAGTCCCAACACTCTAAAAGAATATGTTTCATTGTGAGTGGCACATGACATGGAATGCACCACGGAGCTTCTTCACTCTTTAAAAGGTACGAATGGGTAAAATACGAATGGCCGGTGTGCAGCCGGCACAGAACTGTTTCTTCTTTACGACCACCAGACGCAGATGGGAGGAACTCCTTAAGGTTTGGACGGATCTGAAAGAGTTTGTTATCCGTCTGTGTGTTCCAATCCTCCTGCCAGAGGTCTCCCACATAATTGTTAATTTTGGGTTTCAGATCTGAGCAGGGGATATATATGTTGGACAGTTTCTCTCTTGTGGCATTCTTGGCTAAACGATCAACCATTTCGTTCCCTCCAATGCCAACATGACCTGGAATCCAAGCCAAAATAATGTTGTAACCATCCGCTTTCAACTTGGTCAAAAGTTCAAAAAAGTGTAAAAGTTCTGGGTGCTGAAGGTTGCGGCCAGCTATGGCCTCCAACGCTGACAGTGAATCTGACAGAACCAGAAAGTCCCTCTTCTTAGATTGTGAGATTATCTTCAATGCCAGAACCAGAGCAGTAAGTTCAGCAGAATAGACAGAAGCATCTGGTGGTAAATGTTCTAACAGTATCTGAGAAGGAGCCCCAGGGCAGTAGGCTGCACAGGCCACTCCATCCTCAGACTTGGAACCGTCGGTGAAAATTTTCTGATAAGATGGAAATTTTGAACAGAGGTCAGAATACAATGCCTTGTATGCCAGAGAGCTGGTAGACTCTTTACGAAAAGCTGCAAGATCAAAACAAATCTCTGGTGTGAAAAAGGTCCACGGAGGCTCATCTGGAAACTTGGAAAAATTGGACACACTTATATATATCGCTTAAAAGACTGGTTTCACACCATCAGATCTTCATGCTCAGCTTCAGATGTCACGCACTTCAGTCATAAAAAGTTTCAAGTCATATCACTCCATTAAAACATAATTCTGCACATCATCCCATCCCCAATTCCTATTTACAGTTTGAATAAAATAGGTGTGCATATACAGCAGAAACTTATTCATCACCAGTCTATTCATCTGTCGTAAATCTACTCAATTTATTGCTAGGTGGAGAGGGATTGTAGATGAGAGGGTAGGAATCCCCCCTCCCCCCCAACACCCTCCATAACCCTTTGATGCCACTATGCATTTAGAAACCAACATGCCTTCACAACAAAACGTCAGCTCAGAGCAAACTCAAACATGCACAACAAAGAAAGAAGTTGTTGTTGTCATATCATGTCATATTCATATTGTCCCTTATTTCTTTACACTTCCATAAAATAAGCACTCAAGTACTCTGGTGGACCTTTCGAGTACTGTAATCACCAGCAAAATGTGAGCTTAAAATTCTGATATTCAAAATGCCTACTAGTTCAAAACACAAATACATCACTTTCATTCATACATTGTTTACTCAACTGTAAATGATTTAACTGCAATGATCTTCCAGAAAGTTTCATTTTCTGATGATAAGTGTTTTTTTGTTGTGGTTGTTTTTTCACAGCACACACAAACACATTCTACCCTTTTTCATTTGTTTTTTTTTCCAGCAGGATTTATGGTGTGTGTGTGTGTGTGTGTGTGTGTGTTTTGTTGTCTAAGAGAAACTTCATTAAAACAAAAAATTAAAACACACACACAAATTCTTGATTGTCTATTCATATAGTTTCCAGGTCTACAAAGCAAAGGCACTGTATGGAAGTTTTCAAGGCAGATAACTCATGATCTTCGAGTTGGAGAAAAGCCAACATGCAAAATTGTGAGAATTCTGCATGTTTGATGGTATAAAGACTACACAAATTTACTTGTAACAGCCACAAAAAACGAAAACTCTTCTGACTGTGCATTTGCATACTGATAGGTTGTTCTGGCATGAATCACAAAACATATCTGTACTTCACGATAAATAACTTTGGAATGTTTTGGATATGATTTCCAGTTTTGTTCTCAGCGCAAATTTTCCACCATCTCAATTACTGTTCTTGAAAGAACAGAAACACTCAATATTTTGTGTTCACCCAATAAAGCACTTTTTTCTTAAAATCCTTATGCACCAGTGAAATTCCACAAGAACAAAATAAAGACTAATATAAAACACTAAAAATAAAGTTCAGGAGACAAAACATAAAAATACCCATCACCACAGTACAGCAGCTGCAATACATAATATCAAAGACCAGTTAAAATAATAGCATTTCAATGTCAGTATAACATTAACACCACCTACAAAATCTGTTATGAATGCTATTCCAGATTTTTTATAAAAACAAGCCATGCCCTTCAAAACCCTCACTTAGGGAAGAGGCGGGGTGAGGTGAGAGAGAGAGAGAGAGAGAGAGGGGGGCGGCTTACAGCTAGCACATATAACACAGCATATTTTAGTTCACAATGACTCTTCTCTTTGGCTTTAACAAGAGTTACATTATTCAAATGTATTCACATTTCTTTGGCAAAGGAGAGAAAAAAAATTTAGACCTCAACAACAACAATCAGCTTGATTATTCTGGCAAAATTTGAAGAGCCTGCAAGAACATTCATTATGAAACATACCAAATACATACTTCTGTCGACTAGCAATTTGGACTCGTGAGATTCCCAATATTACACAACTGGTATATCTCAGCTTGGAATTAAAGTAGTAAAATATAACAGGGGAAAAAAAAATTTCTAATCAACACCCACAGGCCACCCACCCCACTCACACACCCACACATTTAAAAAGTTATGACATGGAAAGGGGGGGGGGGGGGGGGGGGGGGATAAAGTGTGATTTGATTCTGTCTCCAGTAATTCCATAAAAAAAATACATACAGAGTAACAGGTGAAATATCAGTCTAAAAAATAAAACAAAAATATACCCAAAAATCTGAAAAAGTGATCTTCAAAGTTCTCCCTTAATTAACAGCATAAAAATTATGGACACAATTGCGTAGTGTGTAAAATGATACACCAGAACCAAGCAAGTGTAAAATGACACGACTACAACCAAACATCACTTCATAACTATAGCTCATCATGCTTAGGTCCACTAAATTCTTCATGCGAGATAAACCCATCTTTGTCCTTGTCTTCGTGATTGAAGATCTCGGTGATGATCTTCTCATGATGCTCATCAGTTAGTCCACTATCTGGTCCTGCTTTCTGGGCTTGCTCTTTCAAGAAGCCTGAAATCTGCAGAAAACCATCAAAAAAAAAAGTAAGCAACCTTCGAACCAGACTTTTAACCATCGGTCAAATACAGATTGAACAAAAGCAGCATGAATTTTCATGCAGATATTGCTTCACCATCCATCCTTGATAGCTCACCATCCGTAATTACCTGGGATACATTAAAGACAAACACAGCGTGCATGCACAAGATCTATAAACACACCAGCATGATTGCATACGCATATAATTTTGTACTTTCACATGCCAGTGATGACACATGCATATTACTATCAATTCAAGAAAGCAAACTCGGTGAACCACTTTCCACTTGCTGTTCTTCTTCCTTTTCTTCTGCTGCCCCATCTTCAGTTCTCTCTCAACGGCTTTACTCCAGTGACATCTCTTAGTGATGCCCCCATGCATAATCTCATCAACATACATTGTCACAATCTCTGCACAAGCATGTGACAGGAAGCTATCAATGTGCTGCTGTCAGTGGAGGTCATGGCTCCTCCTGGTCAGCTAGGCTAAAAACACTGAGCTGAAAACAGACATGCCTACCCCAAATTCTTTCCAAACAGTGCTTATGAATATCAAATGTTTTTTCACACAGGGTCGAACTTTAATTAAGGACCACCCCGAAAAAAGGCCCTTTCTTTTAAATTGGCCAAAAATACAAGCAATGCATTTTTTCGAAGAATTCGACTGGGAAAGGTTTAAGGGGTTAACAGAGTATTCCGCAAAGCTTGCGAAAGCTGTCTTATTGTCACGTGCGGCATGCAGAGGGGGGGTTGAAAGTTGCAGATTGTTGTCAAAATTGCTTGTTTTTTAAGCAAGAGTGAACACTGCTTCAAACGGTTTTGCACTGAAATTCCAAATGCACATGCAAAAACCAATGCATTGCAGAGCATTTTACCGACTGGAATGCCCCTAAAAGCAGCCCAACGTGCATAATTCTTCATAACACAAAAATGCCTCCAAGACGCAAGCTGTCTGATTTTGACCGGACCCGGGCGATTGCATGGCTGCAGGACCGAGTTGGCATTCGAGAAGTGGCCAGAAGACTACAAGTGTCCCACTCCGTCATCATTCGGCTGAGAGAACGTTTTCAAGCCACTGGAACTGTCAAAGAGAGACCCCGTCCAGGCCAGCCAAAGAAGACCACTGCAAGAGATGACAGGTTCATCCGCAGACATGCTCTTCGGACCAGGACCACCACCTCCAACACCATCAGGCGTCGGCTCCAAGCTGCCACTAACACAGCAGTGTGTGAGATGACCATTCGGCGGCGCCTCAATTCTGCCAACCTTCGAGCAAGGCGCCCAGTCCGGAAACCAAAACTGACTGCAGCCCACCGGGCACGTCGCCTGGCCTGGTGCACAGCTCATCGAACATGGACTCGGGCTCAGTGGCGGATGGTGCTTTTCACCGATGAGTCCAAGTTCCAGTTGAAGCCACGAGATGGACGCATTCGGGTGTGGCGGCGTCCCAGGAAGCAGCTGGCAGATGACGTCATCCAGGAGGTCGTCGCTTTTGGTGGTGGTGGCTCCGTCATGGTATGGGGGGGCATCAGCAGTCACCACAAGACTCCCCTGTACCATGTGGATGGCAACCTGAACGGCCAACGCTACCTGCAGGAGATTTTACGGCCTTTGGTTGTCCCAGCACTCCAGCAGATTGGGGCTCAGGCTGTGTTCATGGACGATAATGCCACCCCACATCGTTGTCGAGCCATGAACACTTTTGTGGTGCAAGCTGGCATCACCAGGATGCCATGGCCGGCAAGCTTGGGAGGAGAGTTCAAGAAAATCACCCTGTTCCGGCAAATCGACAGGAGCTGCTGCACTACCTGCAGCAGGAGTGGGCAAACCTCCCCCAGGCACTCATTACAAGAACAGTCAACACCATGAGGCAGTGCTGTGTGGATTGTGTGGCAGCACGAGGGGGGCACACTCGGTTTTGATCAGACTGTAAAGAAACACTCTTTTTGTGAATGTCATTTTGGGGGGTAGTCTCATTCAGGCTCCCCTGTCTAATCAGAAAGAATGATTTTTTCGATGAAAGCAACAAAATGTTGTTCACTGATAATGAAATTAAACATTTATAAAGTTTCTGTCGTTTGTCGGTTTTTCTTTCTATGTTTTGTGAGACTGTGTATAAGTGGTCCTTAATTAAAGTTTGACCCTGTATTTAATAAATACTTTTTCCCCCTCTCCTCTTTAACGTCTTTATTCAACATTATGTGCAAAAGGTCACCTTCATAAGAAATTTACTTACTGCTGCCCTTCTTATAGGTTAACATTGCAAACATGGTTTGATCTTGATAGACTGTAAATACATATTTATTTCATGAAACATCACTGAACGTATCTTTTAACAAATTGTGAAGCATGTGGTGACCACATTTTCATGGGTCAATTTTTAATCTTCTAAATCAAAATGTATCTTAAGCATGATCGTCGGTTCACTACCTTTACACCTTAATGACTAAAATCTTCACGCAAGGAATAATTGGAAAGGTCTTACCTCATTGATAGTTACCCGGAGTTTGGTTGTACTAGCATTAAAGTTTACCACATACACAACAGAACCTCAACACACACACACACACACACACACACAGACACACACACACACACAGATCATATAAACTCACTTTGTTATATATATGAGTCAAAAATTCATTTCCATTCTTCATCCAGACACAGGGTCGAGAGTTCTGACCACTCAGCTAGCACATGTATGGAGTAAACCCACCAAACTACCATTGCAATGGCAGTGACAGCATACAGGTACTCCAGACAGCACAGACCTCTCCAAGATCAAGTAGATCCAACACTTTGATCCCGATCTACACTACCAATCAGCAACAAAGTTTATGGATTTGCCCAGGGGCCACATTCCATCATCCCACCACGCTTACTTGAAAATGGTTCAAAGTTTTTTGTTCGAAGTTCAAACCACGCTGAAAGAAAAAAAACAAACCACTGGACATGTGAGAAAACATTACCCCCCTGGCGAAGGTCACTGACCTCCACCACTGGACATGTGAGAAAACATTACCCCCCTGGCGAAGGTCACTGACCTCCTCTTTCGACAGAAGCTTGTCCTCATTGGCATCAATCTCTTTGAAGATGTTCTGAGGTGGTGTGCCATCCTTGATATTCAGAAGCTCCACTTCGAAGGTCAGGCTAGACTTTGGAGGAATCATATCTCCTGCACAGAAATAATAAAGAGCACTGTCACTGTGCCCTTTCTTCTTTGCTTGAAAAATTGGAATACTTTAATAATCAAGATGTCAAAATTCTCGCAGAAAGCAGTGCATGAAGTTCACCAGTGCATACATACATACAAATCTCTCACAACAGATATGTTTGATAACTTGCAATGCCCTTTGATGACCAACATTTTCTTTAAAAAAAACACAGATCAAGGAAATATTTGATGTTTTTCCTTTTCAATTAATTTGATGTCCAGTTCGCTGTTTGCAGAACTCATGATATTTACAATATCTGCAGTACCTTAACAAGTTAAACATTCCAAGTCAAAATTTGTTAGGTTTATCATGAAATTCATAATCTTTTGCACACACAAAACCTGATATAGTCAACAAAATTACACTTTGTTTTTTTTTTTATTACCAGTCTAACACTTTAGGGGCCCAAGATAGTGGCTGTATTCACAACCATTCAACTGTTATAAATTCAACTTTTCTCCTTGAAATACTAAGATGTTTTTTTGTTCAGGTTGTGCACTTTGCAGTGCACATGTTGTCATCATACTGCAACTATTAACATTTTTTAATTCTCTCGCAATGAGGACTGATACATTCTAGACTGCCTGCTTTTCTGGGAGTTGATAAGCTTTAAAACTGTAAGGTTGATGATTCTAACAGAGGATTTGGCTTCTGTCTTTTCTGGGAGTTGATAAGATTTAAAACTGTAAGGTTGATGATTCTAACAGAGGGTTTGGTTGATAAGGTTTAAAACTATAAGGTTGATGATTCTAACAGAGGATTTGGCTTCTGTCTTTTCTGTCTTTTCTGGGAGTTGGTAAGGTTTAAAACTGTAAGGTTGATGATTCTAACAGAGGATTTGGCTTCTGTCTTTTTACTTCTAAGTCACACTAGCAGAATCATTCTGAGTCACACAACATGGACTGCTAAAATAAAGGTATAAATGTTGTCCACCAGTTTACCTGAAACTGTTGCTTTTGCTCATTTCCTGTCTTCTTGCAGAAGACTGAAAATAGCGAGCGTTCCACCTACCAACTGGAGAACATTACTATTTTTGGTGCGTAAGGGGGGGGGGGACAATCTTCAAAAAATTTGCTTTTGACCTCTAGTCCTTTAAGATAATTTATGTTGCTCATATCAAAGATGAAGCAAATTTTAAACATAAAGAAGCTGAATTCGATTCCAGATTATTTCAGCTTCATCTTTGGTTTTCATCTTTTACGTAAAAATATTTCTGTTTATGTCAGATTACATGACTCCTCTCATTTTGTTCACTTTCTTCCGCTGGGGACAGAAAAGGAGATACAACAAGAAGCAGAACACACAGATGACACAAAGACAATGCCAAAACTGAAAAATGTCTTCCAATAACCAAAGCAACACATTCACTGGATAGTTCATCCCATGGTCTTGGACATTTTATGAATGGATCCTTTCTGTGCTATATCAGCGACATGCATTAATGGACGCCCCGGTTTATCACATGTAGTGGCTGACCGGCCAAGAAATTTGGACTCACCTGCCCCTTGATCACCATAGCCCAGGTGAGAGGGGATGACGAGTTTGCGCTTCTCCCCAACACACATGTCCAGCAGGCCTTTCTCCCAACCCTGGATCACCTGTCCTACACCCAGCTGGAACTCAAATGGCTGGTTTCTGTCATGGCTGCAACACACACACACACACACACACACACACACACACACACACACACACACACACATCATAGTTTCTCCTTCCCACCTGGGTAGTTTTACATTTCTTCTTGAGTTCTACTTTTCAGTATACAAGAACATCTCAATGACAACTGTGAAAGGAAAAGAGTCTGTATTCTGAGAGTCTCAATAAAGTTGAAATTTATTCCCCTCCACAGTGCAAAGCGAGTTGTGTGTGTGTGTTGTGTGTGTGTGTGTGTGTGTGTGTGTGTGTGTGTGTGTGTGTGTGAGACAGACAGAGAGAGACAGAGACAGAGAGTGTGTGTGTTTTCAAGCTTTTCCTATTCTTCTCCATTTCATACGCCCTGCATCCTTTTTTAATTATCTTACATTTTGACTGCCATTACACTGGAGCAGTATTCCATTCATGACATGTTAAATCAAACATTGTCTGACTTCTTCTATTTCCTCTATGGTTATATACTTTATTTAGCACTTTCTTTATTCAGTTCTAAATTAAGGTCATCTATGGTTTTAAAAAAAAATCCATAAGTGCTATGAGAACTGTGCTACCTGTACTTCTGGTTGTACTAAACCCGATTACAGCAAACGGAACAAACAAATAGCAGGTTCAACACAGAAACCAGCCAAATCTTTGTTACTGTTTCATCCAATGTTCAAGATGGAAACCTGAAGCAAGGCGACAGAATCAAAAAGCAAACAATAAGCAAGGGCAATCACTTCTGTTTCCATTGTGAAAAAAAAGTTCAAACCAATGCTGTTTCCATTCATTTAAGTTTCACATGTAGACAAAACACAAAGAATAATCAACGAAACTTTTCTCTGTGTGATTCTGTGCTAAAATCACCGTCTTTGATTACACACACTGATACATGCGCACACACACACACACACACACACACACACACAAACACACACACACGCACGCACACACACGCACACACATACACTCACATACGTGCCGACGTGCGTGAAGTGGTGGACATCTCATTCCATCTTTCCATCTCCATTATCCAACTGCAGAGGGCAGAATTTAATTTCACAAACCAGTTCTGTTTCTCCAGGACCAGGAAGTTTTTTTTTTCCTACTTTTTTCCCTATGGAGGTTCCAGGGGCAGATGGAAGCTCATCCACCTCGATCACCATGTATTGTCTGCAATATTTTTCAGGGCTCCAGAGCAGGAATGGGGAAGGGTGGGAGGGAGAGAGAGTGCTCCAAGAGAGAGAGAGAGAGAGAGAGAGTGAGAGAGAGAGCACAAAGATTCTATCATTATCAAAGAATACGTGAAGGCTGGAAGCATGGCAATTCTATTCCTAGTTTTATCTTTCCTTATGCACTTTTTATACATATTTTCATGAAAGAAAAAATCAAATCTTCCTATATCTCACTCCAGCCATCATCACATATGTGCAGCGCAGGTCATCGCTGAACTGTCTGTCAGCTGGTACTTGCAAAACCGTTATTACTATTATTTATCCATCTCTTTACGGACAAGGAGAAATTTTGGTAAAGTCCTTTTTCTGGGCTCCTGCTCGAGTGGACTTCGTTGATTTGTGCTCTCACAAAGAGAAGCTATTCTGTTCATGACTGAGCAATCAATGCTGTCAAAAGAAAGGACAGCTATGAAACTAGGATAATGCAGTTTTATGTGGGGGGACAAGTTGATCTGTTTGTATACTTGTCCCCAGAAAAACTGAACATTACCTGGGAATTTCTAGCCTCGCGGAATGTGGCACTTCACTATCTAAGCCTACATAACCCTGCTGTTTGACAACTGAAGCGTGTCCGTGTGACACAAACACATGCATAGTCCTTTCGGCATCATAAATCAGACTCTACTGGCAGCTCGTGACAGGTCTATATCCCACATTTTTCTGTATACACGTGACCACTTCCAACCTGGCCCATAATGGCGTTTACAGAAGAGGTTTACAGAAGCCACGCCCCTTTTCCTCTGCAAACGTGTAGTGAATTGATTTCCCAAACTTTAAAACATACTTTCAAAGTTTGGGGCATCTTTTTCTTGTCTTGGTCAAAATCAATACATTACATACCTTGAGTCGAACTTGACACCTGTGGCCGTGAGAGTGCCCGTATAATGCATGGAGAGCATGTCATGCGCTTTTGACACTCTATCGCATGTCTCTGGCTTGAAGATAACCTCGTTAATGAACTCTTCTTCCGTTTCGTCTGCTCTCGATACACCGCCAAGAGAACATAGCAAAAGAAGGACGGATGCCTTCACAGCATTTCGTCTAGAAACCATTATCACAATCTGAAATTAGACAAGAGTAATCAAGCAGCCGAAACCCCCGTGTTTAACGAGCGCGTACCAGCACGCTGTTCCGACGTGGCGTTTTTTTGTTCCCAGTCGTAAGCCCAAATCCTGTGTAACATGATAAACCGGTTTTTGATTGGTCCGCGAAGCGATTGTCTTGCGCGAGATTTTCCGAATAGTACGAGAACTCGCCTCGCGGAAATGCTCGCGTGTCACACTGTGCGCGTTGATTTATGCGTGCAACTCGTGTGTGTGTGTGTGTGTGTGTGTGTTATTAGTACGTGTGCTCATGTGTGTGTGTGTTGTGGTGGCTCAGTTGGAAGAGGTGTGTGTGTGGTAGTGAGTGTAATTGCACTCATTTCCCTATATCTCTCCCCCTCCTAGAGACTGGGGCAAACACATACTGGGCATTTCCAGTAACAGACAAATCAAACACATGTCAACTGAGATAAGACTGAATCTCTCAGGGCCCCCAGCGCATACTGTAGACGTGTGCGCTCTGGTGTGTGTTCGTCAGTGGGGTGATACCAGCGTGTTAATGAGAGTCCACGGACGAGAGTGTGCAAGCGTTGGTGTGTGAGTGTGTGTGTGAGAGAGTGAGTGAGTATATGTGTGCGTGCGTGCATGCGTGTGTGTGTGTGGGGGGGGGGGGGGGGGGGGGGGGGGGGGGAGGAGTGAAGGGAAGAGTTGTTCTTATTGTTATGTGTGTGTGCGCACGCGCGTGTATGCTGTATTTGACGGTCTTGTTCTTGATCCTAAGTCATCTTCTGAACACACACACACACTCACACACGCACATGCACACACATGTGCGCACACGTAGACACACACACACACACAAACATGTGCATGTATGTCCGCTCACTGCTACGCACACACATATACACATGCGTGTATGTGCACGTTCACACCCACACATGTGCAAACATACACGCATACATATGAACGCACAAATGCATACACACACGCACATGCGTACACGCCCACATACAAAGACACACACATATACACACTAATATGTACACACATATATGCAGATATGTGTGTGTGCTCACACAAACCCACAAATGATGCACACAAACACACACACACACACACACATGCACACACACTTCTGCAAACACACACACACACACACACACACACACAAACACACACACACACGCGCGCGCGCGCGCGCGCACACACATGCATGCAGGCACACACGTGCACACACACACGTGCACGCACACATACACACACAAGTGAGCACACATGCATGCGCACACACACATACACACGCACGCACACACATGGGCCCATGCCCACACATCCATACACACGTGTACATTCACTACACAGACATGAAAAAAAGGAGAGAGAGAGAAAAAAAGGACAACCAATGTAAGTTAGGCACTCAAGGTCTGACCAGCGCATTGGGCTAACACGTCGGTCAGACACCTGCTAAGTTATAGCCACGAGACCCTCTCCTTCAATTCTCTCATGTTAGTTGTTAATTCATTTCTGCATCAGCTTAAAATCAGGCAGTGTGGTATAAAAACTTACCGGATGTGGTGTTGCGTATATGGACTAGTCCGCACGCAGTGCCGCCTCCTTGATGAAACTGAAACCATTGCACCTTTCTTCACACTTCTCACCCACTCCCCCCCCCCCCCCCCACCCCCCCTGCCTTCCTCTCTCATATCAACAACTCTTGTACTTTTCTGACTGTTTTGAAATACAGATTGCTGTTCCACACACACACACACACACACACACACACACACACACATGCACTGACTCAAGAATTGTTTCCACATTAATACTGACAGAAACTTACAATGGCAGATCTTGATTTAGTGCAATATCCTAACTGTGGCATGTGGCCTTTCCCCGCATGAACAAAACCGACAGCATCAAAACTGGGTTACTCATTTTACATATTAGAGAGTTCTCACACCGGTGAAACCTGCAACTTGCCTATTGCTTGATATTCCTGTAAAAATTAATATGTTGTCATTTACTGTCAGGCATGTTTGGTTTTCACGCCACTTTCACCTCAGCTTAATTAAGTACTCACACTCAGAATATACAGTGGATTCTGAACACCATGTGTATAGAAATAAGTGTGACACTGGAAGTGATTTGTATGCCAATTGTATAAACACATTTTACTTTATCAAACTAAAAAAAAGGATGTTGGCAGCAGTTTGGCTTACATCTCTCTCTCTCTCTCTCACTCTCTCTGTTCTTTCATCATCTGAGTGAAACAAACAGTTAGGGTAGTTTTCAGAAATCCCTGGTTTCTGTTAACATTTCTCAAGGTTTAAATATTGTACGCATTGTCTTCTTAAAACATCCTGCACACACAGAAATTCCTTTTCTTGTCGACATTATAAAACCGTAACAGCTGCTATTAAGTATAAATTTAATATAAAAGAAAATTGGTTCAGCTCCGATTTTTTTGTTGTTATCTGTGTGTGTGTGTGTGTGTGTGTGTGTGTGTGTGTAGGCCTCCCTATTCTTTGACTTGACTGGATATAGCTTCAGTAATTAAAGTAGTTTTCAGAGATACCTGGCTTCAGTGAAAATTTCTCATGGTTTAGAGATTGTCCAGTCATATAAAACATTCTGAACTCAGAATATTCTTATCTTGTCCATGTTAAAAAATTATTATAGCTTTTATTGAGTCTAAAATTGTGTTTAAGAAAAATAAGTGTAGTTGCTTTTTTTTCTTTTTTTAATCTATTTCAATATCTATATTTAACTTGTCACACTCCATACACACATCCTTCCAAACTTGATTGAGTGTGCTGTTTATTAACATTTTTGTTCTGGACAAAGAATTTAATTATTTTCTTTGATCTGGAATCACTTGTTACCAGTTTTCTTAGCCAAGACAGTTTCAGCAGTTGTACAAATTTGTATGTCTGGAATTTTTACATTTCCTTTTTCAACGTCATACCTTTTATGACTCTGACAGATGGATTTGGTAGTAATATCCAGAAGTAAACCAGTTTTGAAAGTGTCTTACTGTTTTTAGACACATTATTGATGAAAATAAGATCAAAATCTATCACATATACATAGAAAAAAAAACGATGAAAGAGAAAAGAAACAGAACCTAGAACATATTATTATCATCATTATGTTACTGGCATCTTAGAGGGAATAGTGGTCAAATAGAGTGTTAGCCTGCAGAGCTGACGGTCATGTATTCAAACCACTTACGGGATCGGGTTTGGTGAAGAGGGGGTAGGGAGTGGGGATGGGGGTGGTGGCAGGCTTGAAACCCTCTCTGTCCACCCAACAGAAAATGGGCTCCTGATTCAGTCCAGGGAAAGCTAAAGGCAGCAGAAGGAGTAGGATTGGTACTGCTTTTCATCATGCCATGCCCTAGACACTGTGAACCTCTAACAGTTCACTGCTCCTATGGCCAATAGACTATGGGAACTTTAACCCTTTTTTTGAAATGTAGCACCCATTCTTGAATAAAGACCAAGCTTACAATCCACGATCTCGAGCCGACTGAAGAGATGCCTGCAGGTGCTACATTCTATCATTTCCGGTGTTATTTTCTTGAATAAAAGTCACTCACTTTTTCACACATTTTTCTTTTTTTTTTTTTTTTTGGGGGGGGGGGGGGGGGGGGTTAACGAAGATCTGGAAGTAGGGTAACTCCAGAGGAGAAACATGGAAGAGAGGCTGGAGACTTCGCCAGGCATTGGGTGGTTATGAGGATGTAAAGTCAGGAATTCTGACCTGGCCTTCCTTATTACGCAGTGCAAGGTTTGGAATTTAGAGAATGCCAAAGCTATCAGGCCCATCCATTTCAGGGAGAGGGCGTCCACTGTCCAAGCCTCTGGGTCCTGAGTTTGGGAGACGTACACAGGCAATCTCTTGTTGAATTAGTGGCCGAGAGATTCACCATTGGTATCAAACCAGTGACCCTAAACTGCCGGAGGGCGTGTCTGTTGAGCGTCCAATCTGTCTGGAGAATGCTGCCAAACTGGCTGAAGAAGTCTGCTATGCCGTTGAGGTTCCCTGACGTGTTGGACAGAGTGTGATGCTCTGGTTGTAACACTGACAAATAAGAGACTTCATCCTGAGGAATGGAGACCCCTTTGTTTATGTAAACTGCCACTGGTGTGTTGTCTGTGAAGTTGGACTGGCTTTCCTGAGGTTTCTTGTTGGAATGGAGGATGGGTGCAATATTCTGCCTCGAATTACGACACTGATGTGTAGCTTAACCTCCTGAAGTAACCAAGCTCCAGACATGTGAAGAGAATTCGTGTGAGCATCTCAGCTTCAATTAGAGGCAACCATGTAAAGAAACAGACAGTGAACGGGGAGAGATGTGTCCCTATGTTCAGGACTGAGGAGTCAGTAGTCCATTTGTTTGTTGCCCATTTGACACAAGGACCTATGGAAATCACAACATCCCAGTGTTGGGACAGCCAAGACCATCGAAGCTCGAGATTCCTTTGAGGGGAGTGGTTAGGAACTTAACCTCAGGGAAATGATGAGTATGACAGATTCTGCCCTAGGAAGGAGACAAATGAGTGTACTCTGGCTTTGAGGTAGTGGCAAAGGTCTATGGGCAGGTCCATGATGCGGGATGCCCACTCTGATATGGGATTGACCGTTATGGACAGCATGTCAAATCTCATTCCCAGGAAGCCAAAAGATTGTCTCAGACAGAGACTGCACCTCTGGTCAGAGAGGAAACCCTAACAGGAATACAAAAGAGACATCTTTTCCGCGCCCTGGAAGCACAGTCCCTGCTATGGGCCAGAACGCGGAAAGACTGGACGGAGTCCAGCCTGGCAAGAGTGGCCATTTACCTGACTACCTTGGTGAAGAGTAACATAGCAACTGAGAGGCCGACTGGTTGAGCCTGTGACTTGCTGGTCCCCTTTCGCCATACAAAGCGGAGGTAGCGTTGGTGTAACAGATGGATGAGCATGTGTAAACAGGCATCCTTGAGGTCTATGGAAGTAGCCCAACCACAGTCAGATTGACTCCCTGATCTTGTATTAGGTGTCCATTTTAAAGCTGATTTTTTTTTTCAGATTTTTTTTTTTCTTTCTTTCTCTTTTTTTCTTTCAGAGAAAAGAGATCTAGTACAGGTCTCTAATCTCTTAAGATTTTCGGGACGATCAAGAGGCAGGCTAGAGAGAAGACAGATTGCCCCCTTTTAGTGCATCTGGGACACCTCTGATTCCAGAGCACTATCCAGGTCAGGTGTAGAGGGTGTATGGTTGGGGGTACGGGGGATGTTGGGGAGGAGGGGGCATTGCCTTCCACAGCAACAGGGACAATCCAATCTAATGGTGCCAATAACAGCCATGGTGGGAGAAGCTGCTTGCCTGAGGAGCCAAAGGAGAGGGAAAGACTGGTCTGAGAATCTGGGGATGGGGATGGTTACAGGCAAACATATCCCTTGGGGAAAGCAGAAAATGGTGATTCTGAATAGCCAGGAAAAGGTGACCCTTTGGCTGGATCTAATGTCCTGATTTGGGGGCAGGAGATGGAGGGTGCTGGGGCAGAAGCTTGTGTAGGCCTTGTCTCTTGGGAGGGAGTGGCAGTTGGGGGGGTCATAGAGACTGTGCTTGGAGCTGGCCTAGGTAAACAGCAGCCTCCCTGAAGGACTAGGTGGTGTGAGACACAAAAGCAGCCACACAGTCTCTGAAAAGAGAGAGAGGTTGGCCTTGGATGGCCCTTAACACTGCCTGATGTTCAGATGATCCTGGATAGCTAAAGGACTGTGTCCCTTCAGCTAAGAGCGAGTTGAAATGGAACTGCACCCTACCCCTCTGCTGCTACAGCAATACTAGCAGCAATGTGGTTCCAGAGCACTGTGATGTAACTGGGACAGTACAGTATCCTGAGGGGTTGTATGCTGGCCCTTGGCGAATCGCCACCAAGTGGAGCCAACTCCTGTATCAGCCCCACTAGCCCACTCAAGGTCGACCGACAGTGAATCTGTCTCAGGGAAGTGTGTCCCTCCCACTTCTCTGATCTACATGCGCCACGTCGTGGGAAAACATGTGACTTTGAGAAGCTCAGTGAGAGAGATAGGAGCATCAAATCCGCCATTCACAAACACCCTGTTCCGCCTTTCTTCGTGGTGCTGGTTGGTTGGAGGAATACTGTGGTAAGACCGATGTTGCCGTCATCCTATGCAGAAATCGTGTGCGCCCCCATCACCATCACTCTCCAACTCTGTGTGTTCCTCAGTGTGTGTTGTTTGAGAACAAAGGGATGGGTCTGTTTCCAGCCTGTCTCTTGCTTGTTCCTTACCTTTATCTTTGTGTGAAGGTGGTTTCTGGGAAGAAATGTGCATGTCTTATTTTGACACAATAACAATATGTCAATTTACGATCGTATTTCTTGACTTAAGTCATTTTTGAGACAAAAGAGCAGAAAGTGCGAACACTGAGGAAACTCAAGACCTCACTGGCCCTCGTTCTCACTATTCCCTGAAACTCCTTTGGTGCACAAGGTATGGCCAAGAAAAAAAGCAGGACAAGATGCATGAGTCAGGAGCAAGAAAGATGTCAACAAAAGCAAAATTTGAATAGACAAAGCACACACTCACACACACACACACACACACACACACACTCACACACACACACACACACACACACTCACACACACGCACACACACTCTCTCTCTAAACCCAGAAATGTTGCTGTAAAGAGTAAGGTTAGCCACAAAAATGGTGGAAGAAAACAAGACAATCAATGATCCACAACATTGATAGCCAGAAACAGCAAAACACCTCGTACAGATTTGCGTTCAGCTAAAGAATGAGAGAAACAAAGCGAAAACTGTATTTACGGTCGCATTGTTTAATCTTTCTTAACTGTTAAATTTTTGCCTGAACAGAGCAGGCAAACTGACTGTAGCTTGCACAGTGTTTGACATGGTCCAGTATATGTTGCCAAATGTTGGTTTAAATCCACTCCCATTCTATCAGCTGAAACATTAGAGCAACTCAAGTTACATGTATGAATACGTTGCTCACTCACTGTTACCAATGCACAATTCAAAAGAGCTGTGGGGAACTATCCAGTCATTAGGTACATTCATAAATCTGAGACTGTGAACATGGTACTCAACAGAAACAAGTCCCATATTCTACATAAATGACTTATCTCTTTCTCTTTCATGTTTTTTTTTTCTTTCTATTCATAAGAGAAAACAAACTGATCGCAAAATGTTCGACCGCACACAATCCTTGTGCATATAAGAATCACCTGGCAATCGTCGAAAATCGAATAATTTTGGTGCCATCATAAAATATTCATGACAAAAAACAAATGAGACAGCATTTCAGCTATCAAACCAATACATCAACCTCTACACCCAATCACAGAAGATTTAAAATCTTAATGCAGTCATGACATTCTCAAAGATGGAACTATCAAACTCAATACACCAAGTGAAAGCAAACGATCGACAACACCACGTAAATGCTGCCACTGTGAACGGGGCAAAGTTTTAAGAGATTCTGACTTTGTTAAAAGCTGATGGGATTGGTTGAAAAGCAGATCAGTAAAGCCCACTCTGATTATTGCATGTCAAAAAGAATTACTGAGACTTGAAGGACTCCTGATGACGAATACACACTAGTTCGTCAGTCTTGTTATGATCAGTGAAAGAATCTTCATAGGCATGAGTTACAAAAACTGCACTCCCATGATTTAAAGGGAAGTATCCAAGCCAAGCAGAATAAACACACTGTAATTGTGACCAGTCAGTACCCAACTGTCCAGGATTGAGCAGACACGCATGTTAATACTAACAAATTTGAATTTCCAAAAGCAAAACATCCATGAACTATCAGATTTTTCTGACTGAAACCTAATCAAGAAGAGCTTCTATTTTTATGTGTTGAAAAACAAAAAAGATCGGCTTGTAAGAATGAAGTTATTTCTTCAATTTGTTTGCCAGAAAATGGTTGATCTTTCAACTTGATGCCTTTTTATGTCAGCATTGTATAAAAATGTCTCCTGGATCTACCTGCATGAAAATATCAGTGTGAAATAAGAATGACTACACAGAAAAGGAATTATAATGCTGAAAACTGAAAAGTCACCATCAAGCAGCTGGGCATGTCTGATAAGAGACACATCAGGCAACACATCAGGCATCACACATATCAGCAGAAATACATACTTTTTATCCCAAGTGAATTCAAGACGCATTATTTTTTTACTCAAACAATTTTTTTTTCATGTATCAGAATGACACAGAAACTTAAATTTTCTTGTTTTTCAATTGTTGAAGGCTTTCTATTTTTCATGTATGTCAATATCATATAGAGTGCCAACTTAAATTTTCTTGTTTTTGAATTGTTGAAGGCTTGATTTTTCTTAATGTATTTCAGTATGATATGAAAGTGTCAACTTTTACTTAACATGATTAATTATGCACATTCTGTCCCTGAACACCTGAGATTCTGATCCTGTACACCCGAGTTGCTGTCACTGTCAACGTTCAAACATGTGCTTCAAAGTCTCAGTCTGTATCACTTTGGTCACTTCTAACTGCAATGTTCAAGTTTTGGTTGCAAGGAACTGGTTGATTGTTGCTGTAAACTGTCACAAACAAGTAATTTTTCAATGTCAGACATTTTGTTAAAAGTTAACAATGAAGCAATATGAATAAAAAAAAAAAATCCCTACCAATTTTGAATAAAATAAAATATTCACAGAATTCCAACGTGATCGTTTTGCTGTCATGTGGCAGGAGGGCATTTATTTTCAAAGTGAATCTCTTTACTCAAATCTTGTCACAATAAGAACAAAATGGACAATGGCACCTGAACATTCAGGAGAAAGCGCGACACAACATAAGAGTGTGATACGGGCCTTTTGAATATGGAAAAATTAATGTATTCAGATGAAAATGATTGTGACAATTATAAGCAAATGACAAGAAGAATTTTGCTACAGGGTGCATTCTAGATTTTTGTAGCTGCTTTTGAAGACAGGGCTGAGAAAGGTTTCCACAAACTGTTTGTCTATCAATGTGCTCAGGAAACTAATTTGGGTAGAGCTTGACTGATTCACTTTCAATGAGTCTTTCTAGTCAGGTCATGACCAAATTGAGTGGTAAAAGTGAAAGTGAAAGCAAAATGCGGATGTCTGTTTTGTAACATGAAAAATAAATAAAAAATTACTTAAGTGAAGTCCAGTTTGCATTAGTCTGGGTGACACAATTATTGTGTTTATACATCAGATTTTGCAGTTTTGTCCAGCATGCTACACTACTACAATGCTGACATGATGCATGGTTATGAGGATCTAGTTGCAGAGACGACTGCAGGCAGAAATCTAAACAAATCTTAAATAAATGTTAGTGAACCGCCAAGAGAAACGTGGACAAACAAGTCACAAGACAAAACATGACGCGTTTCGACCTCTTAGGTCTTCTTCAGACAAGACACAAACAAATAGGACAATGAAAATGAACGAATTTGTTACTTAGCTTTCATCTCTTCAGCGCAAGGTAGGTGTTGAATGAAAATGAGGCTGTTCAGCGCCTACCTTGCACTGAAGAGATCAAAGCTAAGTAACAAACTTGTTCACTTCCATTGTCCTATTTGTTTGTGTCTTGCCTGAAGAAGACCTAAGAGGTCGAAACGCATCGTGATTTGTCTTGTGACTCATTTGTCTTGTGACTCATTTGTCCACGTTTCTTTTGGCGGTTTGCTAACATTTATTTAAGATTTGGTTATAAGGAGTTAATTTTCAAGTCCCCAACAAGCAAGATATTGAACAAAAAAGTTTGAAGTCACCACACTGTTTCAATTTGCCTCCTATTTCTGAGCATTTACACATGAAATGCAGCAACTTCCTGCAGAATATTATGATAGAAGAGTTGTTTTTTTTTCTTTTGATTGGCCCCTTTCAAAGAATCAGTGCGCTGTATGTTTGCAGATAGACAAACACACTTTACAGCAAATAACCATCACTTCATTCACACACATCACATTTGCCCCCGTAAGTTTATCTAGACTATAAAGCATTCTGTGCACGTTTGCAGACAGCAACCATAGCTTACTGCAGTCTGTCACTCAAGAGAATACACCTGGTTATCACCATCAATATAAAAATGGAAATTATTTTTTACATTTGACAGTGATCAACACCAATGTATCATGTTGAATCATCATCAATCTATTCAACAAAAAGATTTAAAAAAAAAAAAAAAACTTTTCTTTTTTTCCTTAGCATAAAAGTGCATTTTTTTTTCTTCTGAGAATATCAATAATCAGGTGCAATCATAGAAAGGTTTTCTTCTCAGGATGGCAGATTTGTTTCCTTTCAAAATGACTGCTGTATAGCTGCTGTTGGGTTTTTCATGCCTTCTCCCAGGGCAGATCATGTCACCCTATCAAAGTCATCAACAAATGGCAATCTCAGTTAACTCTAAGTGAATTCTTGCTGACCATGTGAACAGCTGACCTTGTTAAAAACTGCTGTTAGTTCAACTCTACAATCACAGTAACTGTGCAAACAGATGATGTTAACCTTTGCCATACACACTGGGTTAAAATGTACCCTGATATTCTGTTAAAAATTTGTAACGTAAAAACTGAGTAACGTCAACAAGATTTTATGACAATGTCAACTTTTTTTTTGTCCACAGTCTAATCAAAAACAGCACGCTTGTGTTAAATTGACGTTTTAATTAAGTAAAATCTTCAAATTTTTATGTTGCATACTTACTTGAGCAAAATTACCCCCACGCTTTTAAGAAGGAACCTTACACCATGTACACACTGGGGATTATTTTGACCCATGTTGCTGGTGAAGGCTGATGCATGGCATGGCCTGCCTTCCTGAAGGCAGTTAACAATCCGTACAAACCACCTCCCAGGAGCGTTTAGTCTTTTCGCAGAGAGGGGGCTGGAGCATGTTCATCTCTGTGCATGTAAGCAACACCTGTGTGTGTGTGTGTGTGTTGTGTGTGTGTGTGTGTTGTGTGTGTGTATGTGTGTGTGTGTGTGTGTGTGTGTGTATACAAATGTGTTTCTCATGCTGGTGACTAACAGGGGAGTATATTCTGTGTATTTTCTGTCCTGTTGTTTGTACAAGAAGAAGAAGAAGAATTTTTTGCTGAAAATTCGCTTTGCTATCAGTTTTGCATTGTAAATGAAATATGTTTTGTGTATTCATTTGCATTTCATCTTGTTGGTGTGCGTATGCATAATGAATTACACACTCAAAAGAGGAATCACAAACTGGATAAACACTTTAGCACACAGAAGACGGTCAGTGTGTTTCAATATTCGCATATTGTTCTTTGTTTCCCTATGCATCACAGCATACACAAGCATCTGTAACGTAACATTGTTACACAGATGAATGCTGACGCACGTGCACATACTTATACATCCATCCTAGCACACACTTGCACATTTACACCAATGCAAACAGCACCAAGAGCGGCGCAACTGTGTGGGCACATATGTTGCACAAATCTGTTCCAAAATACACACGTAGGCACGTACATGCACACAAGTGCAATAGATAGATAGACATATACACACAAATGCATACCCTACACTTGTGCACATGCATGCACACATATACATACACATACACAGGGACAACACTGAGAGTGGTGCAATGGTTATGAAATTATGTTGCACAGGCGCATACAAACACAAGTGCATACACACCTAACATACATGCGTGCGTACAAACACATGCACTCAGTCTGCAACAGAATGACACACACACACACACACACACACACACACACACACACATACATACACATACACCACACACATGCATGCACGCACCAAGTCATACTCTCAAGAGTTTGACAGCGTGTTGGCTTAGAATTCTTGTCTGTCTGTCTGTTTGCCTCTCCTTTCTCTGAGAACTCTTTCTTTCTGTATGTCTACTCTCTCATTCGCTCTTACTATTTGTCTCCTCCAGGAACAAAGGCAGCCGCATTCAGTTTGTCAATCTTAAGTCAAATCAAAATCTGTGATAATTAGCTAGCCCACACAAACTGACTTGAACAAAATCATGCACAAAAAAAAGGGAGACAGGTACGTAATCTAAATTTTTATGTTCTTAGTCTTTATTTGGCTGGTTTGTTCCACAGATAGCTCAAAACAACATAACAAAAAAAAAAGAATCAAACACAAACAGAAACACAGATTAAAAACACTAGGATGTATACTTTTCATAATTATGTCCCCTGCTGTCAGTTTTCTTTAAAGTGTCAATCTCTCCACATCTTAAGGCTTTCACACAGTACCAAGGGGAAGAATGTCTGTTGGGTTAAGTAGTCTTGAACTGTATGCAGTCTGGTCTTTTGGCGACACTAAGCTGACAGACTTAATGTGTGTGGGCATCCCCTACATGTACAGACGTCCATTGCCCTTCCCTGATATGAGGCTCTGTCAGGGCGTTTGCTTATGATTAGTTAACACTTTGAATTCCTTTTTATGGATTCTCATAAACCTTTGTCTCACTTGGACTTGGGGATCACTGGGAGCAACCTTTGGGACTTAACATTGGATTCCGTCAACACAGCAGTGGGCATAGCAAAAAAGGTGGGAGAAGAAGACAGGTAGGGAAGAACAAAAGCTGGAAGACTGTCAAAGAAATATTTCAGGATTTGCACATGAAGCCGCAGTGCTAAAAAGAAGATCTCAACAACTGAAACCTAGCTCTTTGTCTGCAATAAACTTGAAGTACCATTCACACACCTTTGGATGATTTCATAATCTTTCATAAGCATGATGGACGAGGACTAGCTATGATAATAAGAAACAACTTGAGAAACAAACTGTCCAGGACAGACTTTAAAAAACTGGAGTATTAGCACACGTGAACTAACGGGTACGAGTCTGAACAGACCTGACGGTAATCAGAAAAGTCCTGTCAATGCATATATACATCTAGGCATAGGATCCCATACGTCAAACATGGCTGGAACTTTTTTTTAGGAAATAGAAGATGCACAGCTGAATGCATTAAAAATAGTGCACCAGGTCCAGACAAAGTATGTTATTTAGGTATTAAAAACGCTTTAGGAAGAAGACAGAACCCATCTCTTCAGTCTCTACAACAACAGTTTTGATAAAGGCTACGTCCAAGAAGATTCAACACACAGTTCCCAGAGAGCTCTACCAAAACCAGGAAAAGACCACCACTGGCTAAATGGCTACTACATACTCACTATGCAAAATATGGTAGGAAAGCTCATGGAATGAATCATAGCAAGAAAACTCCCAAGACACCTTAAAAGTGGACAAATCCTGAATAGGAGGCTACAGAACAGGTACAAGTGCATTGGATAACATGGCCGCTTTTGCCTATGCAGTACGAGGGATTCCAAAGTAAGGAAGAAGCACTAGTAGTCGCAACAGACCTTGAAGATGCATACAACAAAGTTCAGTTCTCGCTTCTCATGGAGCTACTCCTTGAGTATGGAGTAAGGACACTTACTTGATAGATTGCAACAGCACTTCTGGAGCAAACTGCCATCGTACGATTTGAAGACTGGATGTCTAAATCTCATAAACTCTCAATGGAATTACCTCACAAATCTCCTCTCTCCCCCCTATTTTATACAATGATTATACTAAAGGCCTTGCAGATTTCAACAGAAACGGAACTGCTCGAGTTTTGACACTAGCAGATGATGGTCTGATCTACATCAAAGAATGCTCAAGAAAGAATGGAAGCAGTTCAGCAAAAGTTGAACAATATTGCTCAGTGGTGTCAAGAAACTGTATCATCCATCAACCTTACAAAAATCCAGACATTTGTCAGCACATTCTAGAAAAAGAATCAACTGACAACCTCTTCTAGTTGGCTATAGGCTTTGATAGAATGCTGACCTTTAGAAAACATATTGAGAATATTGTTCCTAAACGCAACAAGGGCCAGTCTGCTATGAAAGCAATGGCAGCTAAAGGCACTGAACAGCGCCATCTCTATTGACTTTATCATGCAGTTGTACTCAGTGTGATTGATTATAGATTAGGACCTGTAACACTGTCCAAAAGCAATCTTCCCAAATTAGATTTCAAAATGAAGCAATGAGACTGATCTGGGAAACACAAAGGACACATAAATTCAGACTTATGTGATACCTACTTGACCTTCTTTCACTGCAGGTCAGACACAAGCTAGAACAGGTGACGGCATATTTTAGAGCACTTCAAAATCCCTCAAACTGACTACGTGCGGCAGTCAAGGAAACAAAAGGCACTTGTCTAGGATGTGGAAAATCATGGATGGGACAGGCAGAAGACAATATACAGCTTGTGTGCCAGTTAGCAGAACTGAAATAAATGAAGGAATGGGAGAAGTATCCAGACCACTTCAAACACATCTACCAGATTGCCATGGCTCCAGAGCTTGGAAGACACTGTCAAGAATGGCCAGAAGGCAAAACCAAGGCATAAATTCAGATGCAGGTGGAAAACCTTGGCATAAAAGGAGATTTTGCTACATACACCGACGGTTCGGTCACCAAAGGTAAGTCAGGCTGGGGGTACACTGTAGAGCAAAATGGATGAACTATCCAGGAAGACAGTGGTGCATACAGCTGAACAACTGCAAGCCTAACAATGGAGGTAGAAGCAGTGACACATGTTCTCCTCCACAGACCACCTCAGAACTCAACAAGCCATAATACAGACTGACTCCATGAACCTGCTTCAAAAAAAAGAAAAGTGGCATGGGAAGCCCTGTTTGGCATGAGGTAATGTGCAGCCTTCATTTGGAAAGACTCACGGATGCACTGCCTAGGAAATGAGAGAGCAGACACACTGGCAGGCAAGGCAACAATAAGAGCTGGATTACAGCTTGGTTCATCAGATGTGATAGGAAATCTAAAGAATGACCTGTACAAAAAAGATCAAAGCCACCATACCGTAGACTGTATTTCAGAGCTCAGCATCAAGAGAGGAAGTGGCCACACATCCAGACTTAAAGCAAGAGCAAGAAAGATCGCCAACCAAACATAGAAATAATTTCAAGACCAACACCCATACACACACGTGTACACTCACCACACAAGCATACACCGATAATAATAGCACAGACAATGTCAGGTAAGTACTTAAGGTCTGACTAGCTTGTTAGACTAAAGTGCAGGTCAGACATCTGCTAAGTCATAGCCATGAGACACTCTTCTTAAAATTCTCCATCTTGCAGCAAAAGAAACAAACTGCAGTGTTACTGGAACACGACAAAAAAGCAGAAGAGCACACAAAACAAAGTGTGAAGTAACGCAGTTTTAATGCACGACACAAAACAGGACAAGAAATTTTCAGCAATATGCCTCCCTCAGCAACAAAAAAATACAGACATAAACATGCACAATACTCCCCTTGTGAAGCCAAGGCTGTGTGGTCTTGAAGTTTAGTAGATGTGGTGTAGATGTGGTATATGGACTAGTTTGCATGCTATACATACCACACGTACATACACACGCATATAAACACAAACTGCAATGAGAGAGGCACGGCGGTTATGGCATAAAGTTGCACACACACACATAAACACACACACACAGTATAAAGAACAGTGCAACCGCTAGGACATCACCTAAAACAAAACTGTATACACACACACAAACTAAACAGCGAGTTGTGCAATAGTGTAGGCATTTATGTTGCACTGATCTGTTCACACACACGCATGTAAGCACACATGAGTGTGCACATGTGCTTAAACACACACACACAGAAACATAACCACACCCTCACATGAATGTACTCACACACACACACACATCCACACACAGAGGCACATACTCACGCAAGCAGGTGCTACACACATGCATGCACACACACAAAATACTTGCAGTAATTACACATGTGGTTTACACATATGCGAATATACACAAACACATGCGCGTTTGCACACACACATACACCTAGGCATGCACATGTGCGAACTCATCTCACTCACACATGCTGTAATGCACATGACATACTCATAACCATCAATCCATTCACTCGCACAGACATGCACACCTACCTTTCTATCTACACACATATGCACACACGTGCACATACACACATGCACCGACTGATAAATATAAATACACACACACACAGAGAAAGAGAGAGAGATATGGATGTATGTCTGTCTATCTATCTATATACATATGCATGTATATGTCGAATTCATGGAATTGCTGAACTTGCAAATTAGGCCAACATTTTGCCGATTTCACATAATGGGCAAATGATTGACTATTCCTTGAAATGAGCAACAATTTCCCACATGTGTTATAAACTCTGAAAAGTTGCCCGATCCACGGACTTGGCATCTAATTCCGCGAAATATGTTGCCTATTACTTGAAATCGGCAATTGTCATGGGGTGTCTTCTACCAATAACGATCAACCTTATTCACTAAAGGTGTTGTGTTTTAGGAAACAGCTATATTCATTGGACACCTAGTGAAAACAGATAATACATTCACTAAACAGTCACACTTTGAGTTGAAGTCCATTGAACCCACAAAGCATAGTGCAAAGTAATCCTTATCTAATACATGTTACAAATGAGACAAGCTAATTTTTTTTATGATTGTGTCTTCGTCTGATAATCATGTCTTCCTTGTGCACTAATATATTCTCAAAGCGGTATTGGTACACTAATGTTGATGTAGACACTATGTTATGTCCATTTCGTAAAACTGCTAGGAACATGAATGACCTTTATTTGCTGTGCTGCTTCGTCTTCCAAGATCTTTAAGTTACCTCCCCCACCCAGAATACCTCAGAAACCCATGTCTATTTAATGCTGTACCGCTCATAGCAAATCCAAATGCCAAGTTATAGAGTACAATTGCCTGATTATTCACTGTTTATTCTGAAGCGCATTGTCATTGTTTTGTATCCCCTTCAGAATGGGTCTCTCTTGTTCTTTTAGTCTATTATGTTTTATGAAACCTTTCAAAGCTCTTACTAACATTTTGGCAAATTGTTGCCCATTTCATAGAAAAGGCAGTCAATTGCCCTTTACGCAGAGCTGCCAAGGTCTCAAAACACAATGTGAAGCGTTCTGACTTTTCAAGCGTAGCATTCCAAATTTAAGCATTCTTATAATTATGATGTGACAAGTCAGACTCAATGGCACTTTCGGAGGCACTTCACTTTGCACATGACATAATGGTGGGCCAAGATAACTGAAATCTCACCACTTATTGCGTGGCGTTTGACTTCACCTGCAAAAAAATCAAAATGGCTGAAAACAAAACCTGTCGACAAGGTGGCAAAATTCCGATCATCTTTTATCGATTTTGCTGAATGTTTTCATGCTCTTATTTCCGACTTTGGCCATTTTTTGACAAAATAAGTTTACACTCTTAGGATTTACATTGTCTGGGTTATATTTAAGCTGCTATCAAATCTATTAGACGTGTGATTTTTTTTTTTTAAACATTTGAAAAATTTTGTTAGTTTTAGGTGAAGCATTTCATTAAAAAGTGTGACAGTGTAACTCTCAACAAAATTGTAGCATGCTACATTGAAAGCATAGCATTTGGCACTTCTGTTCACGTGAAATTGGCGAAAGGTTTGTGTATTGTGCAAATTTGGCATTTTTGTGAATTCAGCAATACATACACACACACATCTACACACACACACATATATATATATATATTTTTTTTTTAACCTTGTCTCAAATGCCCTTACTTTCCAGAATATATGTACTTAAACAGATACTTGGATAGACAGACAGGCAGACCAAATATGAAGAATAAAGAATTGTTGTGGGTAAGAAAAGGCAGGCTAACAATTTCAATTAAGAAAAAAAAGAATGGGTGGGGGACAGGGAGGCTGGAGGGACAAGGGGATGAAAATGAGGGCGTTACCATACAAAATCCTTCACAAACCGCACATGGGGAATTCTTTCCTCTTTATTTTCTTTTGCTTTCGCAAACATTACATCAATCACTCCCACCCACGTAAACATCTGTCCTTCTTTGTGTTCGCCTGGGTGTCCCTGAAAGTTTTTGCAGTGTAAGGTATGTGTGTCTGTGCATTTAAAAGTATAGATATGCCTGAATTATCAAAAGGCAGAGTAGTCACGCGCACTCATCCACTTGCAAAAGAACAAAGACTCCACAGACACACACACAAAATCACCCCAAGTCGTGCCGTCTCTTTCCTGCTCTCTCTTTCTTTACTGCCCTTTTTCGCTCTCTCTTGGACAAACACAGACACAAAAGCTGCACGCATGTAGGCCAATGCCCCATAGAACTGTTCACACAAACACACAACACACACACACTTCAGGTCCTTGCTCCTTTTCCTTGTGGAACTATGAACTGAAGTCTGCCACATAGTTAAAACTGTGAACAGGTCGCTGTCTTGCCAGTTTACCACCAGGTTTATCTGAGCAGCCGTCAGCACTTCTTATGGTCTGCTGCTTGCTGTGCCAGCAGGGTGAGGGTAAGGCTAAAAAAACGTATGGTCTTTTCTGCGCTAGTATGCACAGAGTGTGTGACTTTTATATGTTAAAAGCCATGGGTCAATAGAACCCCAGCGTGTACACCTTGTAAGTTTCATTGTTTAAGAATTTATGAGTTTATGATTACCTAACTTGTATGCCACGCAATAGTTCTTCTTTAAAGGCATGGGGCCATTTTTCGCCCCGTTGGTATGGTGCGCAACAATCTATATTGCACAGGGCGAAGGTTAAAAACTACTGTCAGTTCAACCATGGTAATCGCTACAACTTTGCGGTAAGTCATACGACTGCTCATGCAGTTGTAGTTATTGACTGACTGACATGTAAAAGTTACAATCATTTTAATGACTGTCTGAAGTTTTGCTATGAACAAGCATAAAAATTCTGATTTGAACTTCATATGTAAAACCAAGAATTTCTTTATGGCTACAGCTGTTTAAAACAAAGTTCAGGTGAGTGCATAAAGTGATTGTCTTGCCATGTTGGCTTTCTCACATTCACACATCTTTTGTTCCATCTCTGAAATATTTCTTTAGACAATATTTGTTTAGCATGGGCATTATTATCATTCTTTTGTCACCCGGAGAAAAGTGTGAAGTGCACTCCACTCTATTAGCAGTTGCATCAGTTTCAAAATAGCACCAGCTGTCCACAAATTTACACTAACTGATGATCACAAATTAGTCATATTACTGTATAGTGAAATACTTCTGTTTCCATCATGAACTATGAAATCAGACTTGTGATCTGAAAACAAAATGCTATGAAAAAATTGCATCTAATTCTCTAACGCCTATTGTCTGAATACCTCTGAACAAATTACAAATGAAAATTTTGCACAGCTGGAGAAGTTAACCCCCCCCCCCCCCCCCCCCCCCCAAATTTCCACCATTTCCCCATTCTCTCTATTCCATAACAAGCAAGTTTGGCCGGACAAACTGAATTCTTACACCCTCATCTTGCGTGCTTAGAGCACAGCGAAACAACAAGCTGGCCCACAGCACAGGGTCGACAAGCGCCTTGACCTGAGGTAGTCAACATTCCAGCCACTACCCTAAACCTACTGCCTCAAATCAGGAATCATCGACCATACTCTGCAGTCTGCTTAATTCTGGCATACACACATTCATACATTTGTTGAACAGAGCTTGTGTCAGTCAGGGACCGTTCTGATGTTAACGATATGCAAACAATCTTTGTTTAGTCAGAATACATCAATGGGGTGGTTGCGAGCATTCTTTGTTTGTTTGGAAGAAGTTCATGAAAGTGTTGTGTAGTACTGTCCATGCAGAAGGTAAAGCATTCAAGATGATGGAACAATCTATCAATATCGCTACTCCATCTGTTTCACAGACTAATGCTGTGACAGTGGCTGCCATATTGAACTGACCAGTTTTCCATAGCAGTGTCATCATTTTCTCACATAAAGCAAAGTCTTCTGATCCTCCAAACATGTGCTCCATGATTAAAAAAATGACATAATCAATGCTTTCCTCAAACAAGCTTTAAAACACTTCACATTCACACACCATGGTTATAAAAATAACGATGACATATTAAGTGCTTTCTTCAAACAAGCTTAAAGCACTTCTCATTTATACAGTTTACTATGGGTATGATAATCCATGACCCCCTAACCCCTCCCCTCCTCCAAAAAAAAAAAAAAAACAAAAGAAGAAAAACCCCACCCGCATACAAATGAAACAATCAAGGAGAAACACACACACACACACACACACACACACACACACACACACACACACACACACGCACACACGCACACACAACACACACACTTCTCTCGAACTTTGAGTTCAGTCATAAATCTCAGAAAAGCTGGAACCGGTTTAATAGTCTTAAACTGGATGTTTAAGAGCATTTTAACTATTACACCAGTTCCAGCTGCGATTGGTTCATTGAAGAACTGTGTGATCAAGGAACTGTGGCCCGCCTACGTCCACAATCCTAACATAATGCACAGACTTTCACCAACTCCCTTTGCAATTTCCCTCCACAGTTCTCCCCCTTGTCACAGTCCTGACGCTATAACACAGGCATAGATGGTTCAGTCTGATTTGATATCTGGAATAACATGGGGTCTTGGCTGGTGAGAAGGGATGCAGAAAGTGACAGCAGAGCCTGGCTGCTGCCGCCCCAGCAGTGGAAGTCGATTGCAATCGTTGGACACATGAATTCACCCACTAAATGCTTCAACAGTGGAAACCGTCTGCTATAAAAAGTCAGGGTCTGTAGGACTGAGGTCCACACAGTCTTTCATTTTAGCGAGCACATCACAGACATAGCTTGCCACGTCCACCTCCAGTTCCTCATACAGCTTGATGAAAGGGTCTTCCTGTTGAAAAAAGCAAATTGCATTATCAGTATACCGAACATTTTCTCATCATCATTTTACTCGTACGTTTACACAATTTCTCTGGGACAATCACAATGCTGAAAGCAAGATGGAACAGACAATTCTTTCTAAGATTCATAGGATGTCTTTTCCTACAGATTCCACCAACATCAAATTCTAGAAGTGGACAAAGCCCAGAAACTTATCAGGAGACTCTCATTTCTTGTTAGAACAGAGCAAGTGCTCTGTGAAAACAATGATTTTAAACAGAACCTGTTCTTAAGCTCCTCCATTTAACTCCCCTCATCCGGGTACGTTATTATTTTGTATGTGCCGATTCTGACTTTGTTATTACTTCATGTGTGCTACAGGTCAAATGGTAATACTGTGAAAAACAATGAATGGGAACACTTTTAGGTCAGTGCCGAAACTATGAACGGTGCTAGAGGTGTGTTAGCATGCAAAAGATTCATCATTGTTTTCCAGTTGTGTTTTTATGTACTTACTGCATGGGTGAAACCTACAAAACTTGATTTGACTGAAATAAGGCTGGGGGTCCAGGGGACGCCTAGGCCCTGGCAGGGTACAGGGGCAGTGCCCTGTTGGGGGGTCCAGGGGCCGCCTAGGCCCTGGCAGGGTACAGGGGCAGTGCCCTGTTGGGGGGTCCAGGGGCCGCCTAGGCCCTGGCAGGGTACAGGGGCAGCGCCCTGTTGGGGGGTCCAGGGGGGCAAAGCCCCCGGGCAAAATTGATTTTTTAAAATTTTTTAGGCCAATTTCGTTGGCTCTCCTGCACCAGAAAAAGCTTAATTGTAACATGGTTTCTGCAATAAAAAGCTTAATTGTAACATGCTTTTGTGAGTTGCTGTTAGACTTTATGTTCCATTAATTCATTTAAATGGATAAAAATAATATTTATGGCTTATTGTACAAGCTCAGGAAAGTTAGTCTAAAAATGTAGAAATAAACCAGAATATAAAAACTCAAAAAGGAGGGAAATTTTGCTCACCCAATCTGAACTGATCAAACATTCCAAAAATCAACAAAATTTCCCTCACAAATTGTTTAAATTGGTCACTTTACTATTCAAATCAAGACTGTGTTCAAAGGTAGAAGCATCTGGGTGATCAGAATCATCTGGGTGGTCAGCATGGCTTCGAAGTTTCTTTTTTCCGTTCGCTCCGTAACTGATTGTTTTTGAGCAAACGATACAGAAAACGATACTGAAACACGTGCCGGCCACATTCGTTTTCTTGCACCACTTGCGATATTCACTGCCATCGTCATCAGTTTTGTTTAGCCATTGCCATCTCTATTTGTTTCTAATTTGGCCCTCGATGCATGCTACTGGATGGATCTCCTTCTTTCAAAAAACCCATGATTAAGTAAATTTCCGGAGCACCGTGCAAACTTTCGTTGTCAGCCAAACGTGCCAATGTTAGCCTGTGAAGACATCGGAAATACAGAAACAGCTACTTCCGGTAAGAGATCAAAAGATTGGATTGAACACAAAATTGGAACCGATAAATTGTGATTTTTTTTTTTTTTAAATTGACGGAAGTTCCATCAAGGCTAAAAGTCATTTTGACAGATTTCCGTCCATAGACGGAAAAGTTTCACCCATGTTACTATGCACTGGCAGTACCAATGCAGGAAACAGATAAAGAGCTGACTTGTCTTTGTTCTTGAAATCTGTTATGCTACATTATAGATCTCCACTGAATCTGGCATCATGAGAGCTCCTCTTGCCACCCTCTTTTCCCGCTTTGTTGCTTGTGTCTGACATTAACACTTGAGCTTTCCTGATTTGTTTCCTTGCGTTTTGAATTTGCTTGCTGTAATGTGCCCCAGTCTGACTGTTTCCATGCAACCTTAGTCTATAGATTTGAACTGTTTGTTTCATGGTGGAAAGACAGACTACAGGACAGGTAAGAGGAAATGGAAGTAATAATGCTTCAACAAAAAATATGTGTCAAAATGATAAAATAATCTGAGAATCAAAATGCACTGTAAGACAGACAATATACAATAGCACAAACTAAGCAATTAAACGCAGAGAAAAATAGGGGTGGCTGGGGAGCTGGTATTACTGCCAGGAATAGCCCTCTGAACAGAAAGGGAGTCTGAAAATATAGCAAAATCTTTATGCTTGGATTGGGTCCGTATTCAAATGCTCAGCAAGGACAGGTGGTATACATAATGACTATTTAGAAGCAGAACAGAATACAGAAGCAGTGATACCTTCTTCTTGGATGATTAACATTTCTGACAAAATTCTGTACGCCAGTGTACATGTGGAATCTTCATGCAAGGAAGCAAAATCAAAGCACACTTAAGATCTTTTGAGCATCTGTGGTAGGCTGTCATGGAATCTGATGTGCGAAACAACTTCAAGATCTCAATCTGCATTTTGCATGAGAGGAACAATACAGATTCCAAAAGAAGGAATACAGTTAGGGTTATCTTTGAATTTAGTTCAAATTTGGGATTGAAGATACTGTTGCAAGCAGGGTTTTCCAGTTCACCAGTTTTTCACAAGTGTTTAGATCTTATTGCAGTCTACGGGTGGATGGAGGGTTCCCTCCTCTCTATGTGCAGGCTAAGCATAAGATAGGGACAGAACAAGACAGACTGGGAGCCCCTGATGGTGAATAGGATCTAGTACTTTCAAGTACAAGGGTCTTGCAGAACTGTTAGCAGCCATGGCCCAGTTTGAAACAGACCAACAATTTGTGGAGGTGTAATAATAATGGTGGTTTTGTGTGTGTGTGTGTGTGTGTGTGTGTGTGTGTGTGTGTGTGTGTGTGTGTGTGTGTGTTCTTAATTTTCTATCAGCAGCCAGTTCCATTAAATGCATGTTGGTTATAGCCCAGCCACTGCAAATGGCCATACCAGGGCTGTTGTTACCTCGTCAAAGTAACTCTCTACATAGATGTAAAATACAAAAGAAAAAAAACCCCTCTCTATCACACACCCAGCTTGTTAAAAGAGACTTAAAACACACTGAAACTGTTCTATAATTTTTCCTCCATAAAATCTGTTTGTTCTGATGAAAAATGCTTATTTATTCCAGAAACTAAAACATCACATCAGGTGGAACACCTCTGAACAAGGTTTTCATGGAGTCTGTTGTAAAATGTGACATCATGTAAGTCCAAACACTTTATATAGAGTCTGTTGTAAAGTGTGACATCATGTAAGTCCCAACATGTTTTATAGAGTGTGGTGCACCATAAAGCTTCTTTTAAAAGATACCAGTAGGCGTAGTAAGAGTGGCCCCAGTGCAATTGCCACTAAACAGTTTCTTCATGGCCAGCAGTGGCAAATGATTAAAAACTCTTTAAGGAAAGACAATTCTAAAAAAAAAAAAAGGTTATTCATCAGTGCACTTACAACTATGAATGAAAGGTGAAATGAAAAGTTTAAAAAGAGCACACACACTTTTACTCAATCATCTATAGATGTCATATTCCCACAATTCATATAACGATATCTTGTAAACACCTATGTCTTAATTCTCTCTTAGACTCAAATTAAAGGTAACAACCACATATACGCTCCACTTACCAAAAGTTGTTTGTACTTTGGACGTTGTTTCTCATCTTTCGTCAAACTGAACAAAAGAAGTAACCCATAAAAGACCTCTGAACACAAGAGGCACAGCTATTTTTTCTACACAACAAATGAAACACTGGGAAAAAAAAAAGAATAGTGAAATCTTACAAAAAGTTTCATAAGATTGAAGAAACACATTGCCACCCTGATTAAGAATAAATGGGATATAATATGACCCTAGTTGACTCAACACACGAGTTTACAGACAGATGCACAGACAAGACAGGTGTGGATCTCAGTCCTAATGTCATCAGTGCCGTGATGTTGCCTCCTGTACAATGAAGTGTCTTTCTGTGGGGCTATGACAGTTATGTTTTCAAGTGTTCCCTCCTTGCTCTTTTTAATGAGTTGGATCAAGTGGTCAGGCAGCTGGTTGTTGAACTGGTGAACGTATCTGTTCACACATGCACTGCATGGATACAGCTGCAGAGCTTGGTGTCATTCAGACAATAAGGTCTTTTCCAGTCTTAGGACTAGGAATGATCAGGACTTTCCACCAGATATGATTGTAGACTTTTGAGAAAGTGACAGCTTCCTGGGAGATGTTTCAAATGTTGATAATGGGTGTCATCAAGGTCAACAGCAGAACCACTACAGGTTTGCCGAGTTGATTTCAGTTCTCAATAGAAAATGGCAGACTAGACTTCAGAGTTGTCGGAGAAGAAGTTGCGGGAATCTTTTTCTTTTAGTCATTTATTTTTCAAGAAAACAGCAGATTTACTTGAGAAGCATGAGTTCTGTGCAATGGTGAAGGCCAAGAGATTGGCAACAGCTTGCTCGTCAGTAATCAGAGCATCAGCAAATTTCGGTGATTTTTCTTTCTTTCTTCGTACGCAGGCTGATACTCCTGCGGACACTGCCTGTACAGACAGACAGGCAGTGGAGTTCTGTGTGTATGACCGTTTTTTAATCCTGCCATTAAGGCGGCCATACTCCATCTTCGGGGAAGGTGCATGCTATGTGTAACATGTCATCCATACCAACGGCCTAACTGGCCTTCTCTTCCAAAAGTTTGTGATGGGATTTTACGTGTGTGCAAGATGTTGTGCGTGCGTTCACACACGGAACCTCGAAGGACTGATTTCGGTGATGAATTGACAGGTTGATGTTATTCCCTTTGATTTTCTTGATAATCTTCTATACTTTTTTCTTAAATGTTTTGAACATCAGCTTGGAGCTGAAGTCTCTCAAAGATCAGCATTTACTTAATTCAAAAGCACGTCTTGATTTGGCTTGCAGATCTTAACCCGTTCGCTGCTTGAAAATGTTAACAAAGGCTTTCCCAGTGCCAGGGAAATCTAATAATTTGGGGGTAATAATTAACAAAAAATTCTAGCTCAGAAACTACAAAAGATATAACAATGAAATATATATGATTTTTATGAAGATTTTGAATCTGGGCTTCTTTTGTTTTAATTTTGATAATAAAAAAATATTTAGGCATTTAGATTTGGATAGATTTTTTTGCACGATCAAAAACATATGTATTTACCACTACAGCTTCACATCCAAAAAAGAACACAAAGCAAAAAAGTTGAAAATAAAGTTTGTATTGTCACACTACACACGTAAATGAAAGTAAAACAGTTTAGAAGTCTGTCAAGACGCTCGCACTCTATGCAGACTGGTCAGTCCACGACCACGCCCCCCTCCCCCCACCTTGCTGGACTTCAACCCTCTCTTTCACTCCTCCTCTTCTCTTCTGCCCCATGTCACGCCGCGAGCAGGCCACGCTCCCCTCTCGCGCTGACTATCACATCACTGGCCACTGGCTCGCAGTGCAGAGTACACACAAGGCGAGCTCGTTCGACGCTGGCAAACCAGTCAGCTGAACACACACTGAGGTCACACAGCCCGACTCAGTAACTGACGAATACGGTCAGCAATTCCATCACAATCATCATCTCACCTTCATGCTCGAGTAAGTTGTTGAATAAAAGATTATTGTCTTTGTCAAAAATGATTAGCAGAGCCTGCTCAGTTGTGTAAATACGTTGATTTGGTCACTACCCTTGTCGAAGGTTGCGCCGCCATCTTTGCAAGCGAGACGAAGTGCTGGCTGGTCATCCAGTCAGTGATGAGAATAAATGGGCTTTCCCCTCACGTGTGGTCATTTGCATATCATTTTAATACTACAGACATATAAGGCTTACTACGCACACTCTATTTAAGTCCGTTAATAGAAATAGTAACGAATGAAAATTCAAGAAAAATGCATGACGTCAGTGGACGGCCCATAGGCACTGGGAAAGCATTTTTACTTTGGCGTCAGCTGACGGCTTATAGGCACTCTTCGGGTTAATGTACTCAAGTATTGGGCACTGATGGTCTGTGATAAACACAACGCTGAGCATGTTTGCATTCATTAGAAATGTGTTGGCATTCAGCATTAAACCAAGGTGTTTTAGACATTTGCAGTTTGTTAGATTAAGTTGGAATACTGTCTTCTGCACATTTAAAGAATATATATCTGTCAGGCTTTCGGCAGGGTCCAGACTTTGCAGAACTTCCTCTTCAAAAAGTTTGTTTCAGATGCATCCTGCAAAAGGTCCCAGTTGGCTTCTGGATAATTCAGGTGTTCAGGTAAACTGCAGCTTTTTTTTGATATTATATTTCATGACAACTGGAAAATGGTCACTTCTGTGAAGATTGTCGTTAAGCATACCACTCACAGTCCAGGATCAGTGAGGGATCACATATTGACAAATCTATACATGAAAAAGTACTTGTGGAAGAATGGTAAGGTAAGGTAATGTTGCTTATAGCCCAGCCGACCGCAAAAAGACATCTTCAAGAAGCACACTTCTGGATGAAGAATTCACTCCTTCCCAAGGGGGTTGTGGCCATTAAAATCACCCAACAGCAAAAAAAGATCACGGAAGTTCTCCAATCAGGCTGAAAACGTTTTGTCAACTGACTGATACAGTTGGAGGTAAATACAAAGAACACACTGTTATTGTTTATGCAAAATGATTCTCGCCATTAGAACTTGAAGAATGGTATATAAATCTACCAATCTGCCATCGTCAACTGGATGACTAAACTTATCAAGCCCTGGAAACGATGTTATTACCTACACCACTAAGTCAAAGATCAAATGAATTGATAAAAGAAGTGACAATCTTTCTATACTGGTGAACCCTCATTACATCTGAATCAAGTTTTACAACAACAATTTCTTCACAAATTTCTCAGTGAATCTACTCTTAAGAATGCCCTTCATAGTTTTTACTTTGATTAGGATTCAAAGTATCAACATCCAGAATTTACTGGCAAATTATTGGGTGATGAAGCTGCTATCAGTAAATCATGAGTAATACATACTGACATCTCTGAAACTTACCATTTGTTGATGAAAGTAACAAATTCATCAGAAAACGTTTTATCATGAGGTAGCCGAGGTGCCACTCCCTGAACCACTTGCTGCAGCTGGTCAAACACACTCACACCACTTTGGGTAGGGAAACCGTCCTGTGGCCAACTCCATCTGCAGGAGACAACAACAAAATGAATCTGAACAGACTTCTTCAGCACTTACCACGAACACACTAACTGTACAGGATCTATTAAGGCTTGTGCCAAAGTAATAAACAAGACTGTGACAAACATTTGAAAAGAGTTGTCCACCTGGCACGATGTTACTTTTGCTAAAAAAAACCCCAACCAAACAAAAAAAAAAACCCTGCACATACTAGTAGAAAAATATCCCCTTTAATGCTATCACAGCAGTTTAGTTCATGGATCTCTTTCGGTGGCCATCTGACCCTTGGAGACAAGCTATTCTACACCACAATCACCCATGTCTTCTTCTGAACATGAGGAAACCAAATACAAAAATAGCAAAGAATAATTTCTCAACAAAATTACCAAACATTTTTCAGTTAGTATTACTTTTAAAAGAGATAAAAAAAAAAAAAAGTTCTAAAAATTAGTTGCTAGCTTGATTCTAGCTAGAATCACCAATGGATTTATCCCAACGCTGTCCCCTCTTTTGTGGCAGTGGGCATAACAAAGATTAAACAATAAAGCCAGCATGTGCTACATGAATCAACAGACCAAACTCACTACACATACTGTCACTGCTCTGCCTCCGTCGCTTTCAGTGAATCAACAGGCCAAACTCCCTACACACGCTGTCACTGCTCTGCCTCCGTCGCTTTCAGTGAATCAACAGACCCAACTCACTACACACGCTGTCACTGCTCTGCCTCTGTCGCTTTCAGTGAATCAACAGACCCAACTCACTACACACGCTGTCACTGCTCTGCCTCCGTCGCTTTCAGTGAATCAACAGACCCAACTCACTACACACGCTGTCACTGCTCTGCCTCCGTCGCTTTCAGTGAATCAACAGACCCAACTCCCTACACACGCTGTCACTGCTCTGCCTCCGTCGCTTTCAGTGAATCAACAGACCCAACTCACTACACACGCTGTCACTGCTCTGCCTCCGTCGCTTTCAGTGAATCAACAGACCCAACTCCCTACACACGCTGTCACTGCTCTGCCTCCGTCGCTTTCAGTGAATCAACAGACCCAACTCACTACACACGCTGTCACTGCTCTGCCTCTGTCGCTTTCAGTGAATCAACAGACCCAACTCCCTACACACGCTGTCACTGCTCTGCCTCCGTCGCTTTCAGTGAATCAACAGACCCAACTCCCTACACATGCTGTCACTGCTCTGCCTCTGTCGCTTTCAGTGAATCAACAGACCCAACTCACTACACACGCTGTCACTGCTCTGCCTCTGTCGCTTTCAGTGAATCAACTGACCCAACTCCCTACACACGCTGTCACTGCTCTGCCTCTGTCGCTTTCAGTGAATCAACTGACCCAACTCCCTACACATGCTGTCACTGCTCTGCCTCTTCGCTTTCAGTGAATCAACAGACCCAACTCCTACACATGCTGTCACTGCTCTGCCTCCGTCGCTTTCAGTGAATCAACAGACCCAACTCACTACACACGCTGTCACTGCTCTGCCTCTGTCGCTTTCAGTGAATCAACAGACCCAACTCTCTACACATGCTGTCACTGCTCTGCCTCTGTCGCTTTCAGTGAATCAACAGACCCAACTCTCTACACATGCTGTCACTGCTCTGCCTCTGTCGCTTTCAGTGAATCAACAGACCCAACTCACTACACACGCTGTCACTGCTCTGCCTCTGTCGCTTTCAGTGAATCAACAGACCCAACTCACTACACACGCTGTCACTGCTCTGCCTCTGTCGCTTTCAGTGAATCAACAGACCCAACTCCCTACACACGCTGTCACTGCTCTGCCTCTGTCGCTTTCAGTGAATCAACTGACCCAACTCTCTACACATGCTGTCACTGCTCTGCCTCTGTCGCTTCAGTGAATCAACTGACCAACTCCCTACACACGCTGTCACTGCTCTGCTCTGTCGCTTTCAGTGAATCAATGACCCAACTCCTACACACGTTGTCACTGCTCTGCCTCTGTCGCTCGCAGTGAATCAACAGACCAAACTCCTACCACGTTGTCACTGCTCTGCCTCTGTCGCTTTCAGTGCCGACTCATCAGGTTTGCGCAACTTACACACAACATCTCTTCAAAGTCATCACTCATTCACCAATTTTTTGTTCTGATTAACAAAAAGGGCTTTGAAAATATAATCAATCAGACAACTGTGAATATAGGACAGGACAACAAAAACAAGGCTGAATTCTACAGGCAGCCAATGACGGATGAACAATGTTTGACCAAATACAG
This sequence comes from Conus canariensis, assembly GCA_033310375.1. Taxonomy (NCBI): domain Eukaryota; kingdom Metazoa; phylum Mollusca; class Gastropoda; order Neogastropoda; family Conidae; genus Conus; species Conus canariensis. Next base: position 25,079,741 of record CM065714.1, on the reverse strand, counting down.
AGTCACACTCATGGCACTAGCTTGACAGGGTTAAGTATCTAGTTTCTTGGAGTGATTCTAGTTTTTTTCATTGTTTATATTGCTCATCTGCTTTATTTCCAACAGAATCTATCACGTTTATGGATTTATACTAATCAAGGTATACCATGGTGAATTTTTTTAGCAGGAACGTAGGAAAAAAACGAAAAAATGTTCATGTGATAATTTCATAAACAAATGAATATATCAAAAGCAGACAATGAAATCTGTCATTTCAAATTTTTAGATGTCAAAGATTAAGCATGCATGCATTTCCTTGCATGGGCAAGGTATTGAAAAGTTTTAACTTACCACTGTGGCTAATATAGCATGCCAGTCACGGGATTCTGAGGACTGTAGACTAAGGATAATAGTTCAGTCCCATCTGCCTTCCCTAGATTTATATACTGAAGCTCCACAGAGTGTCAACACCATGTAGATTTCTAACATCTGTCAAGTAAATATTTTGGATTGGGGGTAAAAAGGGGGGGGGGGAAGGTAAACTGTTAAGGGAAAACTTCTCTGCTTGCTGTGATGCATGTATTATCTGCTGTATTTTTTTTTGTATCTTTACTGGGACGCAGCTTTACAAAACACTGACAACATCTCTTTAAAAATCTTGAGTATTCTCAAATTTTGATCAGTTATACACTCTGATCACAGACCCAGTGAAATTGTTATTATGTGATGCAGTGTTCTAGGAACAGTGCTTTTGGCCATGAGCTTCTGAATGTTCTCCTGAAAACATTCCGACAACAACTGCGTTGCAAACACATCCTATTCAGTACATATGCATAAAGAAAAAGCAAATATCTCGCTTGAATAAACAACTAATTAGTTATGCAGCAAAAGGGTTCAAACAAACAGAAATATCAACAGAAATTTGAAAACATAAAGATACAAGCACTTTTTTTAACTGCTGCGGGAATATAATGATAGTTAGGACATCCCTGCTTTGATTATTCCTAGTAGTATGTTTAATTTTTCATAAAGAGATTCACTACTGCAATACTGTTTAAAAACAACAACGAAGAATGATGATAAACAACGTATCTTCAGCTTTATATCCTTACCAGTGTTATCCCTAGACTCCACACATCTGAACGCACGTCATATCCATGACTGGACGCTCGGGGATCAATTCTCTCTGGCTGTAACATGAAAAAAGACAATCAACTCTGTCTTACAGCACAGCAAACTCACATTTACACAATACCATACAAATGCAAACACACACACACACACACACACACACACACACACACACACACACACCATTCATACATATAAATTCCAATGCAATTCATGTTGCTTACAGTCAAGCCCACAACAAATGGCCAATAGCCATATCAAGGCCGTCACCCTGTTGAAGTCAACAGTCTATATATATGTTCAGAAAAAAATAAACAAACAAACAAAAAGAAAAAACATACATACACAACTCATAAAAACATATTTAAAACAACAAAAAAACACACTCAAACATAACTCATAAAAGCAGGTTTTCTAAAACCATGCTGAATTTGCTTTAACCCTTTGACTCCCAGAACTATTTGTAATTTTTGGGAAAAAAACACCAACCTTACAAAAAAAAAAAAATTGCAAAAATTCAAGTATTGCTCTGAAGCATACAGAAGTATACATTTTCTTGAAGGAAAATGAATGGAGAATATAATTATTATATGTTTCATGTTGACAGGATGAGATAACTCACAATCATGGGAAGATAACCAAGATTTTAAGAAAAAATAAACAATATTTTGAAAAAAAAATTCCATGAAAATTCAAGTCTCAATATATCATAGGTGGAAATGGTATTGAAATGTGCACAAATCTATAGGACATAACAACCAAGTGCAATTATTTACTAAAAAAAAAAAAAGCACACAGTGTGTTCAGGGATGCATTGAGTAATGCATGTCAATGTTGGCTTGAGATGCGACGTTTACTAGCACTTCACCCGTCATACAAAAAATTGGCAAAAAATTAACATAACAAGTGTTGTCAACCACTGTCACTGGCGTCACACTCTAACCACTGTCACTGGCGTCACTCTCTAACAATTTTTGCGTCACATTTTAACAATTTTTTCCTCTCCTATCACGTCCTCAACTACGCCCACTACCAGCATGACCACGCCCCCTACCTGTCGATGTACTTGGTAGATCAATATCTTCATCCCGGTAATCCGAATCACCTGACTCATTGTCAGGATGATTGACAACCACATCACCTTCATTCTCCTTTCACTTTCGTCGTTGCTAATTTCACCTTCGTACGGCGTTTCAAACACAATTCTACCTACCTCTTCGGCAGTAAATCTTCTGGCAGCCATGTTGATCTGCTCGACTAATTTTCGCTTTACAAAACACAAAAAACTGCGTCAAAACCGACCCAAAACTTGCTGAGAAATCGCTTCAAACACGCTGTATGGGAGCCGCCATTTGCAAGCAAGTAAACAATATCATGTGACCGGTCAGATGATCCAATTATGCGATGACCCTTGAACCGTGGTTATATCCCATCCGGGAGTGAAAGGCTTAAAAAAAAAAATCTTTCTTCTGCATAATCTTAGATCAAATGAAAAATGTTCATCTGTGTCAGAAAGATAGCGACAATGTTACTTACAGCCCAGCCAACAACAAGAGGCCATCCTTGTTGAAGTAAACTCTCAAAACAAATACAAAAAAAAAAAATACTGCACACGCAACTCATTAACACAGATTTTCTAAAAATATGCAGGAATTTCGTTAAAATCTTTTCCTATGTTTCAAGGAGCCAGCTTGAGACTGCAATGGGGGCAAGGAGCTGAAAAAATCTTGATTCACACCTGCCTAGATGCATATAGACACTCTACAGCCAAAGGTGTTGGAAATGCGAGTGCCGATTTCCTTGATGACTAGGTGAGCAAACTAAAAATGGCATTGTTCTGAGCCATGACCTTAAAGTAATCCCATCAGCACTAGTGTGAGAAAATACTAGTGAAAAAAGACAACTGAACTGTACAGGGATAAGATCAGTGAAATTCAAACAGTAGCTCTAACCATATGAACACAAGAGCCACATAGATGCTCTGTGAAAAATGTAATTTCAATGAGGGAAAAAAGGTAAAATATAAGGTAGAAGAAAGATACAACAAAGTGACTTCAGAAAAGTAGCAGCTGGCCTAGGAAAGATAGGACTGAAAGCACTTCTGCACTGAAAGCGTTAAAAACAACTGGCTGAGGCCTTCAGAGGACCTGTGAATGTGTGAGGGTGGTTCGTGCTACTGTGTCACCACAAAATCTTGGAAGCACAGTTATCATAATGTTCATAGCTTGCACCACATCTATAAAAAAAAAAAAAACTCTGCATAATACAAACAAAACAAAACTAACACAAAACCCCAACACCTAATGTGCAAGGATCTTTCTTTCGACCATGTCAAACATAAAAAAAGAGAAAAAGAAAAACCTTCCTCTATGAGTCCTTAATAACCAACCTGATTCTTCACATCTAGGTCACATTCAATGAAGATGAAACATTTGTTTCAACAGCTTACATAATCAATAGGTTACGTTAACCCTTACACTGGTTATTTAACAACGTACTATTAAGTATGTTGTCTGGTGAATTTCCAGAAGGAAAGTTTGAAAAGAATAGTTACGTTTGTATGATATGCATAACTTTTCAACGTTTAGCATTTGAACATGACATGCAGAATAAAAATTGTTAGTAATTGAATAAAGAATAATATAAAACAGAACTGGGGTGCTTGCGAGTGTTTGATTAGGTGCTGACCTATCCAGAATGTGAAAATAACAGGTGAAAACAGGTGGTACATCCCGCTTGTCATTCTCACGAGCTTGTTCACAAATAATCTAGTCTATGGTGTTCCACAGTATCCAGAAATAAGTCATAGCCTTTTACAAAGGAAAGTCAGTGTGGATTATACCCGTCTTTCATGCAGGTAATTCAGGTAAGAATGAATAAGGTACAGTTCAGTTTTCACATTGAAATCATGTGCTGCTAACACACACAAAAAAAACAAAAATGGTCACTATCAACAAATGTAATAGTCAGCCCACACTGTCGTCATGTATGTTTGAAAGGTTTAGGATCATGTGGAAGCGCTACACTGAGTTTTTCTTCCCCACTGAATAGCATCTTGAGATTCCCCTCACCCTTAGGCACTCATCCAGTCACTGTCCGCGTCGATCTCAAAATCACGATTGCATGGTGCTTGATCTAAATCAAAACTATCACCCATCACACCCAGTTCATTCAAAATGTCCATAACTTCTTCTTCACCTGCTTTTTCCACAAGAAATTCAGCAAAAATATCTTCAAACAAGTTCCTAATTCTATCATGTTCTGCTTCGGGCGCCGCCATTTTTGTTCGCCAGACGAGTCGAGTCACACTATGCATTACAAGCTGCTACTAACCATAAACTAAGCTAAAACATTGAAAATCCATGTTCCAGGGCTCGCTCAGTCACTCATGCAAATTAGTTTGTCACTGAGCCATACTTTCGTATCTGCGTGTGTCTGTGAAACTAGGCTCGCAAGGCTCACCCTACAGCGTGACTTTTGTTGCGACAACCAGTGACGGCCATGACGTAATGGCGCGACATATGTCGCGACAACCAGCGTAAGGGTTAACAACATAAAATCATACCACAGCCACACTTAGTAAGACCAACAGGAAAGAGACAAAATCAATCACTGACCGCCATATAGGGTCTGCAGCCTGCGTCTCGTGACTTGGCTATAGAGTCCACCAGATGCCCACTGATGCCAAAGTCGCACAGTTTGATGGCTCCCTTCTTGTCCAGTAGAATATTGGATGGCTTCACATCTGTCGAACAAAGTAACACAGAATACAAATGTCACACATAAAGACTGGATACATCAGTTACTGTAGTGAACTGCAGCTAGAAGTCACAGACGTGAACCCCAAGAGAACCTTACAAGATTTTTCATCCTCTGTTGCCTCCTGTCCTTGACTGTTGAGTATGCGCATGACTAATATGGGAAGAATGGGATCAAAAAGAGTTTCATCCACTCAACCTTTTGAGTTGTGATCTGTCCTGTTCTGCCCATCCCTGAATGCAGTGCCAGTTCTACTCCGTAGTGACATGCAAGCAGTGTTTAGTAAAGACTTCTGGCTTTCTCAGTGGCTTTTTCCCTGATTTTCCTTCAAGTTTCTAACTAGATATTTCCATTCTTTTGTGACTGATCAACCGCAGCTACGTTCAGTCCTGGCACTGTCAGTTTACTGCATTTAAGGATCGCTTAGTTGAAGGTAGGACTCAAAACAGTGAACAGTGTCAGTGATTCAGTTATTAGTGTCGGTAACATTTGCACTGCTGGCTTAAGGTCACTTCCATTCTGATCAGTTAGGGTGATGTTAACTCTAAAGATTTAGTCTTGATGTGGAGAGATGTCAATTTTACTGCGATCTTTGAAGGTTCACTCAGAGCCCTGTAAAGATGGAGAAGAATTTTCTTATCCGTACCCCCATTCGTTTGTACCGCAACTCACTGAAGTTCATTGCTTTCTAATAAGAAGTTTTAAAATTCTTGATAAGACTTTTGAAGCTGAGGTCCCAACTGAAAATAACTCCCAGAAATTTGACTTCATTCACTACCAAAATGGTGGATTTATTCTGATGAATTTCAGGGTAAGGAAAGTACAGGTAGAAGTTCTGAACTTGGATGTAAAAGTAGGATGAAAAGTAAAATCATTTTCCATGACCCACTCTCCGATTCTACCTAAGCAAAGTTGGAGTCGACTTTCTACCCCAGCGCAGGCATCTGCAACAGTGTAGAGTGCAAAGTTGTCAGCAGACAGATATGACTCAGCACCACAGTGTACAGGTTGACCAGGTCATCAGTTTTAATGACCAACAAAGCAGGAGAATGGATACTCCCATGCAGTATACCTGTCTCCTGCTCATAAATTTCAGACAGCAAGGAGTCAAAACAGACTTAAAACTATCAGTTGTCAAGTTTTTAATGAAGACAGGCAGATGGCCTCAAAAACCCTAATTATGAAGAACCATGAGAATATGAGATTGCCTTGTGATGCTGTAAGCTTTCCCCATGTAAAGATAACTACCACATGCTGTTTGTTAACCTGTATCAATCAGGAAATGCACCAGTGCATAGCCTCCTTTAGGCATTAGGAAATACACCTGTATATAAACGTCCAGATTATTGAGGAAATACACCCACATGTAGCGCACTGGTGTCCTTATTTAAATGAGAAGCACAAGTGGTGAACTCATCACACAGGTATGTGGACTATGTAACTGGCACCAGCCATGACTGAGCATCATTTTGATAGGAAATTAATTTGCACTTTGAATGAAAATTAATTTGATTTCACAATTTCTAGCCCAACAACAGATCAGAGATTGCAAATAGCAGAGGCCCAAGATCTGCTGAGCAGCAAAGCAGCAGAACCAGCACAAATTTGACTGAATGAGCAGATCTATGATGGAGAACAACATCACAGAAGCCAATCCAGTGCCGTTGAAAATTGGTCAGTTGCCAGCTGCAAGTTCCTGATGACGGCGTATCGATTCAAGTGTGAAATGACAGTCTGACAAAGATTTGACAACATTCAAAAAGGCAAGACTATTGTGTTTAAATGGACGTTTCAGACTGAAATTTCAAGACTGTCTGCAGTTATTTTGGGTGATAAACAGCAATGGCTTGGTCAGGAACTAAACAGAAGGGTGAGGTTGGAAATACCAAGTCTAGATGCAGATCAATCCCAGAATTTGTCGAACCATTGTTCATATATTGAAATATATGCCATCCGTGGTTGAAATAAAATTTCAAGCGAACTTCAAAAATCTCTTTTAGTAGTAAATTTTGTTATGATTCCAGATACTGTACTAATTTTCATTAATTGTGGCGTTTGTTACAACAAACAAAACAGCAAAAAACAAAAAGAAAACCAAAAAAAAAAAAAAAAAGGAAGCCCACCAAGAATGCAATTGGTGAAATGGTGGCATTTGTGACAGACCCATTTCAGTGCAATGACAATGTTGCAGTCAATCAGTCACTTGTGTCAATAACGCAATATTTGTAATCTAAATGTTTTGTTTTTGTTTACATGTCATATCTATTTATTTTGCTGTTCTACTTCAATCCAGTGGTCTATGAAGCTGAAATGTGCCGACTATGATTCATACTTTACAAACATATAATTTTTGTGTGTGACAGACTTGGTTCATAAGATCCAATCCAAACTGTCATATTTGATCTGGGGTTAAGAGTTTCTGTTTTGCTAATGAAAGAAAAATGATTAATCCGAATTTATTACACATATCATGCATTAAAACATCACTCTTATACATAGAAAAGTGTAACTTTAACATGATGTCATTTTTAACCATTGGTGATGCTTTTACTTTGTTTGAATTGTTTAATTATTTGCATCACTTCATAGGAAATTTATTTCGGAGTCCAATCATAAGCAATACATACATAACCGTTCATTAAAGAGCAGATCATTCACCCCCCCCCCCCCTTCCCTCCCATTTTATGACTGGAACCGGAACCTGGTCATTACACTAGATAAGGCTCACCTCATGGACCTGATAAGCTCCTAGGGCTCTTAACTCAGAGGCTGGACATAAAAAAACAAAAGGCCCAAAGGAAATGGGTTAACAAAAGCACTGAGAATGGTGGCTTCAAGATGAATTACACGGTGAACTGTTGCTTGGTACTTTTGGAAACACACTGTTCTCTGGCCACCAGGCCATTGTTTTCCAGCTCCCACATCAGTTGAGAGTTGACGGTCTTTCCCGTTAATTTACGAAGGCAACTGGTCACAGCTATTGGATGGTAGTTAATAGGATTCACGAAATCTTTTCTGGGTTTGGAAATTGGAATAATGAGAGCTTTCTACCAGGAAGAGAGCTACTTCTGATGAAAAGTAACCTGTAGTCATGGTATGATTGAACGCTTTTAGAAGAATCAGGAAACAGACAGAGATAACTTGCTTGCTGCTCAGCCCACCTCAAACAGCCATATCAGAGCTGTCACCTCCCTGCAGTCAACTGTCAAGTTAGATTTAAAGACACACACACACACACGAAACTTGTTAAAACAGATTTTCTAAAAACACGTGAGAATTTCTGTAAATCTTTCTACTATAAAACCTTGGATGAAAAATGTTGATCTTTATCAGAAACTATAAAATCACATCAGGTGGGGCATCTTTGAACAAGATTTTCATGTTGTTTCTGTTGTAAAATGTTCATGTCTGACAAAATGCAAGTCCTAACAAGCTACAAGAAAATGTTTTATTGTGAGTGGTACATCGCATTGAATGCACCATGGAGTTTCTTCATCTTTTATAAAATGGGAGTGCCCTGTGTGCAAACAGCACAAAACTGTTTCTTCTTTATGGCCGCCCAAAATTGTGCAAATGTTGAGTAGAGGAGTGGGGGTGGGGGTGGCACACCACTGGTCCATTAAACCTGTAAGGTCAGCATCCATTGGCCATTTCTTTAAGGTATACATATGCAAAAGAGGAGGAGAGCAAGGGTGGTGGTGAGGGTTCTTTCCCAGAGCATTCAATGTTTCGTTTTTCAGGTGAATCATTTTGGAGACAGTGGAGACTGTGAGTCTGGTGGTTCAAGGTACCGATGCCTCTAGAGGTTCCTCTAGTACTAACCATGGTCATCCCTACCCTCAGCATGGACATTCTGTACCTAGTGAAACAGGTCCCTTGTTTACAAGCCTCATCTGCATACTCTTGGACAAAAGGAAAAGTCTTAGAGAGGTTCTTGCACAGCCTTCTGAGAGTGGTTTACAAGATGCACTTGTGGGTGTTGATTTTGCAAAATTGATGCTTTCCCCTATATGCCTCTAAAACGAACTGATGCTTGCCCCTTTGTCTCAAACATCAACACTACTCAAGGAAGACCTCTGCCCATGTCCTTGAAACAGACGACTGCAGGTGTTTTCTTAATGGTATGCACTATAACTAACCTTTCTAGATCACTTTTACATTATACTGGATATACAAATGCTGTAGAAACGCACCACCGCCCTACCTTTTGTGGGCTCAACGATACATTTCCACTGACAAAGATTCATGTTTCACCAGCCGCTGTGGCGAAGTGGTTAGCGTCGCGGACTCCCGGCTGGGAGGTCGTGGGTTCGAATCCCATTAGAAGTCATGTGGGTTTTTCTGCCCCAACCAGCTCCTACCCAGAGTTGAGTTGCTGTGGTCTCAGTTGGGAAGACTGGGACCACACAGTCGAGTTTCATCCACTTAACGGATGCGTTTCTGAGAATGTTGCTCAAATTTCATTACCAACACTGCAGGTGCCTGTATCTCTCGGGCCTGGTTGACGCCTGGATATATTATGAAAGGAAGCGTAGAGTACAGCCCTGTCATGTAGTCTCAGACCGAAATGGAAATCCTTCGCATCATCTTAATCATCCTCATTCTCATCGATCAGCATAAAAAAAAATGTCTCAAATTCTGTGGCCCTTCATGCCCTGTTCTCATGGTGACCTCAATTTTGATGTCCTCTCCACGTCTGTGGCCTTGGTTTGGTTCCGTCAGGGTCACCGGTATCGGTGAGTCCATGGGGGCTATCGTTGGACGGACGTGGTGGCGCCCTCCGGAGGGAGAGCTCACTCACGCCGGCTCTGCGACAAAGCAATTATTGTTGTCAGTAGGGGGCTTAGTAGGTGGTGTCCTGCGTATGTTAGATCAGAACAGGCACCACTGAACACCACCGAAGTGACTCTGCAGCAGTGCAGTGTCTCCTCCGGTGGGTTGCCTCTTGACGACTTGATATTGACTGCTCCCTGTGGATTGCCGGTGCCGGGGCTGCGGCGGGACCGACCGGGCTGTGGCTGTGGACAGGGTGTCAGAATGAGCGGCGTGGGTGCACTGCCTCTGAGGTGACGCTGAGGTTGGGACAGCAAAAAAAAAAAAAAAAAAAAAAAAAAAAAAAAAAAAAAAATTCATGTTTCTAAACCGTACTTTACATGTAATGTTACAACGGTGCTATACATGCACCCAGAGCTGATCTCATTTTGGACAGCCTGCCACTTTTCAAAACAGTGCACAGGAAAACTGTGGTGTTTTTCGTGTTTGAACTACATCTTGATCTGTTAGTTTTCTACCTTTGCTCAATCAAATGACTAAAAGTCACTACCTGAATTTAAAAAAAAACAGCTTTGGAAAACCTGAATGTCACAAATGAGAAACTGTTATTCATACAAACAGAAATTTGTTTTGAAAGAGTAGTCAGTGTCTTACCCATGACTGTCACCAACATACTTTTGCAGTTACTCATGATATTTGTTTTCTATGTTCAAGAAAAACATACTGTCGCTGAACTGATTATCAAACCTAGTGATTTCAGACCTACTGTGTTAAAAGTGTCGCATGATGCTATTTTGAGATGACATTTTGGAGTTTGAAGGACTCTGGTAAGTGCTGGCAACATTTTTTTATATTCAATACCAAAAAAAAAAAAAAAAATGCTACTGTGAAACCTATGATCTGACCAGACCAAAGAACTGTCCCAAAAGGCAAAGTCTAAAATGCTCCCCAATGAAAGATAACCATTATCTCAGAAATATTTCACTGCACCGCAACTGATCTTAGGGGACCTATTAAGCTTATGGCATCTTCAAGTTATGAGTATGTCATTTACATAGTCAGGGGTGGGAGCAGAAAATCACAGCTATACTGAAAAGGCGGGGGGGGGGGGGGGGGGGGGGGGGAGGGGTGTCCAGGGGGCCACTTTAGGCCCCCAGTGGGGTGCAGGGGCAATGGCCTGTTGGGGGGTTCCCAGACGCTGAAGAAGGTCTTCTTCCTTGCGCTGAACCCTGTGAAGTGATCTGAAGCGATCAAAGCTAAGTGAATTTTCGTTTGTTTTATTCGTTTATGTCTCACCTGATGAAGACCTAAGAGGTCGAAACGCGTTGTGTTTCGTCTTGTGACTCGTTTGTCCACGTTCTCTGGGCGGTTCACTAACATTTATTTAAGATTTGCTTAGATTTCCACCTGCAGTCCTCTCGCTTTGCAACTTGCCAAGACACTTTCGTGGCCTCTCCTTGAAAACAAAGTCAATAATTAACTTCTATACAAAAAGACTCCAAATATGACAAAGTATGACTTACAGCTTAAATATCAAACTGAAAATGTTATGCCAAGTACTTAGAATACAACTTAAATTCAGTAAACCATAAAACAAAATAGGATGCAATGTACAAATATTACTCACCAGTGATGTTAATAGAAGTTAGTGGCCAAATGTCAATCACTTAATTTATAAGCTCAAGAATGAGGATTCCTGTTTTTTGTTTGTTTTTTTTAGTCTTACATGGCTTAAATTCAGCAAACAGTCAATGTCTGCACTAGCACTGGATTGCAGCAAACACTGAGTAAAATCAAAAGCTGCAGTGGGCCAAGTCTTACAATAGAAATCAGAGGCTGGTGGCACTGAGGCATCCGAAAAATGAAAGTCAATGATTAGAATCGATGAGCCTGGAAACAATAAATCAGTAACCGCAACTGGACAAATCTTAAGAAGAAAATCAGTGGCTGCAATGAGTGAACTTGAAAAAGTCTACAGCTAGAGCAGCAAGGTGAGTATGGAACTGGAAATTAGTGGCTGCAGTGAGGCAAATCATGGCAACAGAAGTCAGTGACAGCAGTGGGGTCAGCTTTTCAATGACTACAGTAAGGCAATTCTTGGAAACAGAAATCAGTGGGATCAGTTTTTTTTTTCTTTTTTTTTAAACCTACACTGGGGCAAGTCTTGGAAACAGAAGTTAGTGACTCAGTGACTGCAGCAAGGTCAGTCTTTAAAATGAAAATCAGTATTAGCAGAGGGGCAAGTCTTGAAAACTAGAAGCTACAGTGGGTTAAGTCCTGAAAACGGAAATCAATAACAGCAGAGAGACAAGTCTTGGAAATGAAAATCAACTCATTATATCCCATTGTTGTCTGTTTGTTCCTTTGTTGTTGTTTTTTTTTAAACCTCTTTGCAAAGAAGCTTCTTATGTCTGTGGGAGTGGCTTTCCGTTTCATTGGCTGACTGTTCTGGGAGACAAATCACAAAATGGTTGGAGTGCCAAATTTGTTCCGGCTTGTCCTTTCCAAAAACAAAGGGAATCAACTTTAGACACCGGAGCCATTACTAGAGCAGCAGCAGGAAGAGCTGATGTATGTTTCAGCACATTCAATCCCTCCACATGTTTCGTCTCCTGGGAATGCACTTCAATCGACTTTTTTCCATTTGACTTGTATATAAGCTTCCAACTGCACAGTATACACCAAGCAGCGCCCACTTCATTTGTTTTCTGCAGCCATGTTCAGAATGGACAATTCAATTCGTCCATCTCATCCATCCATTCATTTCTCCACTTGTTTTTCTTCAGGTCATTGTCAATCTTTCGTGCCTCTGCTTCGTCGTTAATCAGCTCCATTTTTGACAAATATAAAGCACAATGACATGGTATTCACGCATTAAAAACTATATGGAGGATTCAAATATGAGTGGCGAGAAAACCTGAATTGGAACACGGAACACGCCCATGAACAACAACAAAAAAAAAGAAATTTGCTATACGGAATTTCGTATCAATACGGAAGGTCTTCCACCCCTGCATAGTTGATGTGGCTGCAATTTATGCAGAAACGCCTCCAAAACAAAACAAAACAAAACAAAAAAAAAGTGGACACTGTTATGTTAGTTTAAAATCTTTCAGAGTGTTTTACGAATTTGACTGTCCAATAGATATTCTTCTCAAGACTGAGATTCAGTAACTACTGGCCTATGCCATCCTCGACGGTCTGTTTGTGCATTTCAATGGTACACTGAAATCTATGCTTAAAAAGTGGTTAAAAAAAAGTCCAGATATATACTAGCCATTTTGTTTGAGTAACATGAGTTGCCTAATGCTGCATCTGCTCTTTTCCTTTTTGAATGCCTGTCTGGTCATTCTGCTTGAAGTCCAGTGCCAACCTTGGCAGGAGGAGAAGAGACCCTTCATGCGAAAAACCCCCATAAATCTTTATGAACACTGCCTTTGTGCTGAGGAATAAGAGAGCTGATTCTTATGTTCTCACTCAGTGACAGGTCAAGGTGTCTACACAGGTGCATAAGAAATACACTGACAGAACACCATAGATGCTTGTACTGTCTGGTTAGAAAGTTATCTTTCTGTTGTCTGGTGAGAAAAATGAAATTCATGTGAAGAGAAAGGCCATTGTAACACAGTTGGTAAGGTACTTCTATTAATTACTGCATTTACATGGATAATGTAGCAGATGTTTGTATTTTTGTGAACATGTTTGTCAATTCTTGTTCCTCTATTGATGATTGTTTTTCATGTTTTGATTTTTTGCCCAGTACTTGGTGACATGTCTTCTTGTTACATGACTTCATACTTGAGTGTACAAGTGATATGCACAATGCTGACCTTCCCACTTCTACTTTAGCACACAGACTGTACCTTGTAGATCTTTTGATTGATAAAGACAATGGCATGATTCACTGATCCTCTGTAACCTACCAGCCACACAAAAAGGTTAAAACCGACTCATTACAGGAACCAAGAAAAGTACTGTAACTCCCCTTTGTCCTTTTGGATTTTTCTTCAATACACTGGCCGACAAACCTGGTACCACTACTGGAGCCGACACTTGCTGTTTGGCCTTGATGAGTGAGAAACATGTCACTGCCAAGCCCTACCCACTACCCTTTGTGGCCACATAACTAACTGAATGCGAGAGAGAACCAGTGTTCATTCTGGGTATTACTGAATCCCTTCTTCTACTTCCTGTTCACCTTTTCAGTTGCAATTAAAACAAGATGGGTTTGTCAGATACTGATAAGATTTTAGCCTGCTGGCATGTACTAAATTGCCATGTCAAAGGTTATACTTACAGGCAGATCCCTTTTCGTCCAGATGATCAACTTAAAACTGCTTTTTAGTTTCTTTCAATGGATCAAATTGCCTTTTGGCTTATGAAATATATCTACATTTACACAGTTGATGAGTCGTTTGAACTTCCAAATTCACTCTGCTATTAATTTTTTTTTTAAAGATATTCTTGTTGCTCACTAGATGAGGGGAAATTTCATTGCTTCTGATTTTTTCTTCATTTTTGTTGCTCACCAGATGCTGGCAGATCTCACTGTATGTTTAGTACAGATTTTGAAGAAATGCACTGTTGCGGTCTTTCTGCAAGACCAAGCAAAAATGTTTGCAGAATTCAAATTTTGAAATTTTGGGGAAACACCAAGAGAATAATTTTTCAACGAATGTACGGGAAAGTACCAAAGAGAGTTCATGATCCTGATTCAAAAACAACAACAACAAAAGACTACTCCAGACCTTTTCGGGCTCTTACGTTATTACAGATGCTATGTATAAAGCTTTACCTCTTTAGCAGCCCCTTTGAGGTAGTTAGGAAACATGCTCCTCATTCGCTGACCACGTCGGAGAACTCTCAACGGGCCCTGAAGGAGAACCACCGAATACTATCGATCGAGCCAGTTCTACTTCTGCCGGATCTCAATCAAGATTTTATCGTCAGGACAGATGCCAGTTCTACAGGCATCGGTGCAGTTCTCCTGCAAGAAAAAGATGACGTTCTGCATCCAGTGAAATACGCAAGTCAGAGACTGTCAGAAACTCAGCGTCGATATTCAACAATCAAGCCAGAAGGGCTGTTCTGTAGCACCTACAGAAGTTCTCTTGATACTTCGTTGAAAGACCTTTCATCTTGGATGGAAAAGCCCTTCATAGGCAGCTGACTTTTTAAAAGAAAACCCTCAAAGTCCAAGAACAAACTTCTTTTTTTTTTCCTCCTGGTCATTAGCTCCACAAAAATCTTGACAATTTTATCAATGGACTGTGATTTGACACAGAAATCAAGAACTGCCATGAACTGTTGTGTAAGTAAGCTCTGCATCTTTGTGATTCTGTTGACACTGTGTTTTGTGTGCTCAACTACGCTGTGGACGATGATTCCAATTTCAAATTATATATACAAATACTTGCTGCCGTTTATGCTTCTTGCTGCTTTCATACAACTATCAACAGATTCTGTAAACATTCCACTGACAATGATGAATTATAGACATGATGTCTTCAGCTTAGTGGTAAACTTAACTGTTATGTGATTGGAATGGTTCTATTTGAATTAGCACGCTTACTTAGTTTTATCCTGATAAACCCACAGTTCAGCTGGACAGTTGTTCTTTTTCCAGATTCCACCAGTGGTACTTACTATAATCATAGAATTAAGCAAAGATTACCAGGGAAGACAGTAATCAACTTTGTGGCACTGGATGGAACTTCAAATCATTTTAAGAGTGAGTGGTGAGCATGTAATTCCCATTTCCTGCTTCATTCTCATATAATGTCCTCATCATCTTCCTTAATTCTATAATCATTTCTTGTCTACCTCTTGTCAGGCACTATTTCTTGAAGACTTCAGTAACAAGGAATGCAAGAAATCTATTAATAAACTTGGTTTCCTGACACATTTATACATGTTTACTAACAAATTTATCCAGCCCTGACAGTGATTATAAGCTCTTTCCTTCTTTGTCTACTGCCAAAGACAAGCTGTAAAATCTAGTGAAGTGCCTTTATTTAACCGTTTTGCTGCTTGGGATGTCATGTATCTGCCATTTCCACCACATTTTTTATCCAACAGCATGTCTCTGGATAAATATATATGAGGCTTGGCACATGAAGTGAACCGTCTCTTCTCTTCAAATCTCTCCAGATGTACAGGTGACTCAGGGTTCTAACTCATGACTGTTTTTAACCAAGAATTTAGAGAGGACAAGACTAGTATCTCACTTCACTTTCCTACTACTCCTCTTTGTCAAGTCCCATTCCCTCGCACAGGCAACCAACCACTTCTGGGTGAGAATATTGTTCAGATGGCTGGATCATCGTCTGTGGAAAGCATGTATGTAAGCTTCTTGTATGCTGTTCAGCAAAGTCAGCCTACTTCCTGCACCACTGCCTTTGCCCATGAGTGACCCACCATGTGTGTGTGTGCTCCTCAAACTTGACAGTTTGACACAATCAGCAGTGGAGAGTGGTCAACAAACAGCCACCTTTGAGCAAAAGGAAAACAGAACTGATCAGATCTACAGGGAAACTGCCTTCCATTGCTCAAAGGTAGTCCAGCTAGCGAAAAGCAAAAACATGATCCTGTGACCTCTACGTCTCTACATAACTATCCTCGGATTCGCCTCTTCCTCTTTTGCATCATAGGGAAAGTGCTTGCTAGAGTCACTCTCAACAGAATCATCCTCTACATTGCTGACAGCATTGTTCCTGAACCTCAGTGTGGCTTTTAAGAAGGCAGTGGCACCAGCAACACAGTATTTGCTATCCTCTAGAGCAAGGAAAGAGCCAAGAGCAGAGCGTTTGTTGATTTGATGACAGTATTTGACACCACTAATCGAGTGGACTTTTGAAGGTCCCGCACAAGTCTGGGTGTGCCAAGCAGCTTATCATGCTGATAGCTTCTTTTCACTCAGGCATGCAGATGAAGGGCATAGGAAAAAGGGGACTTATCAGACCAATTTCCAGAGAAAAATGGAGTGAAACAGGGCTGTGTCTTGGCCTCCATCCTCTTCTCCTTGCTTGCACCAGTGCAGACAGATGCCACTGAAGACCTCAACAGGGGCTGTATTTCCAGTTTCATATAGACGGCAAACTTTTCAAACTTTGGTGTCTTTAGACCAGAACAAGAATGAATGAGGCCATTCTGAGCTAGTTCCTTTTCGTGGATGACTGTGCACTGGCTGCTAATTCCCATGAGGACATCCAGTACATGACAGGCCACTTTGCATCGGCCTGCAATTGATGGCAAATCAGTAATGTCACCAAATTAAATCTGTACATCCAAGATTTCTTTTCTCTTTTTCTCCCTTGACTCTGTCCAGTTTCACTGGGGTGCCACACTGAACTCTTCACCAGGCTCCTCCAGCTCTGATGGTTGTCTCTGCAAATGGTTTCACTGTCCATTCTGTAATGTTGTCAGTTCATTGGGGTTTTTTTTTTTTTTTTTCTGTCTTGCTCCTTCCACACTTCATTGGAGGATTAATTTAGCAAGGTCACTGCATCTTGTTCAATGGTCATAACAACAACAACAGTCAGCAGAACTCCATTGGGTCCAATGTACTACTTGATGGTTTGGCACATTTCTCCATTAGTGATATGATCATTAGTGTTTTGTATCTTGCGATAACTTTTTACTTCCATGGACAGGACTTTTCCTTTTCAAATCCACAGAGATACCATATTTTACAGGTATACAGAAAGATGGAATATTCAAGTGCACACATGAGCCTCATCTTGATATTCATGGACATGTTATTATCTTTCCAAGTAAGTTTCAGTCTGGAGAGTGCTGAAGTTGCCTTTGCTGCCTTTGAAAGAATATCTGGTTTGGATCCCCCATTGCTAAAGATGAATTCCTAATTTCCGACCATGGTCAGTTACATAAGTGGCGACACTGGCGTTGTGGCTGGATACAAACTTGATGCTCTCCTCGTTGATTTCCACGCCATATCTTGTTGATCTTTAAGCTATTGTTTAACAAACTCACACCCAATACAATTTAAAAAATCTCACGATCACTACTGGGCTCTCTCCATATCTTAGGAAACTATTCAATTTTACCAGCTTTAGAGTGCTTCATTTTCCGATATCTGAATGTTAGCAGGGAGACAGTGTGAAAAGCTACTTACCTCTTGATCTATGCGGTTGGGATTGACAGTGTCTATTTTTGTTGCCATACTGGAATCGTCGTTTGCTCTGCCCCTTGAGTCCATGAAAGAAAAGCTTGAGTACCTTCCAAAGTTTCTTCAGATTTGTACCAACATGTTTGCCCCACCATGACCTTGGGATGCCAACTGATGTGAAGGTCAACGCCACCATTTCCAACTTGCTGAGAAGGAGGCCAAAAGAAAACACCTGTGTAAAGAAAGCGCTGACACTGGCCATGATTGATGAGACCTTCCCAGAAGAAGCCTGTATCCACTGCTATGCAGATAAATCTGCGACAGAGCATCAGACTCTCTGACCAGGTAGTACAGACAAGGCACTTCCCACCCCTAAGTTCTGCTCCAACTTCAAAGCAGAGGCTGTGATCTTCTGAACATTTAATTAAGGAATAAGTCAAGATTGCCTCTACGATGACAAGTGGTAATTTTCACCGATGCCCTTTCATTCCTGGAAGCCCTGTCTGGGGATAAGTTGAAGCAGGAAAGCTGCATCAAGCCTGCAGAGACCTCTGGATGGAGTTGCTGTGGATATCTTCCCATTGTAGTATGCAAGATGGAAATGAATTGCAGACCAGGAAGCGGGCAGGTGACCCCATCCAGAATGACCAGTCACTTTCTATGAGCAGAAGACCCTTTCAAATACATCATGTGACAGAATACAGGAAAGGATATCACAGATCTCCTGGACAGGGCAGACTAGGTCATCATTTTCAGACTTCACACAGGACATGCAAAGCTTAACAATCATATACGCCGCAAGCTGAAAATTATCCTTGCCCCTTACTGCCAGTAACAGCCAGGCAGACCAGACAGCACTGCACATCCAACAGGACTGCCCACTTTTACTTAAAGTTTATGTCATTACAGCCCAGCCAACCATTATTATGTGGAAAGTCACACCCTGAACTGATTCCATGCTGACAGAGCCTGGTGAGATGGGGAGATAATTTGCCTGAAATAGTGTGGGGGCCTGGAGGAACTTCAGAAGACAGCCATATTCATCTCAGAGATGGGACAAGTGTGATGGTGGAATGAGAAGAAAGGGTCGACAAGTGTGATGGTGAATAGGAAGGGGTCAACTTTGCATGCACAGCTAGGATGAGGGTACCAAATCTCTGCATTTACACTGGGAACTGTCACGGCTGGGCAGTTAGCTGATCCATAACTTTTATTCTTTTTTACAAGTTATTGTCCCCAAGTTTGTTGGTAAACTTACCATCAACAATTTTGACAAGACCCTTTTTACATTTTCTCACAAGCTGTTCATCTTTGTAGTGATCACCATTATCATTTTGGTTCGATTCAGGGAAAGCACACATCATTTTTTCTTCTTCCTCCAATTCTCTCAATGCTCAGGTTTTCTCTTGCTTTCCTTGCTTCTTTCTTACTTTCTTGAAGGTACCTTTCTCTGCATCCTCAACAATATTCTTCCGCTGTCTTTTCAGATCTTCAAATTGTTTTATGCCATTGGGCATTCAATTCCTGAATCAAACGAAGCATTAGCCTGTTGCTTGCTGAGCTATCCTGTTCCGACTGGACATTTTGGTTTGGTTCCTCCTCCCAAAGCACACCAGCAGAGTGACAATCAAACAAATGCAAACAATAGAATCAACAATGAGACGAATTATAACAACACATATGACAAAAGTAATGCATAAAACAGTATCAATACTGTATAGCATCTGTTGAACAAAAGCCACAAATTGGGTAAACAGCCAGTAGAAAGGCACCAGTATGACATCTGACCTAAATTCTTAATCTGCATACTCTGCTTTATTTGCGGATTGTTGACAGATATCAGAAGGCGACACCCACAAAAACTGTTGACAATTACGACAACTAATGTGGTGTAAATGGTGAGCACAAACCTATTGTTATAAACAACTAATTCAATGTTTATTTGATTTTTGGCATGGAGCAAGGGTTCTACACAGCTTGTGTCTGGCACAAACTGGCTGGTTTCCCATGCACTAATTCTTCATGTAATATATCGCCTGATTAATGGCAGACGAGAAATTATTAACATTTTATATATATTTTTGTACCATGACATTTAAGCTTTTTTAAAACGTTTGTCATATGTTTGTCAAAATGAAATCTGATGCTTCTTTGATGAATTTTCTTTCAAGACATTTTTGAGAGTGCTTATACAACACCTATTCTCCATAAGATACCAAACTTGAGCACTTTATAATCCACACAACCGGTAACCGATCTGGGAACAGCTGAGTGATGATTTCACATATACAGAACCTCTGTTTATAGTCTCATTTGAAGGGCTTTCCTGGATATTCAGTAAAAACAATGTTAACTCCATGGAAAAAATCCACCCTGCCAGAGGTCTGATTCCAAAACCCCAGGATAACAATTCTTCTCTCTTCAAACGTACCTGTTTTGGCCTCAATTATTATCACTTTACTTTTGGGTTACACATTTGATGCTTCATTTGTTTGTTTTGGGTATCGCCTTGGCTAGCTTTATATTTCCTGCCATGTTCTTTTTTCCCCCTGTATTTTAGGGAATATTTTCTTACTCAATTCAATGTGGAAGGGTTTGTTTCAGGAGCTTTTAGTCTGTATGCACCTGCATAAATATGAAACCTAGTCTAGTCTGGAAAGATGATAAGGTACTCTCCCCTATTACATTCTTAAATGATCATAACTCAAAAGATCTAGTCTGGAAAGATGATAAGGTACTCTCCCCTATTACATTCTTAAATGATCATAACTCAAAAGACTTGATTCTTACAGAGCAGTCACAGACATGAGACCTGAGCAAGAGGAAAAAGCCTGAAAATGTTCACATACTCCAGGAGCCAATGTCAGGCCCCTGGGTGGGCTCCAAGGCAATCGCCTTGAAGGGTCAGGGGTTAATAAAGGCCACTGAAGCTAAAGCTTTTTTCCCAGTCTTGCAAACTGTTGTGAGTTTGACGTTATATTCGATCCACACGCATCCCAGCAATTCTAGACGCCTGCAGTCTTTGTCAGTGTCCTTGCCAGTTCTTTTCTCAGTCTTCAGAACATTCTGAGCCCACAAATTTTATATCAAACAAGTTTTCAAGTGCTAGTAGATGCTTGGCAAACCCAACTGGAATAAACCAATGGACCAGACCGTGATTAGTGTGAACTTGTAGCCTGTTGGTCTTAAAATCTCACATATTCCCCCACAATTTTCTCCGCAGGTGTATGCAAATTACAAGGACAGCCATGAAGATCTTAAAAAATCCTGAATTCAGGCTAAAACCTGAAAATTCTTGTGTCCGAGTCTGTTTTCATTTGGTAGTGACTGGAAAAAGGTCCTGACTGAATCAACTCCGTTCAACCACAAAACATAACAGCAGTACAGGCTGGTGTTGTCTCTATGTTTTAACCTTAAGAATGGAATCACAGGAGGTGGAACTGATAATTAATAAGTCATTTCAGTCAAAGGTGCAACTGACAGTTTTCTAATAATTTGCTTGTACTGATTTCAGGAGGAAAGCCCAAGAATGTATATAGCTAAAGTTGGCATGTAGGTATAGGGGCAAGAGGCATAAACAATAAATGACGGCTGAAAGTGGAACATACTGAAGCACTGAAAGGAGACAAATGATGCAGAAATAATGAATGGAAGACTGCAGAAATCAAAGGTTGAGGCAAAGTTGAATGGATGGAAAATGTAATAAGACCTGTCAAAAAAAAAAAAAAAAAAAAAAAAAAAAAAAAAAGGGAAAGATTTCTTGAGGGAAGGACGGGAAACTGGGGGAGGGCAGGGGGGGGGGGGGGGAGGTGGAAGTCAGTGTCTGAATCGAACGTGTGTGTTTGCACGCTCTTGTGTGATCCATGGAACATCTGTATGTAAAAACAGGGTGGAAGGTTAACCTAACTCGATCCGAAATTATTGTATGACAACTATGAAGGAGTTCACAGGCCACATGACACTGACCTGTTGAATTATAATTGTGGTAATTTCTGGGCTATAAAGTACACTTTTGCATTCTGTTATGCTTTAGGCAGTAGTTTCCAATCCACATCCAATTTGTGCCAAATTTGAGGAGACAAGTGATTATTCATTCTTCGTTTTCATTGTCTTGAATGTTGTTTGTCTTGCCTGGAGAAGATCAAAGAGGTCGAAGCGCGTCGTGTTTTGTCTTGTCATTTGGTTGTCTCCTTCTCATTTGGCAGAACAGTACTTCTTCTTTATAAAGTATACAATTGTCATATAATGTTTTTAAAAAAAAAAAAATCAACACATAAGGTGTAACCAGTTGATGATCAGAAAGGAAAGAGCAGTGGAAACTGATGATTCATCAGAATGACACAACACAAAGTCAACAAAGCCCAGCTGCAGTCCACAGACAGTTGTACTGGTAGTGATGGAGTTGTGTCTGGCCATCAGCTTGGTTTTCTCCCCACTGACTTCAATGCCATGCCTGGTCACTTCCGAGTAAACTTACCAGACAGTATTGGTTAGTTTGAATCCACTATTACATTTCTTCATTGTGTTCCACAGTAACTCCAGCCTGACATTGCCCAACGCCTTCCTAAACTCTATGGACACATGACAAAACTCCTTCTAGTACTGGAGGTTGTTGTTTTTTTTCACAAAGGATATTCAGTTTTTAAAGATCTGTTAGGTAGTACTTCTGGACTTCAGCCTAAAAATGGTATCTGCTTGCCACTTTAATCTATTCAGAAGGTAAGGCTAATAGTGCAGCAGTTCTGACAATGTTGGAGATTCCCATTCTTGGAGAGGATGGCTGTTAGTGATTGAGTCCAGGGAGCAGGACACTCTCGGGTATGCCAGATGTTGTTGCTGATGACAGTTATGATATCAGTAACTACCTCTCTGCCATGTTTCAAGAGTTCTGCTGACACTTCTCAGGGACTTCCCTGCAATGACAACATCCCTCTTATGAAATATGGACATACGGAAACATTTCTGCAATGGAGAAATTATGATTGAAATTTTTTTTTAATCATACATACTGAACAGTGGTGTTATGAATAATTTCATACACAGTGGTATTATATGTATCCTAATCAAATCAAGAACAATTTGATTTTTGACAGATCTTACATTTGATGATTCAGGCAAACTCTCTTCACAAAAATGTGAGAGTTAGCACTGCGTGATGTGGTCGACATGCAATGTTGACACTCCCCTTTTCTTCAAGGTTTGTTTGCGTATGTGCGCGCAAGCGTGCGTGCGTGCGTGTGCGTGTGTGTATGTTCCACCTGGCCTTTTTTTTTCCTGTTCTGAATATCCTCTGCCATGATCTGTTGCACTTGTATACCCCATCACAGAAACTCTGTTCTTCTTCTCATACTTGTCTCTTCTATATTCCCTTTGTTCATACCAACACTTTTAGTTAGCTTTCCTTTGCCTACTGGTCCTCTTGTATTTATTGGAACAATCTCCCACATCAACTGAAATATTCTGCCCTCTTTGAAACCAAACACTGTGTTTATTTATCTGATAGTAATTGACTTTGTTTGTAAGGTGGGGGATGGGTGGAGAGGAAGTGTGAGAGAGTAAGGTTGAATGGTCGTACACCTGAATGTGGAGTGAGCAGAGGGCATTTTTGTGTACTGCCTGTTGTTCCAATTCATACGGTTTGTAACTTGATGCACATTTTGATTATTACAAACACCTGGGACATTCAACTGATTAGGCGTATAAATGTTCTTAATAATAATAATAATAATAATGACGTTGATAATAATAAATAATGAAAATAACGATAAAAAAAACCATAATGTGTAGTCTGTTGTATCACTCAGAAAAGTGATCTGCAAGTCAGAATGGATCAACAATGATTTGGTTGCCTTCGGAAATGGCAAATGTTTTCAAACAAAGCTTATTTACATCAAAATGTTTGTTGCCTTCGGGAATGGCAAATGTTTTGCAACAAAGATTATCTACATCAAAATGTTATTCCTTTTTTGAAAGATAGCTTTGATATCATGGCTGACAGCATTATAGCAAAATAACAGTGCTATAATTTTTCGACATTAAGAAAAGAAGGAAAAAAAAAGAAAGAAAGAAATGGGAGGGAGGGGGTAAGAAGCCGGGGGAAATTAAATAAGCAAGCATGTATACATTTCCCATGTTCAGATATGATCATTATCTATCCACTGAGACTGGGAGAATTAATGCTGCTACATGATTACTATTTGGAGGAATAAAAATGTGACATGACATGAATTCTATCGGAAATGAGTATCATTTTATCAAGGTCTATCCAAAATATTCTAATACTGACAAACGAATGTTGCCTCATTTGCATCAAAAATCTGTGTTCTCATTCAGAATTCATTTTCTGCGAACAAAAAGTTGCAGTTCAGGCAAGTAAATTTATTACTATGTTGAATGTTGATTAACATGTTTTCTTACACTTACAGTCAAGAAATTATTTTGCTGATAATGCCAATGTAATGTTTACTCAGGTTCTTTTAGTTTGGTTTTAAAGTGAGGTGACTGCAGGCAGAAATTGAAACATAAAAACAAAAACAGAATTATTGAGCCCAAATGAAGGAGCAAATAAATCAGAAAACAGACATAATGCGTTTTGACCTATTAGGTGTTCTTCAGACAGGACAAACAACATTCAAAACAACCAAACAAGGACTAACAAGTCACTTATCTCTTCGATCTGGGCAAAAATGTGTAGTGAGGGGAAAACAAAGAAAAGGGGGGGGGGGGGGGGGGGGGGGGGGGCGCGGGCGGGCGGAGAAGAAAACAAAAAACCCCGAAACTAAAGAATGGAATTGTAGTGAAGAGAGATAAGGTGTAGTGGAGCAGGTACCAAATACACAACATCTACTACTACTATTATGAAAATATTCTACTACTACTGATAATGATTTTCTATACACATAATAACAATAATAAACAAAAAAATGATGATGATGTTGATTGTGATGATGATGATGAAGATAGTGACGACAATGATGGTAACAGACAAAGACTTACAATGATAGTTATAATAGTAATAATAATGATGATAATACAGAAAATGGGAAAGACAGTAAAATAAAATCATAACACTACTACTACTACTGATAATAACAATGATGATGATGATGAACATTTACAAAAATAGTCATTGTAATGATACAGAAAATAGAAGACAGTAATATAAAATGTAAGAAATACATAAATGTGTAAAATTTACAAAATAAAAAAAGGTACAAAATCACCTTAAAGTATGAATAGAAGAAAAATGATGAGTTGGTAATAATCATCATCATCATCTTACTACTACTATTGATAATAATAAAATAATAATAATAGTAATGTGACAATAATCATCATCATCATAGATAATGAAAATACCACAACTATACTACTACTATCACTACAACAACAACTACAACTACTACTCAGGGGGAAAGGTATGAAACTTGCGATTTAAAAGCTAAGAGTACTACTGAAATAGGAAAAAAAAAAAAAAAGAAAAAAGGGGGGGGGGGGGAGGAGGAGGAGGAGGAGAAGAAAGGAAAAAAAAAAAAGCATAAAAATAAATGTACATATTACATATTTGAAAGAAATTCAGAGTGAGAAAAGGGGATGAACAGATAAGTAAGTACAGAATAGATTGGTAAAGAAACTGAAGACAGTAGAGGAAGAGGAGAAGAGAGAATAGCTGTAACATACACATGATATAAATAATGAAGAGTGTGGTAGTGTGTCAGAGGAGAGCACTGCGGGCCAGTGCTGTAGGGGTGGATAGCTACATGCTATTTTGGGATGTCGATGCCAAGTGTGCTGAGGGCCCTCAGTCTGTTAATACAATAGAATTCCTGCATGATGCCTATCCCAGATGGACTGCCCTCTTGGCATGGTCGGCTAACTTGCATATCTCTGTAACCCCTAGAGTTATGCTGCGGGGCTTAAGCTCCCAGGCAAGGCCACCCAAGCCAGACAGGTCAAAGGGCAGAGACCAGATGAAGATCCCTGATCCTCCAGCTTGGGGGTTTGGCACCAAGCTAACAACACAGTTCTGTAAAAAACACTTACCTGTTACAGATGCTACAGTGCAGCCCTCTGTTCTCTAGGGAACTTAAAGGATGAAATCAAGTTAAGTCCAGCAATCAAAGTCATCACTCTGTGACTGCCAAAGTGCCAAGATTTTCACACGACTGATGTTGTGTTGGGGGTGATTCAAGTGCAGTGTTAATAGTTTTGGTATCTTTGGATGTTAATGCCAAGTGGGCACAGTTATTTTTTTCAGGTTATCTCATGCTCGTCTGAAATTCTGCATGCCCAAAAAGAAGGCCGCGGAGTACTTGTAGAAGGGGGAGGAGGGGATGGAAGGGGGAGTTTTTGCGCCCAACCTGGAGCAGGAAACAAGTCACAGACACTTCCTGATTTTGCAAATATCAATTTGAGGCAACCACGGTATCAAACACTGCACGGTTATGTTGTGTAGATACGACACAGCCCCCTTAAATTTATTTGCTGTCTGAATTAAACAGGGTGTAAGGGTGTTTGAGGTTTGTTTGAATATGCTTGCAAGGGTGGCTTTTGTACAGTTGATGAGAATGTTTCTCAGGGTTTCTGGTGGGTCAGAACTCTGCAGAACCTCAACTTCTATAAGGTCCTTTTGGTAGCCCATGGCAAGGAGACTCCATTTTGTATTGCTGCAGCTGAGGTCGGACAGAAAGAGAATTTAATGAAAAGAACGTAAGCCAGATAGGAAAAGTGGCTCATACAGAATTCGGTCCTCTCAATCATAGTCACTTGAAAGAAGACACACCAGTGCAAGGCTGCAGCAGTGGTTGTGGTACCTAGTGGCCAATGTAAGTGTGCTGGCCAGTTCCGATATAACTGCTGGTCCAGGCACCCATTCCACCAAACCAGCTTCTGACAGCCAAGTGATCTCAAACTGAAACACCCACTGTGGGATAAAAACTTGGATGTACACTGTGAAAGAAGAACTGTGCAGTCCTAGAGCCCAGAACTTCGATAAACATTGCAGTCATGTGTACCAATATCTTTTTGTTTTTGTTTGCACTGATATGAAGAAGTGTACTGACTTTGGTCTTTCTTATCTTTCTATGTGATACTTCAAAACTAAAACACAATGCATAATTTTGACATACCAATTACCATGAGAAATAGAGCTGAAATGAATCCAAATTAATTAAAAATCACAGCTTTGCGAAAACACACCTTCACGCCAATTCATTCATCAAAGAAAATTGTGAACATGTACTAGACTATATCTACTGAGAGTCACTGCGTTCCTCTATTGTGGCATCTTTTGTTCTTGTGTCTTCCTGTTTCTAAACCATTTTGTATTACTGACTGTAAGAAAAAGTCTGCGCTGAGAAATGCAATGATACACTTAGAGTAGATCTACAGGATTAGAAACTTGATACCTATTTTATTAGGAATAAGTAAAGTAGACTAACAATTGTCTCCTTGAATTGTCAAAGTCTTGAAACCTATAAAGACGTAATTCAATGTCTGAGACAAACAGAAAATTCAATTTACTGCCAACAAGATACCCACTTCCATATGAAAACAGAACAGTATTATCAGCAGGACAGGAAAAATCATTAGCTATTTTGCATTATATCAGATGAACTCCAGAAGTGAACCAGTTGTAATTAAAAATGACTTTGATTTCAAACTTACTTAATTAAAACATGTGCAGACCCAAAAGGAAATTATATCGTCAGTGCAATGGGCCAAAAAATCATATTCAGTGATAATTCTTACACACATATGTGTGTCTTTGACGCATAAAGTTCCCATCTGATGCACTGGAATTCAGTCCAGTGCGTCACTAAAACATACCAAAAATTTACTGCAACACAATAATTTTCTTCTGTATGCATTACAGCTCCAAACAGCGTATCACGTAAAATCACTTTCGTTTGATCCATCAGCATCAAAGTCAATAAAAACGCAACTTTCCTCGACGTTTTATAATGTTCTGAATCAATGAACAACTTCTGCTTGAGAACTCTTCTCTGCTGAAAACCAACAAGAGTCATCAAATTAGACAGCCCAGTCTATGATTGGATCACAAAATCACGTGATTCTTCCCAGCGCGAACAGCATGGAAAACAGTATGAAATTCTGCTTTTCAGAATCAAAATATAGTTCAGCAAATGGAACAAAAGTCAAGGCATCTATACAACACGATTGGTTCAAATAATTAAAATGGCTCCATTACAGACATACGAATGGTATCCCACTGTGCTAAAGTGGCCAAGCTACATAGTTTTGAGAAAAATTCCACGAATATTCATCACTCGCCTGTTGGTCACCAGGCTGTCGATGATCGTTGCAAAGCAACAGGAACATGGTGAAAAAACAAAATGTTTCAGAACTGATAAAACGGGCTCACGTTCTGTGATGATAATCGCAGACGTCATCCCACATATCAAGTTTCACTGTTAGAATCCTGATAGTATAGATGTTCACATTTATTCACTTTATTTAACACTTTACTAGCATCAGAACACCAATCTGAATAAATAATGTTAGCATAAACTGCAGTGTTTATTAACTTTGTTAGCAGCACCTCCCTTCCATTGCTAATTCTTTTCTCTGTGTATCTATGTGTGTGAGCCTGTCGGAATGTGCTCGTGTGCGTGTGTGTGTGTGTGTGTGTGTGTGCGCATGTGTGTGCGTGTATGTGTATGTGGTTTTCAGTACATTTACAAGCAGTTACAAAGTGTGACCCCTAAATATTTTTGTGACCCCCTGAAAATTTGGAAACGAGTTTTTCAAATCAAGTATGACCCCCTAATTTTAAGGAAATAATCATCACTGATTTGTATTAATATTTATGGCACAAGGAAGTCTGCAGATAACAGACCAGTGTGGCCTCCCTGACAAATACTAATTCTGGTGTCTGCAGTTCACGCTGATCCCGACACTCCTCTGGCCTCTGCTGAGGACAGTATTAGCGCTAGTGTAGTGGAATCAATGGAAGCCCAAATCAACAAATACACAAGGAACTGGCTGGCGCTCATGTCTGAATCTCACTAACACTGCACTCGACTGTCGCCAAGCGAAACTGAAGCTGTCCCTGAAATCTATCCTCGTGAAGCACAAAGTGGTATCTTTCTTTCCTTCATATTAGATTTAAAGTGGTCACATAGTTATTCTGATTTCAGCAGACAATGCAAACAACTAGAAGATTTGTTCCTGGACTATCATACATAAACATACATTTGTTCAAGAACAGCACTGATCTCTGTATGAATTTTTTTCACTTCTCTCTTTCTCCCTTGACTCCTCTCTCTGTCTTCCATGTTCCCTCTGCCAGTGTGTGTGTGTGTGTGTGTGTGTGTGTGTGTGTGTGTGTGTGTGTGTGTGTGTGGCGTGTGTGTGCGCGTGTGTGTGTGCGTATGCTGTGCGTGTGTGTGTGTGTGTGTGTATGTGTACTTGACGGATTTTTTTTTTCTTTCGTGAACCCACCTCCTTCTGAACGCTTTTCTCATGAACCTCATATTTTTAGTGTCCATATATTTAGAAATAACTGAATGGGGAAAAAAAAGTTTTACAAATATGAATTTTTCTTTAACATGGTCAAAACACTGCGTTAGAAACAATTATGGCAGAACAATAAAATTTCCCTTAAATGAAGTGTTAAAAGTCTGAAACTGCATATACAAGGTTTGTTTCTGATAAATTTACAAACAAACTTGACATACAGTCATAGATACCCACTTTGGGGGCAGAGAGAAAGAGATAAGGAGAGAGACAAGAGAGAGATGAGCAAAGCTTTAAGTTAAAAGTAGAGAATATTGTTCAAGGTATAGAAGACAAGTACTGCTTGTGGACTGAGACAGAGAGAGAGGAACTTTAAACAACAGACAATCTAAACTTTAATAATGAAATTTATTTGGCATTACTTAATATTTCAAACCTTTGGTGAATCAGGGAAAAATAAAAGACATTTCCCCCAAATTGATTTTCTTGATGAATTGATAAATTAATTGAAGTGTGTGTGTGTGTGTGTTGTGTGTGTGCGTGTGCGCACACACATGCGTGTGTGTAGGCGTGTTTGTGCGCACATGCATACATGTATACAAGCGACTTAAAAGGCTAATGTTCTCTACACTCCTTTCCATGATAAGCCGTCGTTTTGTCAAGAAAGATGGGAGTAGCTGGTTCCCACGACTTCCCACACAGCGTCTGTCCGACTTTAATATGTATGGATAGTATAGGCCCTGCACCTAGTGCAAGATCTTTCTGTAGGGACACCCTTTTTGGTTGTATGACCTGTCCCATCCGGTAAGCCTAGGTATTATTCATGTGCCTCTACGCCATGGTTATGTAACTGAATCCTAACCACTATGTGCCCTGTAAATCCAATGTCCACTCACACCAGTCACTTCTATTTCCTGTGACTAACTTTAAAAAATCATACAGAAACTGCACCTTCTTGGGATTACAACTTGTTGTGAACGGAGGGCTTGTGCTGCCCAGTGATGCCTTGAGCTCTGCTGAGAGAGGAATCATTAAGTGGACGGAAGGCTAGTTTCAAAAACACTTCTAGGCCTGTGTCACCAAGTCGCTGACTGGCCTAAGCACAATGTGGTAGGAATTGACGTCCGTTGTAGGGTCTCCCATTTCAGACAGGCTAAGGGTGAAGGCCCTGACAAAGTGTAACCCGCCTTTTAACGGTTTCTGACTCCAACCTTTCTTAACCCTTTCACGCCATAGGCGCCTTTTGGTGACGACAGGGCAGAGCGCCGAAGGCGCCATTTGGCGACCAAGTAGGGTGACCTAACTCCCGATACTCTCACGATCCTAGTTCATGAGATAAAAAGCCAGCAATAAACGTCATAGTTGGGGGATGGTCTGGCCGGTGCTCACAGCCATTTGCTTTGTCAGAACATTATTCAGTTCAGTGTTTTATCGACTTTATTCCGATTGTTTTTCCATTCACTATGACGTCACCACCAAGCACTTTATGTACTCGACCTTGCCGTACATTTACCACAGATCAAGTGCTGGGAATATTGAATAGACGGTCAGTTGTTCCTAATACAGATGAAGAAGACCCAGACAGTCACGAGTATACAACGATAGTGAGGGCTTGACCAAATTATTGCAATGCGAGGCGTTGGACCATGGCCAAATGGTTGGGAGACTGACGAGACGCCCACTTACTTCCCTACCGCGTGTGCCCAGTGTTTTTGCGTTGAGCCAGCCAGCACTGACTGACTATTCACTAACTCTATGTGAGGGAGCGAACTAAGAATTTAGGCAACCAACTTCACACACACGCTGTGGGCCGACTCTTGCTGGTCGAGGTTGAAGGGGGCGTGGCCGACTGATACGTGAGAGGCGAGCAACAGAGACGTGTTTGAGTAGGTGTACAGCTGATCATATAGATCAACTGAATGGCAAGGCTTCAGAAACCAGCAGGCACATGAATGACTTTGTGTTCATAAAAAAATATTACTGTTGAGAGTGAAAGGGATGTCTGTGTGTGTGTGTTGGTGTGTGTGTGTGTGGTGGTGTGGTGTGTGTGTGTGTATTCCCTTTTTCTTTCTTACATGTGTACCAGTTAGGCATAAGAATGTGTGTGTGTGTGTGTGTGTGTGTGTGTGTGTGTGTGTGTGTGTGTGTGTGTGTGTGTGTTCCCTGCTATTGGAGTAGTTGTACTTGTGGCTGTTTCTTCCACTTTTCTGTTAGAAATACCATACTTTCTTGTCTTCAGTTGTGAGTGGAGTATTTTGCCTCCCTTGTTGAGAGTTTGTTGGCATTCTTTCTTCATTTTTTACCTTTAGAAGAAACATAACATTCTTTTTTTTATTTTGCATTTTTTTTGCACTTGAAATTACTAAAAAATTTGAAATTATTGTTGACTTACCATTACTAACATGTTATGACGTAATAAAAGTACAGTGTATCTTCTCCATTTTACAAAAAATAGCATGAGAATTGGTTGTTTAGTTCCAGAGATATCCGCGTTTCACATATGCAGGTATGAAATAAGAGCTTTTTTTGAAAAATGGCTGGCGATGGGGATTTATGCAAAATAGAATGTCTGGCGGTGAAAGGGTTAATGGATCTTTTCTACCTTTTTCTCCCCTTCAAGTCTTCTATTCCATACTGTTCTTTTCTCTGTGGTCTTCTTAAGATCCACTATGTTTGCTGTGTGGTGTGACCTGTGATGGAGGGGAATGAGATCCTAGTGATTGAGAGGGCAGGAGCTCTCAACATATTTCTTTGGCTCAGACCTCTCCAAGACAGGAGGTACACATTGGCCCATGTGTATCAATCCACTACCCCTGCGTGGGGCCAAGTCAAGATTGGCAGTTTCTCAACTGGCAAAGGCAATCCCTATTGTGCTTGGTTCTCTGTTCCTGGGACTTGAGCATGATCAGGGAAGACAGGGTTGGTTGGCTGCAGTTTATTATATCCCTCCCAAAGCCTGGAAGTGGTCAACACACAAGTCTCTTGGCCCAGGCCCATTAGTGAGACTCTTTGAAGGACAGGTGACTAAGGGATAGAATTCAAAACAATACAATATGGCTTCTTCATGAAAATTATCCCCCCCTCCAAAAAAAAAAGAAAAAAAGAAAAAAAAAGGGTGGAAAGTAAACATGAACCTTTCTGGTCCAAGGACTCCGATTTTGACAGTGACTCGGAGAGAGAAACAAGGAGAAAGGTTTTTGGGCTTCATGGTTGGTGATAGAAGGAACTGAGGAGCAAAAAAACCCAACAACTTTACACGCTCTTAGCCCTTTTACTATCAAGAATGGGATTCCAAGGTACTGCTCAAAGGTGTTTCTGAAGCAGAGCTCAAGAGCAAATTAAAGCTACAGGAAGTGGTCTATTTTCACCACGAACCATTCACAAAGGGTCAGATCAAGTCACAACAACCATGTGGTTTGTGACAATTTTGCACGCCATCACCATCACAGACAGAGCTGGTGACCTCAGTGTCAGAGCAGACTTCTACGTCCCATCTAAAGTGCTTTCACTGTCATAAATTTGGCCACATTTGTGACAGTTGCCAGTGGAAGGAGATTTGTAATCAGTGTCAAGGGGGCCTTGCCAGAGCCCAGCCCTTTGTACCAACAATGGTGGCAGCCATCCCTCTTCTCCATCAGACTGCCTGAAGTGGCACTAGGTAAGACAATTCAAAAGTCACAACCGAAAAGAGAATTCCATTTCACGAAGCAAAGAAACTGACTGCTGGTAGTCAAAAGGTGTTATTTTGTTGTACTAAGCAATTACCAAAAAGGTTTTGACAGCATCTGCCTGTTGTCAGACAAAGATATAGCCTTGAGTAGAGGCATTAAACCCACCACTACAACTGCTCAGTGGAGGAGCTATAACTGCTACCTCCCGACTGATCAGCAGTCCAAATCCACTGCTGCTGGGCATTCCAGGAAACCTTCCCTCCCTCCTCAACCCCCTGAGCTCAAATCCCAGACCAGAACAAAAGTCAAGATGGTGGAGACTGCCTACAAGCCTCCTCCATCTTCCATGGAGTCTTGGCCTGGTAACCTGTTGGCCAGGAGACCCATCGAAAAAGCAGGAGTAAATGTATGCCACAGGTTCTGGATGAAGACACAAAGGCAGACTAAAATGTCAACCACTGTCACATCAACATGGGCAATACCTTATTCCATTGGAATGTGCAGATGGTCCCACCTACTGAGATATTCACTCACTTTTTTCACCTTCTGAAAAGGAATTTTTCTTTTCCCCATTCTGACCTTTCGTGGTGAGGAAGAGAAGTGGCCACCACCACACTCTGCACAACAGGCTGGATCTTTGCATGGCCTGTCACGGATTGACTTAAAGCAGACACTACAAATCTCCTCTCAAGAGCACTGGTCCCACACACGGCCAAACCTCTTGCACCGGAAACACCTCATTGGTGATGGAAAGTACAGATCATCTCTATTGTCAAGTAGCCCTGTCTGATTGTCTGTGGCAGTTCAGGTGTGCAGAAACTCAGATAGAGGGTGTTTGAAGGCATTTTTTCTGTTCCTTTTCTGACTGCAACATCCATGACACCCTGTGAAGACACCTTGGACTTGATTTGGCCTCAGAGATGCCTTTCAAGTCTGGACACCATATGACACCCTTGGACGAGTTCAAATGTTTGTGTGGCAACAACGTAATTTCACCATCTACAAGTACAGTAGCCTTCAGGAGCAGATCTAACAGATACTTACAGCAGCATTCTATCTGGAATGACCAGTTCCTCCACCTTTTAACGGACCTGGGATTGACCAACAAACCTTCAAAGCTTTTTGAATTGCAAAGGGGCTGTGTGCAAGAAAACAGCATTCTCCACTACCTGCCTAAAAGCCCCCCAATTTAGTGTCTCTTCTGACCTCAGAATCCCAATCCTCCTCATGATGATCACGATCCCTTTGTTTATCTTTATCATGCCTACAGTATGTAAGGGGATGTGAAAAGAGAAGCACTCTTAAATTTTTTTTTCCATCTCCCCTGTACCCACCCACCATGCAGTCCAGCTATTTAGCCATGGTCAAGAAATCCGTCTTGACCCCGTCCAGAGAGATATATGACAAAGAGCAACCAA
>CM065714.1:25027904-25040404 GCA_033310375.1 Conus canariensis | reverse complement strand
ATCATGTTTATTTCTTAGTATCTTGTCTGTCAGTTAATCAGATGGAGGGCATTACCACATCCATCTACAACGGTATCCATAAATATGAAACCTCAACACAAACACAAACTCACAAAGGGCATAGACATGGTGAGGAAATAAAAAAAATGAGCTCCTCCTGAGACCATGGCATGAAGGACCACAGAATTTGTGACTTTTTTCCCCTGATCAGTACGGATGAGGAAGAGGGTGACGGATATGTTGCTATGGCGTTCCATTCAGGGCTGAAACTGCATGAGAGGGCTGTGTACTCTATGCTTACTTTCAGAGTATACCCCAGCCTCAACCAGGCCATGAAGATATACACCTGCAATGCTACTCAGGAATTTTAAGCGAATTTCAAATCTCTGCCTGATCAATTTGGACTGATCTGCTTGAAAGAAAGGGATATATCATTCAACTCTTAAAAATCTAACTCTTAAACCTCTTATCTCTCAAAAAACCTTTTTGTCAAGTGGCAAAAAAAAAAAAAAAAAAAAAAAAAATTCACAAGGTTATTGTCAAATAACTGCACAGCAAAACTGACCTATTTCATGTAATATGATGTGACTTGAGAATTTTGAAGTTCTGATAAGCAAAACCATTGATTTATTTCTGTATGGACAGATTGGGTGCTTCAATTCAACTCTTAACCAGGAAAACTATACCACCAAAATGTGAAAAATGCCACATTACTATACCAAAACTAATTGTTTAACAAAATATTAAAATTCCATATATCATGTTGGACTAATGATGCTCCAACGAACTCAAATATTATTTCAGTTTTTACATAACTATGTTTGAATACAGTTTTAAGTCAAACAGTTTAAAATTTTATCATAATATAAACAAACCTTTTATTCTAATCTGCACAAAATTTGACATCTGTTGTTTGCATAAACATGGAGTAATACCGGTTTCAGAACATTAGGTGTGATGCAGAACCATTGCTCAGGCATAGGTTTGTGGCATGTTCCCGTGTGCTCGAGCATTGCTCAATCCTAAGATTGAATAAGTGGATGAAACTCAACTCCGTGGTCCAAGTTTTCCCAGCTGAGCACATAGCAGGCTCAATTCTTGGTATGAGCCAGTTGGGGCAAAAAAATCCCACACGTAAAATGCTTTGATGGGAATCGAGCCTGTGGCCTCCCAGTTTGGAATCTGCAATGCTGACCACAGCACTATGATGGCTGGTTTCTCTATAAGAATTGGACATAAGAAAGAAAAAAGCATACTGAAAGTCATGTCTAATTGCAGCATGTATCTGTTGACTTTTGAAAGTGCATCATATTTGTGAATGTATATGTGCAAGCAAGTATATATGCATATTTGTGTGCTTAGGCGCACACTCTCTTTTTTAAACTGTTATGTATAATTCTGGATCATATAATCTAATCAAACTTTCTCCAGTCACTTTTTTTGACAAATCAATGCAGCACTCAATGAAATTCACATAAATACATTGTCTATGCACAGATATCAATGGGCATGCATCCAAGCAGATCAAAAGCAATGAGTTTACCTCTTTAAATAAAGCTCCATAGAACTGTACGATGAAAGGACAGTTGTTGCTGTTCATCACCACATTCAGGTCCATCAACAGCTGTTTTTGTTCCTTCTCTTCTACCGTGGACCTTATTCTCTGCAGAATACAAACCAAATAAAGCAAAACACTGGACACATACGAAACTCCACCAGATCTAAACAAGACATTACCAGGCTGCAGACATAGACAATCTAGCCATCAACACAGAGAAACTGAAAAAATTATCTCATTTCACATTATTATTACTTTTCTCAAGACGAAAGGGTTCTTGTTTGACCTGCATCAGATTAAAAGCTCAATCTGTACTTTATTGAGCGCTGATTAGTTTATGTGACTGTTCTATCTCTCTCTCTCACACACAAACACACACACTGTGTATGTTTCATACAAGAATGTGTGTATGTGTGCATGTGTGGATGCTAAAGAATGTGTGTGTTGGTGCATGTGTTTCTCAGTCAGTCAAACTGACCATCCAAGTAAAAAAATTGGCCACTAATAACAACGTACACATGTTTTGCAGAGAAAAATCTGTGGTGTGTGTGTTGCTAAGTCAGCAGTCTTGACGGCCGGTAGCATACATAAACATACATCTACATCATGCAACCTTCTTGATCTTCCTCTTGTCAATCTTTTGGTTGCATTCTTTCCTGTTAAGTGGAAACAGATGGGTGAGTTTTATGATGTTATCTATCAAAAGTTCTTTATTTATTTTATCTGCTATAAAACAAAGCAGACCATGATGGAGGCCATCATTTAGCAAAAAAAAAAAACTGCTGTGAATGTAAAGCAGCAAAAGTCAGTAAACACTTCAGTAAATGGACCCCCTATTATCACTTCTAGGTCAAACATGCTGTCTCTTTGTCTTTTTTTTCTGTCATAGATAAATTGACTTTAATTAGAAAATGCCCTAGTCTTCTGTAGTTTCCAAGTAAAATGCACAAGTTGGCATATTTCAATTATTTTGGCAGTGAAAAACAGATCTTCCGTCGGGACAGAAGTCTCAAAAACTGATTCCATTGCCAAATGGAAGAAGTTTCACCCATGCTGATGGATACAGAACTGTTTCACACCTTTCCCTCATTTCTTCATATAAAAACCAGCAGACAGCACACACCAAAACAAAGCCAAAGAAAAGAAACTGTACCCTCCTTTTATACAAACTGAGATTCTGACATTTACCATCCAAAAAAGTTTACAGTAAATCTTGAGCCTCCTTTCAAATTCATGTTTTAGGGAATTATTATTATTCTGTTGTACTTATTCATATTGTTTTTGTTTTTTGTTTTTTTGTGGCATGTAGCACTCCTGAAATCAATTTCCTGAGACTATTGCATGTCCCTTGAAACTCAATGCTGCCAGCTGCTACTACAAATACAACCAAACAATATACTGAGCATGAACACCACCGAAGTGACTCGGCAGCAGTGCAGTGTCTCCTCCGGTGGGTTGCCTCTTGACGACTTGACATTGACTGCTCCCTGTGGATTGCCGGTGCCGGGGTTGCGGCGGGGCCGACCGGGTTGTGGCTGTGGATGGGGTGTCGGAATGAGCGGCGTGGGTGCTCTGCCTCTGATGTGGCGTAGAGGTTGGGACAGCAAAAAAACAAACAAAAAAAAACAAAAAAAACAAACAAACAATATACTGAGCATGAAGTTTTTATTACCTTGACCGCCATGATGGTGTTGGTGATTTTATGCCTCATTTTGTTGACAGTGCCATAGTTTCCCCGTCCTATTTCTCCCAGATCTTGCATATCATCCGCTGTGAAGTCATATTCCTGAAACACAACACGTTGTGAGAGTGAGTGGTTGGTCACTTATTTTTCAACATATTTTTGACAAGCACTGATATGGTCATTTTGTTTAGTCAGTGCAGTGTAGTGTAGTGCTCCAAATCATTGCAGGAGTGAATGTCTCATGTTGACCTAGAATTCAATTAGTGAAGTAGTGAATCAAAGAGTGAGAGAAAGGCAAGAACAGTGAGGAATAAAAAAAAAATGAGACAGATTGGGGATGAAGGGAAAATGGGAAAGGTGGTTTACACTGCTTGTTGCAGAGTGGTGCCATTCGAGGCCAAAGACTTTGAAGCCTGCAACTGAAGACAATTACTGTTTCAGTGCCATCATGCACCACTCATCACACCACCATCACTACAGCATCAGTGTGACTGTTAACTATGTATGCACTTTTGAGTGACTTGCCTGAAAGCTGAACATATTTAAAGTCTTATAACAGATCAAGCACAAGAGCAAGCCCTCACTCACTTAGGTGTAAACTGTCAATTTCTGAAAACTGAGCATTGTGTATGAAATTCAGAAAGAGTGGATTCAGCTCATTTATCTGTACTACACAAAGCCTAAAAAAGAAAAGAAAGAAAGGAAGAAAGGAAGGCAGAAGAACTAGCCTTACAACGTCTTTACACCTTCTCTTTCAAGATTTGTCATGCAATCAAATTCTATAACTTAAATCTATACATGTGTACAATTTATATGTTGTTCTAACATGCAAAAATTTGTGAAAGATTTGTCCCTTCTAGACAGGTACAAATCTTACATGATTACCAAACAGCCACACAAATTCTTTCAGCACAGCGTGCGTGTATGCGTGCGTGCGTGTATGTGCGTGCATGTGATGAGGCAGAAAAAAAAAATCCAGTCCATTCTGTAAAATTAAGAAACTGCAGTTCGCAAACATTTTCAAGCTTTCAACACTTCCTGGCTAAACATTACACTTACCTTTCCTTGAGCTATCTGAAGTTTTCCAGATGATCTTTCAATCCCCCGTGATCGGAGACGTTCACTATGAGGACAAAAGAACTAAGTTAGGAACATTTTACCCCTTGATGTATAATATATATATATATATATATATATATATATATATATATATGAATTTCATGAGCTGTGAAATACAGCATTTGAAGATCTGGGCAAACAAAAATGATTATCTTATCAGTAATATAATCATCTGCTCCTGAGTATTATAACTAAACTAACTCACAAATGATTGTGTTGACATATGCCACACCTTCAGCACTCAATGTACATTTATCAGGCAGTAGACTGAGAATGTGGGAACTCCGGAAGAAGTCAAGTACCTCGGAGAGTGGGAACAGGTAAGGAGTTCATATTTCCCAAAGCAAGAATAACCAGCAGTGGCTGGTTCAAAACTATTTCTTTTTTCATTTTTTTCAAAGCCAAAATTGAAATATTTTGCTCCATACTAAGAAATCTTTCATTTTTTCATTTCTTGACCCTTTGAATCCTAAACACAAAAGTGGAAAAAAAAAAAAAAGATTCACACACACACACACACACACACACACACACGCACACACACACACACACACACACACACACATCAAACAGAAAAGCATATACAGCTATGGCTCAGAAAAGATGTCAAATCTGTGGGACACCAAATCAAATATAAAGAATGTGTTGACATCTCCCATTTTCGGCCTGAAGTGCTGAAGGTAGCAACAAACTTGTAATATCTATTGCTTGAAAATGGAACTATTAAGTATTTCATAACACCATGTCCTGACATGTAAGCAGGCACTCAGCTACTTGATGTGAACCTGAAAGGCAAGACAAAGTTTGTCTTCACAGCAATATTCTATATATCTATCTTTTTTTCGATGGAAAAAATACACCCTTGAATAGGACCATCCTATATGGGAAGGGTGCATTGGCATTGTGAGGAACACTAAAACATTAAAAAGTTCAAACATATTCCGAAATTTTGAAAGCAAAAAATGAAAGAAATGAAGAACCTATTCCCCATATCATGTAGCTGTGACTCATCAAACGTTAGCATTGTCCAAAACAATGCAATTCAGAAAAAATACTATGTAGTACAAATCCGTCCTTCGTGTCTTGCAACACAAGATCTTTTAAAATGTACAGTTTCTTCCTAACAGGGAAATGAAACAGACTGCAATGTTACTGTAAGAATGAACTGCTTTCTTTATTACAGTTTTATTCATCCCTCTCCGGCAAAGTGCTTATCGCTGAAGACTTTAATATTCACTCTGAAGATGATGCAAATATAATGAAGCTTAGAAACCCTATTTACATTTGATCTAATACAATCTGTTACTAAATGCACAGATGTGCATTGCCAGCCTTGACAGTACTGTGTGATCCACTGATATATGTCATGACCTCACATCTGATCACGTGTCTGTCATATGTAAACAAAGTGTTGAAAAACCTGCTATGCACCAGACTATCAGTAGTATGCAGTGATCAGTGTGCAAGATGTTCATTTTCTTCAAATTTTTCCTGCTAAATTCAGGATCCTGACTGTACCCATTGTTGTAGTCTGTACAGTTCTAGTCTTATGGATCTGTTGTTGTCATTTGATCTTATGATCCAATGCTTGTACAATCAAGCAACGACACTTCTATTTCTTTAACTCACACTCGGACAATAAATCTGCCTGACCATATGAATTATTTGTTTGGCAAAAACTGGATAAAGTGTAGGAAATACTAGAACAATATAACCCTATAAAACTTTTTGGGATGTATTTCTTTGTGCTCTGCATGGAAATTGCTGACTGTGTTTTCAACTGAACGATGTTGGAACTGCCTTTTCTATCAATGTACTATCTATACGCATGTATGCATTCAGCTGATTACATGGAAACTGACATCATCCAATGAACTGAACAGTCAGACATGGTAACAAAAAAAACCTGTATTTCTAACTACTTGCATGCACTAAAAATCTTAAATTTCACACCAATCACCATGTAAACAAGACGTGTGTGTATGCACACATCCATGCATGTATACATATACGTCCGCACATGCGTGCATCCTCTCTGTCCTCTCTCTCTTTCTGATTTCTTCTTCCCTTTAAGGCATTTCTAGAGCCATGCTGATGATATGAAATGCTCAAAAATAGAGAAAGCATGAAAAGGTCACCATGTCAGATGAAATCAACAAACTTTTTGCTGACATCTTCTCTCCAATCAAAACTGATTGGATACTGCATGTGAAAGCCTAGCAAACATGTCAGATACTGTGCCTAAAATGCTGAAGTGTTGGTGCAGCTATCTACATCACTTGCTTCAATCAAATGGTTCCTGAAACTCTCCAACTCTGAATGATGACAGAAGAAGAATCTCATGCGGGCATTAAAATTTAAGGGAGTGAAATTAAGCTCCAAAATGTTAAATCCGCACAAAGTGTGTGCTATTGGGAGCCCTGGATGGGATACATGACAGCTCTTTATGTTGCCAAAAGCAGCAAGAAAATGAGAGAAGAAAAGCTGCCCTATGCTCTGCAGCATGCGCTTAATTAATAATATAAAATCTTTACAATCTCCAATTATGATATTAATATTACTTTATTAGTCTGATCATGCTCTGTGTAGTCCCAGAGAGAGCTGATTCGGTGGATACACACCTGGGTGCACACACTACATCCAAAGGGGTATGGGTAATTCTGTATCCTGGAACTAAAAGAAAGTTAAACATTTTAAGACTATCTTATCATCTGTTCGTGTGCTGATCTGAGATTGAAATACCGCCTGTTTAGAGCAGCAATGACTGAATCATGCATCAAAGCATGCCAAACAGTGGAAGTAAAAAAGCAACAGATCTATGAAAATTTGTACTTTTTGGAAGTTAAGGTGACTTGCACACACAACAGATGACAAAGGATAACAAACACTTACCTGAATAAAAGACAAACAAAACTAATGGAAACAGAATGCAAATTATCAACAACACAAAGTGTTGCTGACTACTTACATTTGTGTCGTGTGACCCATGTCTGCTAATGATGGTGAACCTTGGCGGGAGACTGAGTTCAATTCTAGTTTCAACCCCTGTCTGTTGCCCCCTGCAAATATACAAAAAGATTCTTTCCTGAATAAGGAACAGATGAAGACAGCATAATAATAGAATTATGTGGTCTGGTGAGGATGCGATGAGCCGGATTTTTTTGGACTTTCAGCAATTTACTAGTAAGGACAGTGTGGAGCACCAAATATTATTATAGTGTTAAGGATTTCAAGACAAGAGTACAAATGTCCAGTTTCATAGGTGTCCTTAAAAAGACGATGATGGATGGAATACCCTAGGCCCCTGGATGGGCAAAGATACATGCCCCTTCCTCAGCCCCCACTCCTTCCCCCTCCTTTACATCCTAACACTGATGAAATATCACTGACATTAATTATATTGCTATATAATCTATTGTTGGCACTCTTCATGATGACCATATGCATTAGCTGCTGCTCTCCATTTGTTGAGAATTGTGTATATTATTTCAATGTACTTTTGTGAAGATTGGTTTCCTTAGGGTTTACAGCAAAAAGGATTTCAACTAAAACCAAGTAAAAGAAAAATGATTATGGAAGTGAATGCATCAAAGGGCACATAAAATCAGTTAAAGTGAATGAATGAATAAATCAAATGAAAAACTGAAAGGAATCTAAAGTTGTTCAAGAAACCTGAGAAAAGAGAACGGAAACTTCACTAGAACAGAAGATGCACTGAAGCTTTATCTGCTCAAGTTTTTTTTTTTCCTTTTGTGTTACATGTCAAACAGGTGCGTGTGTGTGTGCCTTTGTGTGCAAGTGCGTGTGCATGCCTGCGTGTGTGTATTTGCACACATGCATGTGTGTGTGTGTTGTGTGTTTGTGTGTATATGCATACATGACTACATTTAGTCTCCCTTCCTCTTTGTGGGTCTTTCACTCTCTCCCCCTACCTCATTCTCCTCTCCTCTGTCTGTCTCTCTCCTCCTTCCATCTCTCCATCACAGTTAAGTATACAGCTTGTGTGTTGAGACATAAATTGTTGAGTGTTTGTTTGAAGAATTAGAGGATACTTTTTAGCTTGTTTTGAAACTGGCTTCCTTCACAGCTGGAATGGTGGATTCATCCACAAGGATTGCAAGGTCAGCAAAGTACTGTCCACAGTATTGGCAGGGTCCACACTTTGCTGAACTTCCTCTTCAATACGTTCTTTTTGGACACTTCCTGCCAGCAGGTCCCAGGTAGCTTTTGGATCATTGAGGTGTGCAGGTAAACTGCAGCTTTCTTCAGCAATACAGTTCAGGACAATTGGAAAGTGGTCACTTCTGTGAAGATCGTCATGAGCACACCACTCATAGTCCAGGACCAGTGAGGGATAAAAAATCTAAACACAAAAATGTTCCTGTGGACGAACAGCAATATGTTGGAGACCCATCATTCAGACGACCCAGATCCAGCTCTGAAAAGACATTTTCATTTCAAGAAGACTCTGGATGAAGACCTCACACCACCCCAAAGAGGATAGTGCCTGTTAAAATCGCACAAGAGCAGAAACGGTCTTGGAGGTTCTTCAACCAGGCTGACCAGATTTTTTTTTTTAAGAAAAGAAAAAGGAAAAAATCATAAAATCTTTAAACTTACATCAGTGCTTGTATGTTTTTACTTGATTAAATCTAACGCCTCTTCACCGAGGTTCATGTCACTGTAATTTAATATAGTATACCATTTTTCTGAATCTTTTGTGAAATTCTGTTACTCCTCTCTGAGGACAGTCATCTAAATCTTACATGTAGAGGCTTTTACTCCTTCTTAGGGAGACTCATATTACTCTAAACAGAAGGGTTAATTAATTCCTATTTGTCGAGAA
This sequence comes from Conus canariensis, assembly GCA_033310375.1. Taxonomy (NCBI): domain Eukaryota; kingdom Metazoa; phylum Mollusca; class Gastropoda; order Neogastropoda; family Conidae; genus Conus; species Conus canariensis. The sequence continues at coordinate 25,031,197 of CM065714.1, read as the reverse complement.
GTCTGTCCTTCTCATTGTGCTGGTGAACTTCAAACACTCACTGTAACATACCCCTAGACATACACTACACTGCCATAATTCATGTAAGTGAAAATTGGGTAAATCAAACACCTTGCTAGTGCTATGCTATTATCCTCCCCATCCCATCCCCATCCTCTCTCCATCTCTCTCTCTCAATATAAAATATCCTTCATCAACATGGACCATCTTGGTGATTTCCCATCAAGTTTATCTTTTATCTGCACAATCCAAAGAATCGTATAATTCTAGAATCATTTAAACATGATTAATATGTGATTGCCATTTCATATTTTCATCAACATTGCACAATCATACCAAGAACACAATGCTCACCAACCTGGTCTACCTAGTTATCATTTATTTTAAGGCTTACAGGCAGATGCTGTCCTCAGAGTTTTTCACGTTTTCTTTTGATGTAAAGATCATATACTTTGACGTGTGTGGATAAAGGACAAGTAAGACACTGTTTATAAATTATACTGTCTTTAACAGTTCAATTCAGGCTTTCAGCATATCTACTCAATGTCTCTTTATCACAGATGATCACGATGTTAGATGATAAACAAATAAAAACAACTTTTCACTTCTGCTCAGTAATTATCACACACATACACATACCTTATAATACAGATCTCAGCACTCAAGTCTCATGTAACCATCTAGCTACTTCAGACTGAGCAAAAACAGTTGCAATATTAGTAACGCATAGATCATATCAAATAAAACTTTCCCTTCAATATTTAGAAGGAGAAGGGGTTAGTTACTGCCAAGGACAAACAAAGTACAAGACAAATTTGTTTGTCTGTGTCCTTGGTGGTAACTAACCCCCTCTCTTTCTAAATTTTGCTTCATTTTCTGCCCTCAGTCACTCCATTTTGAAACAAAACTTTCCCTTCAGTAGTTTTCAAGATAATACCTTTTTCTTTATAATGCGTAATTTGTTAAAATAGGATAAAACTTGGTGCTCCACGTGTTGAACCATAATTTATCTCAGCTAAGTGGCTTGACAGCCGGGCAAACAGATCACAGATAACATCATGTAATACCTACATGTGCATTGCCAGATTATTCATCATTTATGAAAATACAACAGCGAACGGTTCTAAAAACAGAGCCTTCTGGAACACTGCAGTTTATGGCTCTTTTGGAGAAATGTGTTCCATCTGAAAACAAATCAGGATCTGTTCTCAGGTGTGACTGCAAGCCAGAGAGAGTGTAAGAGAAAAAGCGAGGTGCATGAGAATGTAAACATAGAGAAACAAACTCAGATATTTTCTGTATGCATACATGCTCAAGACCACACACACACACACACATACACACATACACACACAGGAATCACTAATCTTTCTCTGTTATGCTGTTGGAAAGGTATATATTGCTTTCTCTCCACCATGACCTGCTTTATAGTTGTTGATGAATTCAGGTAGTGAAAGAGATGGTATTCATATTAAAACAAAGAAATTGCTGGGAGGCGGGGTGGGGTGTGGGGGTGGGGTCGGGGAGGGGGGGTGGGAGGGGGGGTGGGAGGGGGGGTGGGAGGAGGGGGGGGGTGAAGGAGCATGATACACACACACAAACATGCATGTACACACACACAGTGACACACACACACACAGTGACACACACACACACACACACACGCACACACACTTTCAAGCAGTGCAAACACAGCTGCGCACATGCACATGCCCACACGCATGCATGCACCTGCACACATGAGCGCGCACACATACGCACATGACACACAGTGCATGCATACAATGTGTCACACATACGCTTCACACACCAACTTCTTGATGGGCTCAGGCCGAGGCCAAACTGCCAGCACTTTTTGGAAGATCTCTTGCGGCAATGTAGCCAAGTGCAGCAGATTTCAACATTATTTACTAACGTGCAACTCACCTTTATAATTTTTTTTTTCCATGAAATTGAGAACAATTTTCAGAGCATAGTATAGATCTGTGTTCGCATTGATCAACTTGCACTATAAATCATGAGAAAACACACAAAATAAGATAACCTGATATCAGTGGAAGCAATCAAATATTGTTCAAATCATTGTTAGTAGAGACTAGAGTATCCCTTTAAATCTGTTGCAAGTAAGATTAACAAAACAACAACAGGAACAACTCAAGGCCAACTCAAGGCTCCACTGAGTAATTTAGTATTAATACCAAAACAACATTGTAAAAATACCAACTGACATAAAAAGAATCCCCATAAATTCATTTTCATGTGATTCCATGACAGTGTATCACTGTCTGCCAACTGTCATACACTTGCTTTAATTCTGTGTGATTTCTCGTCATGTTGTTCTACAGAACGTGTGTCACTCACTCACTCACACACACACTCAAACTCACACACAGTGACACACACACACACACCGTAAGCATATAAATGCGCGCATGGAAAGAAGGTTAAAGTAAAATAAATGACGGCTTCGTGACATCTGATTAGGAACTCTTGCAAATCAGTGACTCATGGAACCCCAAAATAATGATAGTGAGGCATGGATTTCCACTGAGCGACCGTGTACTTACCTTGCACATCACTGTCGCTCTCTGGGCTATCCGGGGTCGCCATCTTGAAATTTTACCTAGAAGTTGTTAGAATCCACCGGTCCTGCAGGGCAGGACAGTGCCCTGACAGAACGTTCTCTTACGTCCCACGTGGTCTTCCTAGTTAACTGAAACAGGTAGCAGCGGCCACGAGGTTATAGGAAATATGATTGGGTCCTGATGTTCATTTCTTGTGAATGACTCATCGATGATTCTCCCAGGGAAAATCCCTTGACGTCATTCATGGTTCGCGTCAACACATCTCGTGAGAGTTCTCGCGTGTACCCCATCCCGATTGAGAAAAGGCTCTAGCGGAACCCTGAAATGATTAGGAAAGGAAGATGGAAAATTGGACGTGAATTCTGGAGGTTTCCTTTTAATTTTCTATTTTAGGCAGAAAAAGGAGCCATGTGAAACGGTCACGAAAATCTCGACCAGTGTTTGCCTATCATCATTTTCTATAGTTGACCCCTTTTGTAGAGTCAGAATCTTCAGCTTGATGAAGGTGGACACTCAACAAAAGAAGAAAAAAGATGCCATGCAAAACAGCAACCAAAATCCCATCTCTATCAGCCAACTGCTAGATCAACGCTTGTGTTGATTCCTTTTTTGCTTTTCTTTGTTTGGTTTTCGTTTGTTTGGTTTTTGACGTGTTACACTGGCCATCGTTGTCACGATGGAAGGGAAACAACAATGACCTTGTATGTT
>CM065714.1:25020404-25025404 GCA_033310375.1 Conus canariensis | reverse complement strand
GAGATTTATGTAGATAGTTGAGTACGTAGGCCTACTTTCTAGTGCATGTATATAATTATACAGGCTTATGTATGTATGTTTGTATGCGTGTATGTACGCATGTATGTATGTATATATGTATGTATGTGTGTGTGTGTGTGTGTGTATGTATGCATGCATGCATGTATGTACATACATGCATTTTGCGTGCAACTACTCTGATACAGGTCTGCATACGCATGAATGTGCTTAAGTGTCACAATGGCCGTGCCTCGCCCACACGCGCGCAATCGCATACACCTGCACACGAGACTCGACCTCTCCGGGCACAACCGCAGTCTGACTCCAATCACACCAAAAATCACTATAAAGATTTCACGAAAATTTCTCCCCCTGGCCAACAACCTCAGCGGGTTTTTTTTAATTTCTTTCTTATTTTTCTCTCCAAAGTATATTAAGTCACATCAAGCTTGCCCTTCACTTTGGCCCATACATATTCTTTTTACTTCCATTTTTTTTCTACACTATTGTCATTTCCATAAATTCATGACATTGGTCGGTACATATGGGGACTCATATCCCAAAGATTCAAAATTATATATTTTTTCTTCATTTCCCGGATACACAGAATTCCACTCGGAACTCCTTCCCGGCGCAGCGGGATACCAAATAAAGTCTTCCCGACACAGCGGGGTAACAATTAGACTCCTCCCAGTACAGCGGGGTAACAAATAAATTCGGCCCGATACGGCGGGGTAATAAGACCTTCCCAGGCTACTGGTCCATCGGACTCCCGTCAGTGTTTCCCTGAACTGGGCGACTGGCTACTCTCTGACTTGTTTCAGGACTCCAAAATCCCACAAAATACGGTCCCTAAGTGTATTTGGGTCTGGCCTCCAGCCCAATACCGCAGCCTACATATCCAACTTGGGGCTTAACCCCTCTCTAGGTCAAGCCGAGTTACAATTGGACACATTTGCTGTCTTCTTTCTTGACAGCTCGATCAGTGCAGCAATGAATGACGATTTCTCATCCAGTCGCCTCAGCTGGTGAACACCCCTGAGTTCCACTCTCTTTTTTCCTACACCCAGGGACCGTATTCACTCTCAGTTAACCCCACTCACTGTCTACCCAAAACTCTAAAAATGGCCATTACATTTCATCTTTATAGGCAAACAATCACAACAACAAAAAACATCACAATAACCAAACCATGGCCTACACTGGGGCCATGGCAGTAAGGGATCATGGTCGGCAGACTTGCAAACAACATGCATGATGATTATACATAGTGGGTGAATAACACTATCGACAAAGCAAACAAACAAACAGAACAGCGAAGGAAGAGGGAAAAACACCAGCTAACATCAATAAGAATGTAGGTTTCTGGATTCAACATTTGAAAAGTAGTTAAGGACTCAGAATCAAAACTTAGGCTACTTGGAGTATATTTCGACAGGATCGCCCTGTCTTCATCAGCTCACTGTTACTGGTGTGGCAGCGAGGCCTGGTGGGGCGACTGTTGTGTGGGGTGAACGGTTCACTCCACACAACAGTCGCCCCACCAGGCCTCGCTGCCACACCAGTAACAGTGAGCTGATGAAGACAGAGCGATCCTGTCGAAATATTCTCCAAGTAAGTTTTGATTCTGGGTCCTTAACTACTTTTCTAAAGCTAACATCTAGGAACCGCAGATATCCGTTGGCTAATCCAGATGACGAAGAGACCGAAGTAAGCACCGACTGCCAACAATCGGGTGTCAAACTTAATTGAAGACCACGGACTCGCTATTGACACGTAGATGACCCCCGTAATCCCAGCAATCAGGACGCCCGGAGCTGAAACGGGAGACTCGTGTGCCTGTACCCACAGGTACATTCTTCAGCAGGACATGCGGTGGACGAGGGTGAAGAACCAGTAACAATCAGGGATTGATTGGCAGCAGGCACGTTTCCAAAAAACAAAAACAAAAACAAAATGAAAATAAAAAAAAAAAAAGAAAAAAAAAGGAAAGGAAAGAAAAAAAAAAATGTTCATGCACAATTTAAAAAAAATGATTTTTTTTTCCCTACACGTAAGTATACACTTAAGCCGATGACAAAGGCCGGCCACATCAGGTTGCTAGCTAGTTAAAACAGGAAACTGTGTACATGTTTGTAAGTGGATGTGCCTGTGGGGGGGGGGGGGGGGGGGGGGGGAGTATGAATGAGAGAGAGGAAGAAAAAAGCGAGGAGAAAGATAAAATCGCACAGAGATGATGATGATAATAATAATAATGATAATAATAGTAATAATAACAACAATAATAATGATGATGATGACGATGATGATGATAGTAAAAAATAATAGCAATAATGAAAAGGAGAAGAAGATAGCATTCATATAGCGCCTTGCCAAAGGTGCTAGGCGCTGACAAGCTGACAATCCACACTCTCGTGTACACAACGGGCTGCCTATCTAGGTAGTGCCGACTGAAGAGCTGCCTGCCGACGCTTCATTCAGTCGTTTCCCGTGTCATCCAGTCCATATCGTTCACTCAGTTGCCTTACTTCCTTCATTCTTTCAAACTTTTCACGCAGGATGCATGTTATGTGTAACGTGTCATCCATAAGCTTACCAACGGCCAAACTGGCCTTCTCCTCCGAAAGTTTGTGATGGGATTTTACGTGTGTGCAAGATGTGTATGTGCAAAGAACCAAACAATGAAAAATGGAAGAAGAAAAAAAAGAAAAAAAAAAAAAGGGGGGGGGGGGGGGGGGGGGGGGGAGAGAGAGATGGCTGTGACGAGTCGGGGTGGAAGGTGTGGTCCTCCAGGGGGAACGACTCTGACTCTTTTCTTTCCTGCAATCATAGAGTAATTTCTATATCAATGTTCACCTCCACCCTCTCTCTTACTAGCGGTGGAAGGACCAGCTGTCTGGTACTAGTCGGCGAAATGGGATTGTAGTTTTCTCGGAACTGTTCAAAAATACTCAAGAATGCCTCAGGAGCAATTTCACTTTAGGCACTTAAGACAGAATTAGAATTTGTGATTGTTTTTATGGTATCATCTTTAGTGAGTAAGTCTTATTCTAACTTACTAAATATGTCTTTCAGTTCGCCACGCCACGGTGAGTGAAATACCACTTTTAGGAATGACACACACACACACACACACACACACAACACACACACACACACACACACAGAGAGAGAGAGAGAGAGAGAAGGTCAATTCAAAAAATGACCTCACCGATTGGACGTCATTTTCACCGGATCCAACGGCTAATATTTGCTAACACAGAGCACGTCATTTTCATAACAAAATTGAGATACCCTTTTTACAGGCCACAAAAGCGAACACAAGGACAGAAGGGAAAAAATAATCCCTAATAGTCACTGAACTGATAGAAAACATTAACAGGACTCATGTAACTGCAAAACAGTAGACCTTACCCTTATCCCTGGAGAGAGAGAGAGAGAGAGAGAGAGAGAGAGAGAGTCATGTATACGTACTCTCTTACCAGTTTGTTTCCTTGAAATCAGAAGTCTGCATCCGATGCCAAGCGTTCGGAATTTCCCAGTTGTTACAGTTTCAGCAATCAAAATCATTTTTTGCGGTCCTGTTATGCAGATTTCTTAAGATGTCAAAATTTAAAGACATTTTGATATATAATATGACATATTACATAAGTTATTTTAATTTTATGATCAGTAAACTTTCTAACCCAATTCGTAACCAAAAAAAATATCACCAAAATTCCGAACTAATAGAAGTTAAAGGAAAGGCAATACACAAAAAGATACGTTTGTTGTATTGGCATTTTGTGACAGGATTCAAACAAGGCTATAGTATGTATATAATTTTTTTTATCTTATACGCAATCGTGGAAGTTTTTTCTTAAAAAAAAAAAAAAGGGAAATGGAATGAGATAGGGAACAGTAAACATTAAACAGTAAACAAGTGGGGTAACTTTTGCTCCAATAAGAAAACCTAACACGGAGTAACTTTTATTCAAGACCGGCACAGCCTTTTAAACTTGAATAAAGTCAGACAAATACATAGACGAACAATCTAATAGTGGGGGAAAAACAAGCGCATGCCAACAACTGAACTGTCTTCATAGCAATGACTTGGCAAAGATTTGGACTTAAGGGGGGGGGGGGGGGGGGGGGGGGGGGGGGGGAAGGGGGGGATGGAGAAACTGGGAACATGAAATTAAGAAAATATATTACAGATATGAAAAACTCTTCACTAGCTGCATAAAGGAACCATCGCAATCCCTTTTGAAGGCAGATATATTTGTATTGCCTGCTCCGAGGCCTTTCGTCCGCTGGGTCGGAACTCATCAGGGAGACACGGCTGGTTGTGTCTGCGCTCCTGGCGTCAAATAGAGACACACCACAGTCCATAATACTGTGGTGTTCTCACCACCAAGGGTGCAAAAAAGAATCCGATAGCACCTCCAAAGCAGCCAGTGAAGGGTAGTAAATGAAACCAAACGAAAGTGTGGGGAGGAAAAAAGTTGCTGAAAAACTAGATATTATGCAAATAGTATAACATATAGGGGACAATCTTTAAGCCTACGCTTGAGGATCCACCCAAAGATGCAAGGGAGATCAAAAGACAAACACACAGACGGACAGAAACAAATACAAATAACCTCAATTTAATCGAAACAAAATTGGAAATGAAATGAGGTAGGGAACAGTAAACAATAAACAGTGAACAAGTGGGGTAACTTTTGCTCCCATAAGAAAACCTAACACGGAGTAACTTTAATTCAAGACTGGCACAGTCTTTTAAACTTGAATAAAGTCAGACAAATACATAGACGAACAATCTAATAGTGGGGGAAAAACAAGCGCATGCCAACAACTGAACTGTCTTCATAGTAATGACTTGGCAAAGATTTGGACTTAAGGAGGGGGGGGGGGGGGGGGGGGGGGGGAATGGAGAAACTGGGAACATGAAATTAAGAAAATATATTACAGATATGAAAACTCTTCACTAGCTGCATAAAGGAACCATCGCAATCCCT
>CM065714.1:25005404-25015404 GCA_033310375.1 Conus canariensis | reverse complement strand
TCAAAGGCAAGATATTTAGGTGTATTCGTAGTATGTATGACAATGTCAAAGCCAGAATTAAATGCGGAAGTAGCGTGACTGATTATATCAACTGCACCCGTGGAATGAAACAAGGAGACGCCTGCAGTCCTGTCTTGTTTTCTTTATTCATTAATGAACTAGCATTAGAGGTGATGAGGAGAGGGAGGCATGGTACAATGTTTACGTCTGACTATTTTGAATTATTCATATTACTTCTGGCAGATGATGTGGCCTTACTCTGAGACTGCCACTGGATTACAAACGCAGATTAACAGTCTTCAACGTGCAGCTGCTGCTTTGCAGCTGAAGGTCAATATGAATAAAAGCAATATAGTGGTATTCAGAAAAGGGGGGTATTTAGCTGCCAGAGGAAGATGGACCTACAACGGGATTGTTATGCCTGTTGTGAATGTTTACAAATACCTAGGAATTTATTTTTCAACCAAGTTAAGTTTTGTTGCTGCATGTCGTGATCTCAGTAGCAGAGCAAAAAAACGCGTTATTGTGTATTTTACAAAAGTTATTTAAGCTAAAGTGTTCTTCTCCTTCTTCCTTTTTTAAGTTATTTGACTCAAAAGTTCAATCTGTTGTTCAGAATGGTGCAGAGTTATGGGGCCTTGACAATGCAGCACTCCATTGCGAAAAGGTGCATTTATTTGCTATTAAGAGATTCTTGGGAGTAGAAATGAGAACACCTAATGGCATGGCGTATGGAGAAACAAATCGATATCATATTTACATAAATTCAGCTGTAAAGTGTGTTAGGTATTGGCTAAAGCTGACGAGGATGGACGAATGCAGACTACCGTTTAAGGCCTATAGAATGCTTTTCGATTTAGATTTGCGTGACAAGAAAAACTGGGCTTCAAATGTTCGCTGTAAATTGTACATGTTTGGATTCGGATATGTATGGCTCAATCAAGGAGTAGAAGGGTTAAGCGAGTTTCTGGAAACGTTTAGGGAAAGGTTAATTTTGTGCAGATGGCAGGATTGGAATAACCATGTCAATAACAGTGACAGGTTTAACGTTTACAGAACCTTCTGCACTATTCCGGATGCTAAAACATATTTATTACTCAATTTGGACAGATATTTGAGGCATGTATTGATAAGATTTAGGCTTGGTATTTCTGAAATCGAAGTACATCGTAATCGTCATAGACAACACAGTGAAGGTGACTTACTATGTCCACTTTGTCAAAGAGAGAAAGAAGATGAGGTACATTTTGTACTATGTTGTCCTATTTTAAGCGACTTAAGAGCATAATACATACTGTTGAAATATTATAAGGTACGAAATCAGTTCAAATTAGCGTTGCTTATGGCATGTGTACATGAAAAAACGATCAGAAATTTGTCAATCTATCTTTACAAGGCTTTCAAATTGCGTTCTATTCTCATCTCTTGAAATTATTGCAAAGTGTATTACGAATGATGTCATTGATTCTAAATGCCAGATTGGACAATTGTTTGTATATACACCCCTTCATGAGGGCAATGGCCTAAACATGATTAAACTTTCCGTATCCGTATCTCTCTCTCTCTCTCTCTCTCTCTCTCTCTCTCTCTCTCTCTAAGCCACTTTGATTTGTGTTGATGTGCGACTCTGGTTTTCCTCTGTTTAGTGGTTTGGGTCCATTATTGATTTACTCTTTAATCTACGCATCATTAACACAAGTTCTCTTTGTGTATTCATTAATTCGTTCATAGTTTTAGTTATTTATTCCATAATCAAGATGAATAGATACATGTACTTTTTTTTTTTCAGATTTGTTCACCGAACGGTCGAGTTTCAATCCTGCCACCATGTATGCCGCTATTGCGCCGTTGCTCCTGTCGTTGTTTCTGTGTAAGACTTTGGCTGATTTCACAATCCTAACAGTATCAGTTACTTATATAGAATATTTATATATATAGAGGTTTGTGGTGACTGTTATGAACATCGTCTTTTGTATGCTCCCGGGCATGCTTTGTGTATTAGAGAGAAATGACGTGTTCCTAAAATTAAAAAAAAAAAAATTAAAAAAAATGTGGAAGGTAACGCCTGTCTTTCAATTACGCCTACAAAATTAACAGAGTTACCTTTCTCAATTTCTTGGTCAAGATCATTATGCAATTTGTACATACGATTTGGTAAACAAAAGTCACACCAAACCCACGACCCGTAGATCTGAATCGATCGATGATAATCATAATAAATGAAGGACTGTCTGTAGCCTACCACATTGTCTGCATTACAGGATTTTGCTCTCACTTATGGAACTATTTTAAACTGTTAAACTGACAGATTGGACAAAATAGACCATTAAAACAAAGCAAATTAAAACGAAACAAAGGGGAGGGGAAGTGGGGAAGGTAATGCATATCTTCCCATTGCAGATAGGGGTTCCTTTTCTCAGCTTACGGGCCAGGCATTAAAATAGATCTAGAGTGAAATAATTATTTGGTTTGAAGCGCACGCCAGTTTAACGATCGATTGTGTGCGCAACAGGCGTACTGTTTCAACACCCATGTTTTGGCCTTTCCTGTCTCTGATTGAACCGTTCAACTGACTGATGGGGCAAACATTGCTTTGGGCGTGCTCATCAGCAACATCTGTCCCAAAACGGCAGGGTCACTTCGATGAGCTTGAACTCTAGCCTAACACAGCTTACCTCCCTTGCAGATTTCCGAAGATCGTCCATCGCAGAGGGGAGGATGGAGTTTGGTTGGGGATGGCGGTAGCGGGTGCGGGGATTTAGAATGGAGTCTGACTGTGACACACAGCCCGAAACAGCTGTTTCATGTTCACTTGGTCGATCCCAAATCAACACGCACAGCCCAACCTGAAAAGATCAGAGAGAGAAAAAGATAGGCTATTAGGCAATTTCAAACGCAGCGCAACGCAAAACATAATACAATGCAACGCAACACAGAACAACATAACACGCCAGTTACAACATAAGGCAACAATGCCAACACAATTAATGCAACGCAATGCACCGTAAGTTGTTGTGCTTTCAGTTCCAGAATTGACTACCGCCGCCTGCAACACCACAGAAGTCGCGGAGTGTGCAGTCACCTATAACATGACAACTGCAGCAGAGCCATGCAAGTATGTATAATGTGCGCCCTAACACATGCGAGATGTGCGTGTGCGTGCGTGCGTGTGTGTGTGTGTGTGTGTGTGTGTGTGTGTGTGTGTGTGTGTGTGTGTGTGTGTGTGTGTGCACGTGCGTGCGTGAGAGAGAGAGAGAGAGAGAGAGAGAGAGAGGGAGAGAGAGAGAGAGTGCACACGCGTGCGCGCGCGCGCGTGTTTGTGTACGTTCAAACAGGAAGATGCTGTATGTTATTCAACTCAGTTACCATGTGAAGAGCAGACCAGGAAGAGGTGAAGGAAAAAAAAAAAAAAAGAAAAAAGAAGAAATGATTAATATTTTTGAAGCATTAAAAAAAACAAATAATTATACAAACCATATAGAAATGAAGACTTCTTTCATTACATAGAACGTCTTAAAACTGAAACACATGGATGTACACAGGTATGAGGAAAGGGTGCAATACTTTCCGGCGAAGTGTGTGAGAATGGATAATTCAGTCAGTCATTTTTTCCAACTCTGAAAACAACAACGAAGCAAGTTTTCTGTTCACCTTCAATTCCAGTGGAATAAAATTCCTTTGGCATGTTTATCTGTTCTTTTCAGAAACAGTACTGATTGCCCATCAGAGTACAGCATGGTAGCATTCAGTACTATCAGAAAAATGAAAATTAATTCACAAAGGTAATGTTTGCTTTTATAGTAAAAAAAAGAAAAGCTTGTGTGCCGATATCTGTTTGCGGTATCATTTATCCAGCACATATGAGACACACAACAAAGAAGGACATTCCCGAGTACACAGAACACAGCAATAAAAGCAGACGCCCTTAACAACACACATCAACTTTACACTAAGATTTTGTTGCCATTTGCTTTTTGAATGCTGCCACACGGAGCACACGGAATAGCAACAAGGAAATGTAACATCGGTGTCGTTTAAGTGAAAAAAAAACATAAATCATAAAAACTAAACAAGGACGATATCTTCTGCTCCCCTAGTGAAACAGTGAATTGCATTGAAGTCTACGCAAAAGCTGTTTGCGGCACCTATTCAAAGAACGCCTCACTTGCACTTATTGATCTTCCAAGCACCTCAAAATTAATCGCTTGTACACATTGATCTTCCAAGCACCTCAAAATTAATCACTTGTAAATGTTGACCTTGAAAGCACCTCAAAATTAATCACTTGTACATATTGACCTTGCAAGCACCTCAAAATTAATCACTAGTAAATGTTGACCGTTGAAGCACCTCAAAATTACTTGTTAATGTTAACCTTTTAAACACCTCAAAATTAATCGCTTGTACATATTGATCTTCCAAGCTCCTCAAAATTAATCACTTGTAAATGTTGACCTTTTGAACACCTCAAAATTAATCACTGGTGCATATTGATCTTCCAAGCACCTCAAAATTAATCACTTGAAAATGTTGACCTTTTAAATACCTCAAAATTAATCACTTGTAAATATTGACTGTTCAAGCACTCAAAATTAATCACTTGTACATATCACTATCAATCGCTTGCAAATGTTGTTCCAAGCACCTCAAAAGTAATCACTTGTGAATGTTGACCTTCCAAGCACCTAAACATTAATCACTTGTAAATGTTGACAGTTCAAGCACCTCAAAATGTATCACTTGTAATCGTTGACCTTTTAAACACCTCAAAATTAATCGTTTGTAAATGTTGGCCTTCCAATCACCTCAAAATTAATCACTTGTACATATTGACCTCGCAAGCACCTCATAATTAATCACTTGTACATATTGTCCTTCCAAGCACCTCAAAATTAATCACTTGTACATATTGACTTTCGAAGCACCTCAAAATTAATCACTTGTAAATGTTGACCTTCCAAGCACCTCAAAATTAATCACTTGTAAATGTTAACCGTTCAAGCACCTTAAAATTAATCACTTGTAAGTGTTGACCTTTTAAACACCTCAAAATTAATCACTCGTAAATGTTAAAAGTTCAAGCTCTTCAAAATTAATCATTAGCACATATTGATCTTCCAAGCATCTCAAAACTACTACTTGTAAATGTTGACCTTTCAAGCGACTCAGAATATACTGACCTTCCAAGCAACCTAAGATTAATCACTTGTACATACTGACCTTTCAAGCACCTCAACATTGAGTCACTTGCAGATATTGACCTTCTGATGACCTCAACATTGAACCACCTGTAGATATTGACTGTGCGAGGAGCTTAACACTGAATCGCTTGTAGATTTCCAAGGATCTCAGCATTGAATCACGGTCAGTTGTCAAGGGCTATGGAGGATCATAGGAAGGTATTGCTGCCTAGTCAGGTTCATCATCATGTTAAGCCAGTCGCACGATGGCAAACTTACTCGAATATTGGACGTTGGAGACTCCGCTAAGGCTTTTCCAGTTACAAATGAAAGTAAACAGGGCTGTGTCTTGGCACCCAGGCTGTTCAGCGTAATGTCCTCAGCTATGCTGGTTGACCGCTTTCTACAGTGATGAAAGTGGCTTCAGGACTGGTGGCATACTCTTCAAGCAGCAGATGCTCAGGGGCTAAGATCAAGGTGGAAGAAGAGTGCCTGTGTGATTTTTTTTTTTCGCAAATGACTACTCACTCTACTCTGCCACAGTGGCACAAATGAAGCAGACCATTAGGCTGCTTTCCCGTTGCTTGTCACAACTTTGAGCTTACATTCAGTGCCAACCTGCGCTGCAGAAACAGTATGTGGAACTAGAAGTCACTGTCAAAGGGGAACCTTGAAAACTTTTAACAACTTCACCTTGGCAGAACAATGTTCAGATCTGTGGACATTGATCACGAAGCACGCATTGATTTCGAAGCACGCATTGCCAAGGCAAGCTCAGCTTACAAGGTAGCTACGAGAAGTCATGTGGGAGAAGAGAGGTATCAAGCTGATAAAAAAACTGAAGGTGTTTAAGACAGTTATACTGCTCACACGTACTAAGCTCTTGTGAGACAAAGATAGTCTACGAGCGCCACGTCAAAAAGCTTAATCGCTTCCACTTGTACTGTCTGAGAAAACTGCTGGTGATCGCGTGGAAGACAAAGACTCTGACACAGATTTTCTCTCGTGATCTGCCAGACATTCACAACCTGCTGAGAAGTGCACAAACGAGGTGGGCTGGCCACCTTGTCCGAATGTCCGGCACGCGCCTTCCAAATACACTATTCTGCGGTGAACTTGCGGATGGCAAAGTGCTCAAGATGATCAGGAAAAGTACTTCTAGGACACACTGAAGATCTCACTGAAGACCTTTGACACTGACCCTTGCATACTTCCGTTTGATCACCCCGCCTGGCGAACTTCTGTCGGCAGAGATGCTGTCCTCTCTGAGTAGCACAGAACAGCATACGCCCAGGAAAACGTGAGGTTTGCAAGTCCAGCATCCCATCCCAACTCCTCCTCCGTCTTATGTTCAGTGCCCCCAGACCACTTGTGTCCGCCTTCCGGTGGAGGCTTCCGTTCCTGCGCTGGCACCCGGTCCTCTTCGGTGTCATGTCTTTGCTCTTAGTCGACAACAAGGACGACCAACAAAAACAACAAGGGTGAGACAACAGCAAGTGGGGTGAGACAACACTGAGATGGGAGACACAACACTGAGGTGTACGAGACAACACCGAGAAAGGTGGGACAACACTGAATTAGGGTGAGACAACACCAAGATAGATGAAACAACACTGAAGTAGGGTGAGACAACACCGACATAGGTGGGACATTGAGACAGGCCAGACAACTCTAAGACAGGTGAAGCAATACTGAAATAGGTGAGACAACCTTGAGATAGGTGAGACAACACGGGGTAGGTCAGACAACATTGAGGTATGTGCGACAACTTCAAGGTAGGATAAGGCAACAGTAAGGCAGGTAAGATAAAACTGAGGTACATGAGACAACGCTGAAGTATTTGAGACAACATTAAGGTAGGAAAGGCAACACCAGGATAGATGAGACAACACAGCTAGGTGAGAGAACACCAACGTAGGTGAGGCAACACGGAGGTAAGTAAAACAACACTGATGTAGATAGGTGAGACAACACAAAGGTAGTTAAAAGAACTTACTTACTTAGGCCCATAGCTCAAGGGTGAGCATAGGCCATCGACAACACTCCGCCATTGCACTCGGTTCTGGGCTGCTCGCTGAATGCCTGTCCAGTTGGTCCCCTGCCTTTTCATCTCTGCCTCTGTGTCTCGTCTCCAGGTGTTGCGAGGTCGGCCTCTCTTCCTTTTCCCCTGCGGGTTCCATGTCAGGGCTTGGCGTGTGGTGCTGGATGCTGGCTTCCTGAGGGTGTGTCCTATCCAGCCCCACTTTCTCCGCAGAATCTGTTTGGCAACTGGTTCCTGTCCTGCTTGTTTCCATAGATCTTCATTGCTGATTTTCTCTGGCCATCTGATTTTGAAGATGCGCCTCAGACAGGTGTTGATGAAGGTTTGAACTTTTTTCTGTATTGTCTTGGTCATTCTCCAAGTCTCGCAACCGTAGAGCAGAACTGACTTCACGTTGGAATTGAAGATACGCAATTTTGTCTTCCTTCTGATCTCTCCTGAGGCCCAGATGTTCTTTAGCATGATGAATGCTGCTCGCGCCTTGCCCATCCTGGCTATGATGTCCCGGTTGGTGCCTCCCTGCTTGTCAACTACGCTTCCCAAGTAGACAAAGGAATCTAATTCCCTAATGGGCTCGCCTCCAACTGTGACTGGGCTGCTGTCTGTGGTGTTGATCTTCATCAGCTCGGTCTTCTTCTTGTTTATCTTGAGCCCTGTTCCTGCTGATGTTGTCTCAAGGGGGTGGTCTTATCCTGCATCTGTCTGTGACTGTGGGACAGGAGCGCCAGGTCGTCAGCAAAGTCAAGGTCATCTAGCTGCGTCCAGAGTGTCCATTGTATCACGTTGTTCCCGCCTGTTGTTGTGGTCTTCATGATCCAGTCGATGACCAGGAGGAAGAGGAAAGGTGACAACAGACATCCCTGGCGCACTCCTGTCTTCACCTCAAAACCGTCTGACAACTGGCCTGCATGAGCCACCCTGCAGTTCATGTCCTGATATGTGCATCATATGAGAGAGATGATCTTCTCTGGTATTCCATAGTACCTCGGTAGCTTCCATAGTGTCTCTCTATCTACACTGTCAAAGGCCTTTTCATAGTCGATGAAGTTGATGTAAAGGGGCGAGTTCCACTCCAAGGACTGCTCGATGATGATCCTGAGGCTGGCGATCTGGTCGGCACAGGATCTGTTTCGCCGGAAGCCAGCCTGCTGGTCTCGAAGCTTTGGGTCAACTGCTTCCTTCATCCTCTCCAATAACACTCTGTTTAGAACCTTGCCTGGCACAGTTAAAAGAAGACTAAGGCAAATTAGACAACGCCGAGATACAGTAAGACAACAATGATGTAGGACAAGACAACACTAAGTATAGGTGAGACAACACAGAGGCAGGGTGAAAAAACACTGAGGTAGATGACAAAATACCGAAGAAGAGTGAGACAAAACCTACGTAAAGAGAGAACACTGAGGCAGGTGAGCCAATACGGAGGTAGGGTGAAACAACACTAAGATGGGTGAGAAACACGGATTTAGGTGAAATAACGCTGAGGCAGGTGAGACAACACTGAGGCAGGACGGACAACACGGAGATAGATGAGACGACACCAAAGTAGGTAAGACAACACTGAATTGGGTGAGATAAAACTGAGGTAGACGAGACAACACCGAGGTAGGTGAGAAAACGCAAAGCAACACTTAGATAGATGAAACGACGGCAAACTAGGCGAGACAACACAGGTGTAGCTGATGAGACACAGAGGTAGGTGAGACAACAACTCATGTAGGCAGGACAACCACTGAGGCAGATGATGTAACACAGAGGTAGGTGAGACAACAACTTATGTAGGCAGGACAACACCGAGGTAGGCGAGAAGACACAGAGGTAGGTGAGACAACAACTCATGTAGGCGGGACAACCACTGAGGTAGGTGAGGAAACACAGAGGTAGGTGAGACAACAACTCATGTAGGCAGGACAACACGAGGTAGGCGAGAAGACACAGAGGTAGGTGAGACAACAACTCATGTAGGCGGGACAACCACTGAGGTAGGCGAGGAAACACAGAGGTAGGTGAGACAACAACTCATGTAGGCGGGACAACCACTGAGGTATGTGATGAAACACAGAGACGGGTGAGACAACAACTTATGTAGGCAGGACAACCACTGAGATAGGTGAGGAAACACAGAGACAGGTGAGACAACAACATATGTAGGCCAGACAACCACTGAGGTAGGTGAAACTACACTGAGGAAGGCGAGACAACCCCGAGTTCGATGAGATAGCACCAAGGCAGGCAACACAATGCTGAGGTCGGTTAAGACAACATGAGAACAGATAGTAAACTTTTTAATGAAAGTCAACTTTTAAAAATTATATTTCGGATGCTGTGAAGAAAAACGCTGTGTCTGGCATGTGTGTGTGTGGTGTTTAAAGAATGAAGGGAAATCGGACAAAAGGAAAAGCAGTTTTTGCCTGTCGTAACAGGAACCTTGTTGTATTCTGCCCCATTATCCCCCATCGGAACAGCGCAATCTGTACAAAAAACAAACAAACAAACAAAACAAACAAAAAGGAAGAAAGAAAAGAAAAGAAATCAGACGAATGCTAAATCATTAGGAAAAAATGTATATCATTACAAGAGCCATGATAAGACAACGCTATTGTAAACGATGCAGGCCTATCAATTAATTTCAGCTCCGTTGATGTTCAGTACATGAGGATTCTTACAGTTACTCAGAGTGTCTTACAAGAGTCGGACACGTACGTCGTTAGAGCTGCTTCGACTCTGGTTTTTACATTTTTTGTATTGTCGTCCAGCATCATATTCATAAACATGCGTT
>CM065714.1:24912904-25002904 GCA_033310375.1 Conus canariensis | reverse complement strand
CAGGAACTGCATTTTGAGTTTTAGTTCTGAATGCCGCTACGCTTGTTTTCTTTGTAGTTCCCATTGTTCTCCGAGCTATCACTCCCAAAAAATATAGTTAGCGTTTGCAAACCTGCCACTGGGGAAGTGATAACAAATATACCAGTCATTCATTCATTCAGGGCCCGACTACTCATGAAGGGGTACGCAGATACGCCGAAATGATGGAATCATTGCAGAGTACTAAAATTAAACAGTCACCCATGCTCAAAATGCATGGAAGAAAAAAAAAAAGATGATCGTGCACAGCATAACGTTACATGCCCTTGCAGACCGCTAACAGTTGAACAGCTGATAGTTGAACAGTTATCAATAAAACCATGTGAATTGAGAGAAAACAAAACTTCCAATACTATAATATTGCAATTTCTCTAGACCTGATTGCTTTGTAAACAACAAAAAGAGATTCAGGACACAGGACATCCCCCCCCCCACCCCCTTTTTTTTTTTTTCGGAAAACAACAGTATTCTTAATCGAACGGCACTTGAAATTTCTTAAAAGATGGACAAAACAAAGTAATGCGTAATTCTTCTTCGTTAACATTCGGCGAACAAAAGATCTTCGATACCTGTGTCATCTTATAATGGTAATAACGCCGAACAATTAAGTTGTGGGGGAAAACAAGTGCAGGCTAACAATTCTTCCGTCATAATAATGACTTGGCAAAGATTTGAACTTAAAAACAACACACACACCAAAAAAAAGGAGGGGGGGGGGGTGAAGATGAAGAAAATGGGAACATAAAATTAAGAAAACATATAAATATGAACACCCTTCTCTAGCTGTATGAGAGCACCACATAATCTTTCTTGAAGGCAAATCTATTGGTATTGCTTGCTCCTAGGCCTTTCGTCCACTGGATCGGACTCATCAGGAACACGCGGCTGATTGTGTTTGTGCTCTTGGCGTCAAATAGAGACACACCACAGTCCATAATTCTGTGGTGTTCTCACCACCTAGGGTTAAAAAAGAATCCAACAGCACCCCCAGGGCAGCCAGCGAAGGGTAGTAAATGAAACAAAACGAAAGTGTGGAGAGGAAAAACGTTGTTGAAAAACTAAGAACATTATGCAAACAGTATAAAGTGTAGTGGACAATCTTTGAGCCTACAATGCTTGAGGATCCATTCAAGAATGCAAGGGAGATCAAAAGATACGGAACAGTCTGAGTAGTCAGCTCTGCTGTTCAATAACAACCCAAGCATTGTCAGCGGATAAGAATTGTGCAGAACAACCTTTACTTGGATCTCCTAAGAGATGCAATCTCCCACTGATTGACCAAACATATAATGCCGAACAATTAAAGTCATTACGATAATGACGGAAGAATTGTTAGCCTGCACACGTTTACCCCGCTATTTAAATTATATCTTTTGATTTCCCTTGCATCCTTGAATGGATCCTCAAGCTCAAAGATTGTCCCCTACATTTGATACTGTTTGCATAATGTTTTTAGCTTTCAGCAACTTTCTTCCTCTCCACACTTTCGTTTTGTTTCATTTCTACCCTTCGCTGGCTGCTTTGGGGGTGCTGTTGGATTCTTTTTTGAACGCTTGGAGGTGAGAACGCCACAGAATTATGGACTGTGGTGTGTCTCTATCTGACGCAAAGAAAACGGATTTAATCAGCCGTGTCTCCCTGATGAATTTGATCCAGCGGACAAAAGGCCTAGAAGCAGGCTATACAAAGAGATCTGCGTTCAGGAGAGATTGTCATGGTTCCCCTCATGCAGCTAGCGAAGGCTTTTCATAGTTAAAATATATTTCCTTAATTGGATGTTCCCATTTCTTTCATTTTTCACTCCACCCCCATTTTTGTGTGTGTTCAGCTCAAATCGTTGCCAAGTCATTACGATAATGACGGATGAATTGTTAGCCTGCACTTGTTTTCCTCCGCGACTTAATTGCATATATATATATATATATATATATATATATATATATATATAGTCGATTAACCAGATTCAATCTTTCTTTGCCGAAACCATGCACAGTTACGTGCATTAGACCCATGCCCATTCTTTTTTTTTATTCACTCTAACATCTGTTTCACGAATTTATTTCATATGCCTTCCGATGAAAACGATGTTCGGCTATTTGCATCAATTTAAACCAGTAGTGAATCAACGGACAGCAGAATTTATGTACAGTGGTTATCTGTTAATTTTGCTGTATAAATGATCATTGGGAATATACAGTCTCGAAGGCAAACAAATGTAGTACTACTGATTCGAGAACAAAAAAAGAAACCCAAACTAAACAAAACAATACAAAAAAACCCCGCAGCGTTGTGTAAGCCCTATGATGCATGCACCACAGACTACTAGCGCAGCAAACATGATAAGATTCAATTCAAAGATATGCTATTAAATGAAGATACGTTTTAATGATAAAACATAATGAAACGTTTAGTACAGCTCTACTCGCCAGATCTTTTCAGGTAGAATTAAAAACTCTACCTTACCTACAGGCATTACAACAACATTTTGGGGGGGTCTCTTTTTCTCCAAGACTTAAACATCCACCCCCCCCCCCCCCTTTTTTTTTTTATAATTTTTTTATTTTGAAATCTGTGATATTAAAATTCAATAGCTGGCTGCAGCGGCGGTGAACAATTCATCGCGGCTAGGATGGCATGATGAAAGTCGGAGATATCCCTCTCCTTCTGCCGCCTTCAACCTTCCCTGCACCGAATCAGGCTTCATTGACTGCTGGGTGGACAGGCAGCGTTCATATGCCGAAAAAAAAAATCCGACCCTATGAGTGGCTCAAACTTACGACCATCGGCAGACAGACGCTCTGACCATTTGACTTGGGGCCCCTCTATGATTGATTACATGTTTGCTAATGTCAATCTCCAGTCGAATACCGATGCGGCACACTATGAATTACTTTGCCGTGTTTGTAATAATATGACTGAGAAAAAAAAAAAAGTATCAACAACCTTAACAATTTTAGACAAGAATACATGTGAAGGGAAGAGGAAAACGGAGCAGGGAGGGAGACAGGAATGGAAGGTGAAAGGGATGGGGGGGGGGGGGGGGGGGGGGGAGAAAAGGGAGGAGGATGGTTGAGGGTTGAGGGGTTTGGGGGGATTATTGGTGAATAATTTCATTCAAGAAAATGCCTTACTAGTTTTGTCTTATCTATTTTGGCGGTATTATTTCGAAGCAACAGCTTAGAATAGCACAGCAATTTGAAAAAAAAAAAAAAAAAAAAAAATCAGATATCAACATGAAATTGACTTAACAATGAATTTCTCTGTCTGGGGCTCACTGCCAGGTGAAGTGTGGTTAAACCAACTTGTTGAAGGAGTTTTGGCAGATTTGGAAGATTTTTCCGCAAACAGTTGACACAACTTGCGGCAAATTGAAACCGGAGGGAAGGTTCAGATGATATGATTACAAAGACTAGTAAATGGTAATGCAATTACATATGTCTGAACCTTTAGATGATACCAATACTAGTAGACAAGAGGCAGTTGCCTTAATGATATTTACATGTGTGATTGAATACCACAAAAAGGCAAAGGGTGGGTTGGACCAATGAGGAGGGGCAGAGCCACGCAGATCTTGTTTGCATGGGAACAGACATCATGTCCGTGTTGGACGAATTTGACTGTTTTCTCAGGTAAGTCTGTTCTCGTCAGACTGGCACTTTAAGCGCTGAAATCTCTGTATGACGTCAAAAATTTTAAACTGACACGTATTTAACTCTGGCTCTTCGGCCACTTCCTCTCTTTATGTTGAGATATGGAAGATAGTTTACGGTGTAGTGGCTTTGATCCTCTTTGATGAGCTGATCCTTTTAAGTTTCTTATCACATCAGATCGGCTAAGGTGTAAACCAGCTCTTTTTCGTTTTATCGTTGCCTTGCCTGCCAGTGTGTCTGCTCTTTAATTTCCTTAGACACCTGCATGTCCTGGACAGTACATCCATATGAGTCTTTCCAATGGAAGGCTGCAGGTTACTTTGTGCCAAGCAGAAGCCCACTTTCCACTCTTTAAGTTTGTCATTCGGAACACGAACACTTTTAAGTGCATAGGCCTAAAGTGAAACAATCATGAGCCATTCTGGGTTATTTTCAACAGTCCTGCGAAAAAAAACAAACAAACTGTTGACTAGTAGCCTACCGGAAAACTGCTCCTTCCTCCACAAGTGAGAGAAAGGGTGCAGGTGAAGTTTATATTAAAAAACTATTCTGTAATTTCAATAGAGAGCACACTCAAGCGTCTCTCTCTCTCTCTCTCTCTAACACACGTACGCACGCGCGCACACACACACACACTATCAAGATGTTGGTTGATTATAACGTTTACTTTTCCAATCCCTGCTAAGTGATGTTTTGAATGTATCATGTCTTTTTTTTTTTTTTAAAGGTGCTTACAAGAACTGTAGTTAAGTTTTGCTTCACAACTAGGTCCACAGTAGCAAAGAATAAGATGGGCAATGGCACCAAAGGTATGAGGCAGGAAACAGAAAACATTTACCAAGACTGCTCAACCAAAGTAAAGGCGTGGGTGGTGGGAGTGAAAAAAACGTTAAAAGGCCACCTAAGAGGCATCTGTAGCCAGACAAATAGTAGCTGTTGAATATGTATATGTCACAGGCATTAGCTGTTGATGCCACTGAGATGAATGATAATTCAGCACGAAAAGTATTTGACTGTCAGGTTACCACAAAGTTGCAATGTTTGGAGTAATCGCAAACTGCAGAAATGAAGAACGACAGCAGTATCATCACAAATTTGACAGAAATAGATTAAACACAAACACAAATAGTAGGGAATTAACAAATGTGTTTCGTCACGCCTTTCGCACAGAAATGAATTCACATTTGTGAAAATTCTCAACAGATCAAGCTGAAAATCTCGTTCATTTGCTCTTGAATAGTTTGTTACAATGCCGAATTGCTTTGGCTGTGAAACTGCTGACTAACCAGGATTTATTTGAAAAGGATTCGAAAAAAGTGAATAGCTTTAAGGTCATCTCAGTTAGAAATGTGATAAATGTCAGCAACTTTTTTGATGATAAACACCTACCACTTCATCGAGTTAGGATTCACAAGTTGACAATGTGCCGAAATGAAGTCAATTTAGAGGATGAATCGCCAAACACCATTAAAATAGTGATCTTTCCCTTTTAGAAATGTTGACAATGACCAGCTACAGCAGCAGAACAGCATAACTGAATTCATTTTATTTTTTTGATTTTGGGGGGAGGGGAGGGGGAAGGGGGGGGATGTCACTAGAATTTACTGTCTTTCAGTGGAACACTGTCATTAAAAGCCCAAAACTGGGATAATTACATTGAAACTCTAAGAGAGAGAGAGAGAGAGAGAGAGAGAGAGAGAGAGAGAGAGAGAGAGAGAGAGAGAGAGGAATATACATAGAAGAGGGAGTATGTGCGATTAAAAAAGATAGTAAGAGAGGGAATAGACAGTTAAGTAAGTAAAGAATAGATTGATGAAGCAAACGGAGATTGTGAAGGAAGGGGAGAACGGAAGACAGCTGTAGCATACACATGAGTTAAATGATGAGTAGTGTGGTAATGTTTCCGTAGAGAATACAGCCAGGTGTAGTAGGGGTGGACAGGAACATGCTATTTTTGTTGATGCCAAGTGGGCCGAGGGTCCCTACTCTGACTAAAAGATGAAATTCCTGCATAGTACACTCAAAAGCTTTCACTCTGTATGTACAAACGCGAACACTTTTACATATTGCTTTCATGTTGGGAATGGTTCAAGTGCAGACCAACTGGTTTGGGTCAATGATGGTGGATGTTGGCTAGGGGTCCAGAAATTGGCGTTTCAGGTGTGCAGGATGGCTCATCTACATAGATCTTACTGCACAGTTCGCAGAGGAACACGTACACAATGCTGCGGCTCTGACATGAGCATGTGCGTTTAATTTCGAACGGGCCTTTGGGGCCATATAGGACGTTGTCTGGCTTGCTGAGCGGAGTGACTTTGCATTTGGATTATGAGAGGGGAAGCACCGGGTGATCTGGGTGTGATTTTGTTCAATTTGGAGCACACAAGTAGGTCTTTCGAGGTTTTTGTCCTATAGTAATGATGCGTTTGGTCTCAATGGCTAGTTTGTGATCTTTTACCATGTGCCAACTGGACATGAGGATTCTGTAGATAGTAAGAGTGTGTGAATGCAAGAGGAGGCAGGCAGTGGGTCCGTCCATTTCTTTTGGAGGCTGGGCTTTCAATGCAGATATTCTGGACACAGGTGTGGTGCAGCTGAGAGTATCACTAATAATGATGCTGGAGTATCCTCGGTTGGTGCAAACCTTTCACATTTAGCTGCTTGTAGTGTGAAATCTTTGTAGGAGTGAAGTCTATGCAGGCAGAGGAATTCATAGAATGGAATACCGAGTTTTGTGGACAGGTGGTGAGAAGATGTACAGTACTGGTATGAATGTGAATTCGTGGGTTTATAGAAGACTGAAGTTTTGAGCAGTCCATCTTTGTCATGTGTACATGTTATGTTGATTATAACGTGCACATGTTGTTTTGTGTATAACTATTGGTTTTGAGACAGCAGGTTGACTGGCCTTGTGGTTTTAAGTGAAAAGTGTCATGTGAATGCACATCGCTATTCTGTTGGCTGTGGCCTGTGTGAGTACTGGTTAGGCGCACTGCGCGCGCTATTGAATTTACCTTTAGGATTTGATAATCACTTGCTCCATGCCAGCCGGAGAAGTCGGAGGGCCTGATCGTTTGTTGGACTGAGGCCAGAGCGAGGCTGCGTCGCGGCAGAGGTATTTAAGTATCCATGTTTAATTAGAGAGAAGTGAAATATATAAGCGAAAGTAAGGAAGATGTTTGTATTTAAAAGAAAAGAAAATAATAAGAACAAGTGTGGTTAAAGTTGTAACAATTCTTTTATTTAAGAATGGGAAAAGAAAAGTAACATTCAGAATAAAAGCTTATGCATAGGGGAAAGGTTACTGTTTCACATCTTCATGTTGAGGTGAGTTCCCCTTTAGTAATTATGGAAACTGTACGTGGTTCCGAGTGTGTTGACAGATTGGCTGTCTCACACGGGCCACGGACTTAGGGCCTTGGAGTGGTCCCAGAGGTGCTGGACCAAGTCCCCAGCCCAGGTCGGGTAGCGGGCTACTTCTCCGTAACGAGCCCAGACCCTGAAGAATGCGGGTTTGTATAAGGCGACGCCCTATTCAGCCCGGAGATGGCTGTCCCCGTGTGTCTTCCCCAAGTATAAAAGAGTGACCAGAGAGTAAAAATTATATATGTCTTCCTGGAAAGGAATTTTGAAAGTGGAAGCATTTGACGAGAAATCTGTAAGGGCGTGACAGAGTGGAACTGAAGTTCCGATTTTTTTTCCCTAGAAGGGGATGATAATTGATTAAGTCACGAGTGGGGAAGGATACCCCAGAACTTCCGTCCTAGAGACAGTGACATTTTTTTGTATTTTGGGCTGGATGGTAAATGATTTTTATGTGTCTCTTCCCGACGTGAAGGAAAGATGTTGATGTATGCCCCTGATGTTTTCGGATGATGTGAAACCTACTCCCCTTGTGCTGGTGATAGAAACTAATTCATCCCCATTATATTTATGAATTCATTGATTGTAGGGGAAGCAGTTGTTCTTTTTCCTCCTTCGTGCAGTGGAGGTATAAACGAAATTACTCAAGTGTTGGTGTTTGATTAATAATATTTGTACTCTCATAGAAGGAGGGGAAACAAACTTTTCTTGTGATGTGTTTATTATTTGGCGTTCCTTGGGTGAGAGGAGTGATTGCGTGTACGTGCGGAGTGTACTTTGGGCAGAGGTGCATATGTGTGTACGACCCCTAGAGTATGACAGTGGTGACCCCGACTTAAGGACCCCCAGTTAAGAATTTTGTTTTGTACCCCTGTGTAATTTCGGAATAAAATTCTTTTCCACCCTTTTCAGCCCAAGTTAGGAATAATTTTGTTTTATCCCCTCCCCAGTGTGAGTGTGATCCCGTATCCCACTCAAAAATTCTAAATTATTAGGATTTTCTTTTGTTACCTTGGTTCCCTCTTAAATTTCGAGGCGTTTCCCCTTTGAAAATAATTATTCGTTTATCTGTATTTGTCCATTTTTTTTGTTTAGTGTTATTGTGTATTTTTGGGTATTGCATACCTTATTGATGTTTATTATACTGTAGTGTTTATATTAATATTATTCATGTGCTTAGTTGATTTGTGATTTGAAGATTGCTTCCCAGTGTTAGTATATTGATTATTAGTATTTCTCTTGTTTAATTAGTTCATTATATCTTCAATTACCCCGTCTCCAGCTTTACGGGAGATAGTTGCTTTTAGGGTGCTATCCGAGGGTTTTCTTTTCCTTGCCTCATTTCCTTCTTTTCTGTACTGGTTCTGCTCTCTCTGGAGTTTCTGCTCACCTCACTTTTTCAAATCCTTACTTTTTCTCCTCCATAAGCTCCTGTCTAGTTCCTTCAGATTCACCTCATCTTTTATTAAGGCTTCTTTGTTAGATTTCCTTATGCCCCTCCTTTTTAACTGTCTGTCCTTTCATTTGTTTGTCGTTTGTTATATTCATTTAATGTGTTAGAGCGCACATTTGTTTAGGATTTTGCATTTTCTATTTTCTTGATTTTTATGTTTGTGCTCTAACTTTTACCAAAAAAAAATAGTGACTGTTTTTTTTTTTTCTCCATATTTCTCATCCCTTGTTTATTTACTTATTTGATACTTCATTGATTCAATTCCAAAATGGATCAGTTCAATAAATTCTTGGATCAGGCGACACGCCTTGGGAGTTACACTGGCGAAAAGCGTTTAATGAATAATCCAACAGGTATGGAAGAGAGGAAGGCTTTAGGGAGAGAAGAGAGAGGAGGAGGGAGAGGAGAGAGAGAGAGAGAGAGGGGAGAGGGAGAGAGAGAAGAGAGGGAGAGGAGAGAGCAGCTGAAAAGGAAAAGCGAAACACAGAGCTACAGAGAGAGATACTAGCAGCAGAAAGAGATAAACAGGACAGAGAATTGGAAAGACAGAGGCGTGAGCATGAATTTAAGCTAAAACAAATGGAACTTGAGATAGAGAGAGAAAGTAAACTACTCCAAACAAGTCAAGAAACTGGTTTGGACACCTCTATTCAGGTTCAAAATACTCACCCTAAATCTGCTTACATTCCCAAACTTCCCCCCTTTGATGAGAACAAGGACGATATTGATTCTTTTTTATTCCGGTTCGAAAGTCATGCCAGTTCTTGTGGTTGGCCAAAGGATAAATGGACTTTGTACGTAGCATCACTGTTCAAGGGTAGTGCCTTGGTTCTTTATCATACATTGGCGGCAAAAGAGGGTCTCTCTTGGGATACTCTCAAGGATGAGTTATTAAAAAAATTTCAATGTTCAGCGGACGGTTTCCGTGAAAAATTCCGTGCTGTTCGTCCGGATAAAGGTGAGTCATTCCCATCGTTTTTTATCCGCATTTCTCATTATTTGGATCGTTGGATTGATCTCTCACAAACATCTCGTGATTTTGATAGTCTTCGCGATTTACTCCTGAAAGAGCAGTTATTGGAAAGTGTTAGTAAAGACTTAGCTGTTTTTCTTCGCGAAAGAGAGTTCAAAACTGCGGAAGAAATGTGTCGTGCGGCAGATCAATATCGGGTTGCTCACCCAGATAAAAAATACTGCCAGAAAAGGTGAACACTCTGTTTTTGACGCGAACGTCGCTTCATATGCGAAAAATTCGCAAGTCAATCGTTCACAACCTTACTTTCAAAAACCTACACCACGATTTTCTCATCCCCAACCTCGTTTTTTCAGGTATCCTCCACAGCAGAGGTTTTCACAGCCACGGCAACAGTTCAAGGGTGGCTATTCAGAATCTTCACAGGTACCTTTGTCGCAGGGTGGCAGGAAGTCTTACGGTGCTGGTGTTTCGTCTTCCTCCCCTACCAAGTCTGCTGTTCAAAGTAAACAGGGTGGTAAGCAGGAAAAAGCATGTTTTGAATGTGGCTGTAAGTTTCACTTTCGTGCTCAGTGCCCATATCTTAAAAAGTCTCAATCTGCCAATGTGGCTACTCGTTTGAACACGCCTGAGGTAACGTATGTGCTTGCCTCTTCTGATGAAGTTTCAGGTTTGCTCTTGGAAAAAGGGACGGTGAACGGATTTGAGGCTTCAGTACTGAGAGATACAGGATGTACCACTGCAGGAGTCCGTAGATCTTTTGTTCTTCCTGAACAATTGTTGTGTGAAACCCAGAAGTGTCGCACATTCGGTGGTAAGATCGAAGAATTTCCTCTTGCACGCATTCCTGTGGACACACCTTACTTTAATGGTGTCATTCTTGCTTGTGTGATTGACAACCCAGTGTGTGATCTTGTTTTGGGAAACTTGCCTGGGGTGTCAAATGTTCATGGTGGTGATGGTGGTTCTTATGTTCCCACTATGGTCAGTACACGGGCGCAAGCGGAGAGAGAAAAGAACGCACCTAAACCTTTGGCGGTGCCAGATTTTTCAGTACTTGACGTGGATTGTGACTGTTTGACAAAACTACAGAAGGGTGACAAGACTCTAGGAACACTCTTTCAGAATGTGACTGTTGGTAAGGTAGGGCCGGGAACAACTCCTCTGTTTTTTTTGTTCAAGATGATGTGCTGTACAGGTGTGCAGTGGTGAATGAGACTGTTGTTAACCAAATTGTGGTGCCATTGTCTTTGAGAGATACGGTGTTACACACTGCTCATGATGCTATTTTTGCAGGTCATTGTGGAGTCAAACGCACTTTGCAGCGTGTCCTTGCACAGTTCTACTGGCCTACTGTGCGCAAGGATGTGGTTCAGTATTGCCGGTCCTGTGATGTGTGCCAGAGGACTTCTCATAAAGGTAGAGTTCCTTGTGCTCCTCTTCACAAGATGCCTTTGATTTCCACTCCGTTTCACCGTGTCGCAATCGATTTGGTTGGTCCATTTCAACCGTCTTCATCGGGGAATCGTTATGTTTTGACTCTCGTGGACACGGCCACACGCTTCCCTGAAGCGGTTCCTTTGAAAAGGATTGATACCGTTACGGTTGCTGAAGCTCTTCTTTCCATTTTTTCGCGTGTCGGTCTTCCAGAAGAGATTCTGTCGGACCGTGGTACTCAGTTTCTTTCAGATTTGATGTCTGAAGTATACAGGTTGTTGTCGGTGAAGTCTGTGACTACAACTCCGTATCACCCACAGTCGAACGGGATGGTCGAACGATTTAATAGTACGTTGAAAACCATGCTTCGCAAAGTTTCCTTTCAGGCCCCTCGTGAATGGGATCGGTACATTCCGGCATTACTCTTTGCATACCGGGAACTCCCGAATGAGTCATTGGGATTTTCCCCTTTCGAGCTTGTTTATGGTCATTCGCCACGGGGCCCGCTTGATCTCTTGGCTAACAAATGGACAGGTACCAACACCGAGTCTGCTGCTGATGCTAAAAATGTGTATCAATATGTTTTTGATTTGCAAAACAGGATTACGGACGCCTGTGAGCTTGCCCAGGAGACAGCTGATAGAATGGCTGACAGGTACAAGAAATATGCAGACAAGAAATCAAAGGTACGTTCATTTCAGATTGGTGATAAGGTTCTGGTCTTGTTGACAGATGACCACAGCAAGTTACGCATCCAGTGGAAAGGTCCTTTTTCTGTTGTGTCCAATTTATCACCTGTGAATTACGCCATAGACATGAACGGGCAGGTCAAGAAGTTTCATGTTAACATGCTCAAGTTGTATGTTCAAAGAGTGAATGTTGCTATCAACAAGTCTGTTGACATGACAGTTGTACCAGATTCTCCGTCTTTGTCGTCTGACTTGTCGGATATTTTACCAGTTAACGCTGTTGTCGATGTTCCGTTTCGTGGCAAACCGACTGTGTTCGACATGACAGAGACTGCGTCTGTTGGTTTGTTGTTGGACACTGACTCTGACACCTCATCTGTCTTACCGACTTTGACAGTAAAGGGAGAGACGTACAAGGATGTTGTGGTTTGTGATGACTTGACTTCTACGCAGAAAGCTGAGTTACAAACTATTATGCAGGATTTTAGTGACATTCTCACAGACAAACCTGGTTCAGCAAAGGGAGTGGATCCACATGCCATTACTTTGTCAAGTGATGTTCCTGTTCGTGTTAAACCTTATCCTTTGCCATTTGCCAAGCAGGAGATTGTACAAAAAGAGATACAGGTTATGTTAGATTTGGGGGTAATTGAACCATCCACTTCAGCTTACAGCTCTCCTGTGGTATTGGTAAACAAGCCAGATGGCTCTGTGAGGTTCTGCATTGACTATCGTAAACTTAATCAGCTCACGATTTTCGATGCTGAACCAATCCCAGATGTTGAAAGTCTTCTTTGTCATCTATCTGATGGCAGATATTTCGTCAAAATCGATTTGACAAAGGGCTACTGGCAGATCCCCATGAAGGAATGTGACAAAGGCAAGACTGCTTTCCAGACACCTTTCGGCCTATTCCAGTGGACAAGGATGCCATTTGGGTTGCAAAACGCTCCAGCTACGTTTGCACATATGATGCGTGCACTGCGTTTGTATGAGTGTGGTGCGGTGAGTTTCTTTGATGATATCCTGTTGTC
This sequence comes from Conus canariensis, assembly GCA_033310375.1. Lineage (NCBI taxonomy): Eukaryota > Metazoa > Mollusca > Gastropoda > Neogastropoda > Conidae > Conus > Conus canariensis. The sequence goes on along the minus strand of CM065714.1, from coordinate 24,990,266 downwards.
GCAGAATTCGTGGTCTTCTTTGCTGACGTCTTTGCGTTCTGTTTTCAATAAAATCAGGGACTATGGACTTACTGCCAGACCATCGAAGATTCAGGCCGGTTTCCAGTCCTTAGAGTTCCTGGGACATCGCATCGCTGTTGGTTGCATGATGCCAGAAAGGTCTAAGGTATCAAAGATTCTTTCTTTGCAGGTACCCAAAAACAAAAAACAGGTTCGATCTCTTTTGGGGTGGTTGTCCTACTACAGACGGTATGTATCTCATTTTGCTTCTCTGACAGCTCCATTGACTGATCTGACAAAGGGTGATAAATCTAAACAGATCATTTGGACTACAGAGTGCCAGACTGCTCTGGAACAGATACAAAGAACGTTGAATACGTTCCCTGTTTTGTCGTTGCCGTCTCTTGCCGAGGATTTTATCCTCCGGACAGATGCCAGTTCAAAAGGCATGGGAGCTGTGCTTCTTCAGGAAAAGAACGGTCTTCTTCACCCGGTACAGTATGCCAGCAAGAAGTTTTCCGCCAGTCAGCGGAAGTACTCAACGATAGAGAGAGAGTGCCTGGCTATTCTTTGGGGGTGCGAGAAGTTCGCACGCTTTCTGACGGGGAGAGAGTTCATTCTGCAAACAGACCACAGACCACTCACTTTCCTGCAGTCATCCAAAACAAGGAATAGTCGTCTTTTGCGGTGGGCCCTTTCCCTTCAGGAATTCCGGTTCCGCATTGAACCAATTCCAGGTACTGACAACACATTGGCTGATTTTTTGTCTCGGGAATAGCTTTTGGTAGTTAGTAGCTACCAGCTACTTTTTCCTGACAAATCCGCTGTGATGTGTGTATGAATACTGTCTTGTTTTCATAATTTTTGGAATCTACTTTGGTGTACACTTGGAATTGTGTGTCTTTATGATTTTTTTTTCTAATATGTTTTTTATACACATGACCTTGTGTGCAAGATGCAAATTTTGCTGTTATGATTTTGTGCACTCATATGGTATTGTGTGAAACATGAATAATTATGCCTTAGTGAGTGTTATCCAGGTGTATCAATCTATACTTTGACTGATTATTTGTTGGTTATCATGTTTCGCTGGATTGTTTAACAATCCTTTAATATATTTTGGCTGAAATCTGATGACAGGTATTATTCTGCGCATACTTGATTCCTTTTTCTCAAGTCACGGCTGAAATGAACTGTGATTCATTTAGTAAAATGTTTGATTGCTGCGTGCTATGTGTGCTGTCACACTAAGAATTGTGGTGCGTTGCTATTATGCAGTTATTTTCAAGACAACATGGACTTCTTGAATTGTTTAAACGCTAATTTGTCATTGACAATTGAACATGGTGATTTTTTTCACTGTGAAGATGTACTATCGAGGGTAAAGAGTTGTTTCCCTACCATATTTTTTTTTCAAAGTCATTGTGAGATTGAAATATTTGGGTGTAGTCTTGATTGAGCTAATATATTTTCACATTGGTTCTTGCCATGTTTTTTTTTTTTGTTTTTGTTTTGTTTTTCACCTATGTGTGATATGAGGTGAAACATGACATCTTCGGCTACTTTGTTTATAACACTTGCCCATATGTTTTCGCCCAATGGGTATTGTATATGGTTGAAAGTTATATGTCATTGATTTTGGACAATTGTAAACATGAAGTTAGTTACTCGCTTTTTCTAGGGAAAAAAAATTTGGGCAAATTTTTTTTTACCCCGGGATGGGGGGTGTCATGTGTACATGTTATGTTGATTATAATGTGCACATGTTGTTTTGTGTATAACTATTGGTTTTGAGACAGCAGGTTGACTGGCCTTGTGGTTTTAAGTGAAAAGTGTCATGTGAATGCACATCGCTATTCTGTTGGCTGTGGCCTGTGTGAGTACTGGTTAGGCGCACTGCGCGCGCTATTGAATTTACCTTTAGGATTTGATAATCACTTGCTCCATGCCAGCCGGAGAAGTCGGAGGGCCTGATCGTTTGTTGGACTGAGGCCAGAGCGAGGCTGCGTCGCGGCAGAGGTATTTAAGTATCCATGTTTAATTAGGGGGAAGTGAAATATATAAGCGAAAGTAAGGAAGATGTTTGTATTTAAAAGAAAAGAAAATAATAAGAACAAGTGTGGTTAAAGTTGTAACAATTCTTTTATTTAAGAATGGGAAAAGAAAAGTAACATTCAGAATAAAAGCTTATGCATAGGGGAAAGGTTACTGTTTCACATCTTCATGTTGAGGTGAGTTCCCCTTTAGTAATTATGGAAACTGTACGTGGTTCCGAGTGTGTTGACAGATTGGCCGTCTCACACGGGCCACGGACTTAGGGCCTTGGAGTGGTCCCAGAGGTGCTGGACCAAGTCCCCAGCCCAGGTCGGGTAGCGGGCTACTTCTCCGTAACGAGCCCAGACCCTGAAGAAGGCGGGTTTGTATAAGGCGACGCCCTATTCAGCCCGGAGATGGCTGTCCCCGTGTGTCTTCCCCAAGTATAAAAGAGTGACCAGAGAGTAAAAATTATATATGTCTTCCTGGAAAGGAATTTTGAAAGTGGAAGCATTTGACGAGAAATCTGTAAGGGCGTGACAGAGTGGAACTGAAGTTCCGATTTTTTTTCCCTAGAAGGGGATGATAATTGATTAAGTCACGAGTGGGGAAGGATACCCCAGAACTTCCGTCCTAGAGACAGTGACATTTTTTTGTATTTTGGGCTGGATGGTAAATGATTTTTATGTGTCTCTTCCCGACGTGAAGGAAAGATGTTGATGTATGCCCCTGATGTTTTCGAATGATGTGAAACCTACTCCCCTTGTGCTGGTGATAGAAACTAATTCATCCCCATTATATTTATGAATTCATTGATTGTAGGGGAAGCAGTTGTTCTTTTTCCTCCTTCGTGCAGTGGAGGTATAAACGAAATTACTCAAGTGTTGGTGTTTGATTAATAATATTTGTACTCTCATAGGAGGGGAAACAAACTTTTCTTGTGATGTGTTTATTATTTGGCGTTCCTTGGGTGAGAGGAGTGATTGCGTGTACGTGCGGAGTGTACTTTGGGCAGAGGTGCATATGTGTGTACGACCCCTAGAGTATGACAATCTTTGAGCGAGACGGAGATGCCCAGGAAGTTGACCGACTGGTATATGGTGCATGATGGATGGATGGAGGGTTCCAACGAAGCCAACCAAGTAGTGGAGGTGTTGTGCTGGCAAAGATGTAGGCCTCAGCCCGTCATCAATGTACTTTTTTGAAGAGGCCTGGATAAGACAAGGTTGGGTGGTTTTCCAGATGTCCCACAAAAGGTAGGCATTGGATGGTCCCACTCTGGCTCCCATTGCAACACCAGTGATTTGCAAGAAAACGTGGTCATTGATTTTATGGTGTCGAGGGCAAGGACAAATTCTGCATGTCTTACCAGCGCAGCCGCGGTTAAGGGGCCCTTTGTCAAGAAAGAAAAAATGGACCTTCAGTCCGTTGGAGTGAGGAACTGAAGTGTAAGTGAGACATCATCAAGTGTGAAGAGACCGAATTGGAATGTGAGGTCTGCATTGAATGAGCTGATCATGTTGAGTGTGTGCGTTGTATCTTCGAGGTATGTGGGGAGTCTTTCCACTATGGTTTCGAGAGAGTCTGTGCATTGTTAGATGTGTTCCCTTGAGCAGGTACAAGCAGAGACGATGGGTCTGCCAGGTGTGTTGGTTTTGTGCATTTTAGGGATTAGGTAGAAAGTGGGTCATTTGGTGTCTTAAAACATTGAGTTTGGCTGTTTTGGGTAGGTTATTATATTTGATCTCCAGGCTGGCTGTGGTAGAAATGAGTTTCTGATATTGAGGGAGGGGTGATGTAGTGAGTGGTGAGTAGAAGCCTGTGTCAGACAGTTGTCTGTGTGCTTCCTGTATGCAGTACTATTTGTCCCAGACCATAAAATATGCCACACTTATCTGCTTCTCTAATGCTGGTTTGATCATTTTATGCTGGAATCCCATCTTATTTCCAAACTACGGACCCTCTGCCCACTTGGCATCAACATCCAAAAATAACATGTGCCTATCCACTCCAACACCAGCTTGCAGTGCTCTCTACATACACATTATCGTACTATTCATCATTTACGTCGTGTATATGGTACAGCTTGCTTTCCTTCTCCACACCCTTCATGTACTCTGTTTGCTTCATCAATTTAGTCTATACTCATCTCTATCCACTCTCCCTTTTCTTTCTTTAAAAAAGTATATATAATTATACTCCCTCTTCTCTGTGTGTGTGTGTGTGTGCGTGCGTGTGTGTAGTACTTTCATTTTTATGTCTTTTCACAAAATTGTGTGATATTAGACGAGAGAGAGAGAGAGAGAGAGAGAGAGAGAGAGAGAGAGAGAGAGAGAGAATGTGTGTGAAGCATAGGTGTGTGGAAGTGCACGCAAAATATGGAATAATTACTACTTATAACATTATAGTAAGTGTGTGTATGTGTGTGCCCCCCTCCCCTTTTTTTCCCCGCTGTTTCAACAGTACTGTTAGCTTTTCACTCATTGATCATTTCTATTCTGCTCTACCTATTTTCATTGTTCTTGTTGTTATCATTCTTATGATTATCATCCTTATTATTATTATAATTCTTATCATTATTAGTACTATAACTATCATCATTCTCCTCATTAGAATCATCATCATAATTAAAATCATTATTACTATCATCCCACTTTTATCATATTATTATGAATTCCATCATAATCAATAAAAGTACTATCAAAATTATTATTACTGCTATTATTATGACTGTTATCAATCATTACTATTAGTATAATTGTCATTATTACAATTATTATTATTACTATTAATATAATTTTTATCATCATTGTGTTGTTGTTCTTACTACTACTGTTATTGCTACTTTTATCTTAATTAGTATTACCATTATCAACATCAATTAGCACATTTCTGAGATTTCAACTTACTACCTTTCCCAGTTCTAATATAATTATTTTCATTTCCTGATTATTATTATGACCATAGGTATCTTTCTTAGATTCTAACTTTCAATCTTGCTCATTCTCTGTATTCTCCTCCTCCTCCTCCATTTTCATCATCAGAGTCACTACTATTACCGTTATTATTCTGATCATTCTTCTTCTTATTGTTTGTAATCATCACCATTATCACTGTTGCGAATATAATCATTTTGCTGTAACTATCCTCTAACTCCTTTCCTTCCTCTTCCTCTGCAAGTATTGTATTATTTCACTACAGTTACCATCATTATTAGTATTATTATCATACCGGGTATTGTCTCCCCTTTGGCCTCATTTCTATTCCTTTGCCAGTTTAGAGAGATAAATGACTGACTGTTCGTCCTTCCTTTTTCATTGTGTTGAATGTTACTTGTCTTGCCTGAAGATGACAAAAAAGGTCAAAATACATTGCGTATGTCATTTGTTCACTCCCTTGTTTGGCAGCACATTAATTCGTTCTTTGCTCTTGTTTCAATATCCGCCTGCAGTCAATCCAATCGGAAACCACCCACATGTCTGTCATCAGTTTATCAACCTAGTGCCTAGTTGGACAGAATGTGCACTAATTGGTCCAGAGAAATTGAGAAGATGTAAAAACATACAGTGGTCTTATGAAAACTCTCACATTCACTTAGGATTAGTTACTGCAATATCACTACAACACCGAACCTTTCCCACATCCACCTCTCCTCTCTCTTCTTTAGTCCTATCTCATTGCTACTAACACCTTCAGTTTGAGGTGTCCTGACTTTGATTTGTTTGGCGACTTTTAGGCAACAGATATCTGCATGCTACCTTTTTAGGTGAAAATTTCATTTCAAGATCAATCATACACTCTGGTCACAGTTCTCTTTTTGACTGACAAATCATTTTCATGTTTATATTCCAATATTCTGCATCATCAAATGGCTGGCATGCCTATAATGCAACATTCTGACTGACATACATGACACTTTTCTGCATTTGTTGCGTTTTTTTCCTTCTTTTATTTCCCCCAAAGCTCTGCCCAACAGCGAACCCCCCAGTTATAGGTGCCAGAATAATCAAGTTTGATTGTGGGCCCTCAACACTGAAGAAGAGAAGAGAACAAGTAAAATGTACAATGTACTCTTTTTGTAAAGAAACAAGAAAGACCTTTGTTTGCTGCTCTTGCGCTGCTTAACATGCTTGATTCACCATAATATTAAACTCATACAGTCTTCCTTAACTGTTCTTGGTACTATATACACTTAGTAATATATCTATTTGTGTCTGCACCTCTGTTCAGTAGAAATGGCATAAAATGGATCTGATCTTGAATGTAACAAATTATTTGTGACAACACTTGCAAATAATATCATTTAACATGTCTTTTATCATTACACAAAGTCTTAAAAGTTTTATCATTACACAAAGTCTTAACAGTGTGATCAGATTTTCTAAGAAAATTTCATATGAAACTGAATACACCTCAGTTTTGGAATACTGAAAGCACTGCTAAAAACATAAACATCATATTTACAGTAATTATCACTTAGTGATGTCTTCATGCTACAGAATACTGAAAACATTGCTAAAAATATAAAACAGCAGATTTACTGCAATAACCATCCAGTAACGTCTTCATGCTTGGGTTAGTTAGAAAGATTTCAACAATGTTTGTCCATGCTCCAAGTTTGCTTTTCCTAGTGTTCGTAAATACTGAAAAAATGCCAATTTTAGAGTTTATCACAGATGTGTACCCTATGCATGTGCATGCACAAACACATACAACTGAGACTGGGTAATTACACAGACTCACTTTGTTTACTCATGTGAATTAAAAACAAAAACGTCTCGAACTCTTGACCCTTCAGCCCTGGTCTTGTTGTGAGCCGTTTTGATTCTCCTCCATGTCCACATGTGCGCCAACGTCTTCAATATCCATGAGCTCATGAGGTCTGTTGGACGGACATTGTGCTGAGGCAGTCTTCCTCCAGATGGGGATGTTCACACATGCTACTCTGCCATGGAGCAATCTTTGTCAGTAGGAGCTTTGTATGTGGCAACCTGCATTATGCTGAATCAAAAAAGGCAAAGTTGACCACCACGTAAGTGACTCAGCTGCAGCCCAGCATCTCCTCTTGTATGTTGTGCAATGATATGACGTGGTACAAAAGAAGGGGACAGCAACAAACAAAAGTTTTAATTGATAATGATCATGATGGATGAGTTATCACTGACAGAGAAAGACATCCATTCACTCATTCATTAGATCATCATAAAGGATAGCGACCCATTGTGGTGTACTGAAAAAGAACAAAATCAGAAATGAATGAAGCACCTTTTACTGTCTTTTACCTTTTTACTACTTGGTGAGCAGATACTAATTCCTTTGTTTTTGCTTTACTAGTTTGTCTGTTTTCATTGGTTTGTAGTGTACTTCTGTCATCTTTCGTGAATTTTCCTAGAAACAGTGCAAGTCCCATTTCTAACAGCTTACAAAAGATGTTGTCTATTGCTTTTGACAATAGTATTGCAAGACCATCCTTTTCATAACAGGCAGAAAAGACAATAAACAAAACAATGACTGAAAATATAACTAATTTTTTCCTAAAGCTTTATTTCTTACCTTTATTGGAAACATGAACTGAAGACTGAGAAGTTTCTGACAATCAGCATTTTAAAAACATACCCAACACAGTCAATGCTAGCTTTCTGGACAGGCAGATTTCATCACTGCACAGCAGCTGTACATCAGCTGTTTTCATGCACATCACTGCCTGTAGATACTAAGTGCTGATAAACACCAACATGTGTATCTGTGAAGATGATGTGTCAGAATACTGCTGAGAGAGCTGAAGACAGTTAACAATGTCACATGAAGAAAGTTCTCAGCACTGCAACAGTTAACATAGAGAACATTTGGAGATGCTGCTCTTCAACGCCTACAAATTACAGCTTAACCTGTTCCTTTCTTTTCTTCCCTTTCTCCACTGACAGCACAGGAAAAAAGGATGGGTATCACTAATACCAGGCAGCACTGTTTACCTGAATGGTTCCAGTGCCAACAACAGACAGAACTAGGATCAATGCTGCATCATATTCTTCTCTTCACTGTGTGTGGGTGGTTGCTCATGATCTTCACTGTACTTTATATTTGATGCTACATATGCATGCATGTATGCAAGAGTATGTAAATGCTACAATCAAATGTGTGTAGACTTTTGACATTATTCCATTATGCCACTGTGCATGTATATGAGTGTGTATGTGTGAATGAATGCACTGGCAACTGTTGACAGTACACCAGCACAACCAAATATCCACTGGACTGTCCACCTCCCTTGGAGCAGTACACTCAGTGCTTTGTCCTCTGTTTGGTCTCGCTAACAGAGTCTGTGTCCACGTCAGATCTTTCCTGACTGTCGCATGGTTGACCTTCATCACTGGCAGCGAAAGGACTGGAAAGTGGTGTACTGTAAGGACTCCTCTCCTCCAGGACCTCTGCACATTCTTGGCCACTTGTACTGCCTTGACCGACGGCTCTGTTGTCCCACAGCGCAGATGATGGATACGCACAGCTGTTGTCAGCATTCTGGTTTTCCTCAGCATCCTCACAAACTTCTGTAATTGGGCTGATGGATAAATGGGAGCCGTTGTCACTGTCTGATTCATCACTTGCATCTGAATACACCTCAGCACCAGGGAAAATGTATCTGTTTGGCAAGATGAAGATGATCTGGTTTTCTGGCAACACAGAGAGCATTTTTATATAAACTAGAACAAAATCTATCACAACATAATTTGAAACAAATGAAATGGTCCAGCCAACAACAGGCACATCAGCCCTGAAAGCAAGTAAAAATCAGAATTCCACACAATTACAAGTTCAAACACCAATACTAAAAATCAGACGCAAGTGTTGAAACTGGAGGTGCAATCTAGTAAAACAAAAGTATATCATCAATCATATTTAAGTCAGATCAAATGAAAAACACGCATTTCCTATTACAGCTCACACACACAAACAACACCAACCACCACAACAACTATGCTAAATGGTTTACATGGAGCCACATCAATCTTCAGAAGGTAAGAACGAGCAAAATAGGTATGACCAGTATACATTCAGCAGAACACAGTTTGCTCCTGGTTTCTGGAGACAGCTATTCCTTTCAGTCAGGAAGAAAAAGTTAATCGCTAGTTCTACTGGAAGTTAAGAAAAGGTCATAGGCAGTTTGTGTCTTCCACTCCTCCTATCAGAAATTCAGGTATCCACACTCAGCTCATCCACACTCCACTGATTTTAATGCCCTGTGTGACAGAAATTATAACTGAATGGGCATCAGTGAAAACAACAGCCGTTTCAGAAGGGAAGTAAGCATTTCACGGGTTATTCACTTTTGATCCTAAAAAGTGACTCGTACTGGACAATTGAAAACAACATTGAAATGGGATGATAATGTGAACAGAACACTGTTCTAATCTTGTCAACATTCAAATATTCGCTCCCAAGGTAGCGGATAGGTCTGGCTAAAATTTGAAACAGCGTTGCTCTGCCTGTCAAGCTCCGAAACTTGCTATACCTGCAGGTTTCATTAAACAAAGTGTTTTAGAAAACTAACTTTCCATCGAAGTATTGATGTGTAGGTCAGCTCAGCCTAAGGGATAACTGGACCACACAAGCCCTCCATCCATTGCATGGTCACAACTCCTGGAGATGGGGAGAGACTGAATCATTGCCTGGAATGTTTGACTTTGATAAGGTTATTATAAGAGTGTGTGCGTTAGCCAAAAGAAACTGACCAAGACACATGGCATTTGTATGTAGTGTCTCTCTGGCTGGTCTGCCTGGTATTGTTATGAATCCTGTGAAGGCCCTTTCAATCACCAGGCTTGAACTCTCTCCCCCTCCTTCCTCCCTCTCCTTTGCCCCCCCCCCCCCCCCCCCCCGTTGTACTTTAAAAAAAAAGAAATCAGAATTTACTTTGTGTTTGTTCAGTTGGATCCATTTTGCGTATTTTCGTACTTGTTGCTACTGCAGCACAAAAGTGTCCTAGTTGTACTGCCAGCTCAATCTTTTGTATGACCACAATTTTAAAAGCAGATTATTTTACCATTTTATTGGCATTTCTTGCTGCAAACACATGCAACTGGATTGCATCCCCCTTCCCCTCCCCCCTCATGTTCCACTGATGTACAAAATGTAAAATATGGTACTGAAAACAAAAAGAATCATTGGACTGATGTGAGGAGACACCCATTCCCCTACAACGCAGGCACCATTCACCACCATCTCCCCATCCCACCCAACTAATAACAGGTACAATCTTACCTTTACATCTGCAAGCGATACTTTGCCGTTTTCTTCGCTCCCATATCTGCCGCATCTCAAACATGTCACTTGAGGCAAACTGTGAAATGTCTCTGCTCACCTCACTTGCATCATCTTCTTCACCATCATCTTTGCATACTCTGTGTGGATGAACATTTCGCTCAATGGGTCCTCTACAGACTGAGAGACTTTCTCGCCTTTCCGACGTCTGTGTGCTTTGTCTGTTAACATGTGGACTCGGTGCATCTTCTTTCGAATCAACTAAACGTTCAGCTTCCATGCTGTGTAACTGTTTTTCAGCTTGGAATGTGTGTTGTGAGCTTGCTGCCTCTTCTGGTCTTTTGTTACATGCACAATCTCCTTGTCCATTCACTTCATGATTGTTTTTGCAATGCTGACATGAGAACTTGGAAGAAACATCCCCAGAATATCCTTCTGAAGACACTGCAGCCAATGATGGTCCTGTCGCCACTTTATGTGTGTCCATAGCTGTGCTGGACTCTGCCCCGCTGTCAGAAGAACTCAGTCTTTCCAACCGGTCACTGCTTCTGGTTCCGCGACTACCACTGCAACTGCTGCTTGTTGAAATGCTGTCTGAACACAACACTGCCTCTTCAGTGTCATTGGCAACAGTGCCAGTCTCAAGGTCGCCCAGCCCGCTGTCGGCATTGTGCTCCAACACACCCTCTTTCCTTCCTTCCATTCTCTCTTCTGCTTGGGAGGACTGCTCTGGTGTCTTGGGAGGGAGGTCACAATACTTTACTTCCGTGGCAGGGGGTCCAGGTTTGGCGAGAAGTTCCCAGCCTGCTCCCAGTCTATTGCACAGTTCACCGATAATGTCGTCACAGTTTCCCAACAGTTCTACATCAAAAGTGTACTGCTTGTGGAGTGGTTCTCGGTTAATGATGATCTGTGGGACATTTGCAGGAAGGGAACCTGTAACAGTAGATTAGTGCAGGTCTTGATTTTGTAAAATACACACAATACAGGGTAACATGACCATTCAAGACAGCAATGGTAACAGTAACAAAATCAAATTAGCCGCCATGACACATTCAGCAGCATCACTGACTGATGGCCAAGAGGTCCAATTCAAACACTGTAAAAGGCACACTGTTGCCTGCTACAAGTTGTATATTTTTATTTCTACAGTTCCAGTTTCACTGTCTTGTCAGCATCATTCCTCTCATACCACTCCCTCCCTCAAACTCCCCTCCCTAATCTCTCTTTCTCTCTCTCACACACACACACATAGAGTCATACCATGGCTTTTCCTGTCAAGTTTGTTTGCAGTGTGTTCACTTAACATCAGCAAATATATACTACAACACACCCACACACGCACACTCACATATCAAAACACACTTTTTAAAAACACACCCAGATTTTGTTAAAATCTTTTTTCTGTAAAATCTTACTGATACTGATAAATACTGAGAACACAGTAACTTGTTTAATGCAAAAAGTGATTTTTGCAGCTAAAGCTTGAAGAGAGGTATAAAATCAATATGGCTGACTAAGCAAGATCTGTGGACGAGACATGAGCCTCCTCCAGTTACGCCATCTGCTTTGGGTTGTGCTGGTTTGGAGAATATGTTAAAGCCAGAAAGGGTCAAGATAGTTTATTGTGAATCTGCGTCTCCTGAACACAATCACAACAGGCTTCAATTGTTGACAGAAAAGCTGCAGGTCCTTGAATTTTTGAAAATTGAATTAAGACCATGGATATTCAAATGTAATAAAGCATTATCCATAGTGATAAGACTTGCCCGTTTGATATCCATTCTGACTCTTAAGGGGAGAGGTGGCACAAAAATTTTGACCATTTTCTTTCAGAAATCATTTTTTGGGTTTTATGTGTTTTAGTGCTCAAGAAAGTCTGTTGAAACCATCTGTGGTGTTCATTCTGCCTATTTTCACATGTTTCTTGGTAAAAAAGGACTTTATTTGAAGGAGGTGTGTGTGAAAATTGCTCAACTTCTTTATTTTTAAACGTCGTTTTCTCAAAATCACTTTTTTCGACAACGGCTGATGTGCAAGGAACACAATATCTCTGGATGCAGACTAGCTAGCTTGAAAATATTTTTTTCTTTTGATCAGAAATGATTTCTGCATGCAGAAACATTTTATTTATAAGGCAAAACAGCACTTATCATTTGCTATTTCTATTTGAAAAATTCAAAAGCAACAAAACACGAAGCCTGATAGCCACCATATGGAAAAAAAATTATTGAAAAAAAAAAGCAGTTTAGATACATAAAAATCCTTTCGTAATTGCATTACTATAGCTCAGCAAAACAAGAAAAGTCATGTTTCAAGTGCCTAACATGTCGGCTATGATAGAAATACAGTTCTTGCTATGAACCGTTTTTTCATTTTTCATCATTTTGTCCCCATTTGTGGTCCCCAAATCACACAAGAGCTTTGAAATCACCCAAATTTGTTTTTTCCATGTTTTTTTTAACATAAACAATAGAAAAAAAAAATGAAGAAGTTTTAAAAGAACAATGGTTTAATTTTCGTGCCACCTCTCCCCTTCATTGAAATAAATATCGATTATTCTTGAACACGGCAACAGAAATAATTATTTCCGATTTACACCATATACTTAGTATATGTAAGAAAACTGAACCATCATCATAAGTCCTGTGATGTAACCAACAGCAGGGATGCTACAAATAATCTGACAAGCAAGTTTCTCCATTTTTCTCTGTATTCGTTGTAGTAAAAGTGTCATTTAGTCTCAAACCTGTCCATATAAGGATGTGGTTCTCTGATCTCTTTCTTTGTCTGCCTCACCTTCTTCCTTACACTCTGCCCTACAGGAATGTCTTGGAAAGCCCTGGTGATCATTAGACATGCCCACACCTCCCTAGTCTGCACTCCTTCGAAGTGGTCAGGAGTCTTCACAGGCCCAACTGCTTGTCTTATTCTGTTTCTCACTTCAGTGTTTGTGATGTGGTCTTTGTAGAAGATACTGTGGTGCTTCTGAAAGTATTTCATCTCTGTAGTCCTTATCCTTCTGTCGGTGTTATCAGTTAAGGTTCATGACGCAGGCATACTGAAATATTGGAATAAAAAGGGAGCACATCAGTTTGATTTTTGAATAGAGTGCCGTTTCTTGTTGTTACAAGATCAGACTCAATTCCAGACCTGTTTACCCCAAATTCATGTACCTGTAGTATCTTAGACACACATCTGTAATTTCAATAAAAAAAAAAAAAAAAAAACACCTAATTTTCATAATCGCAATACTTTCGCAACTTTTGAAGATTTGGAAGAGCCGGCCGTTGGCGCGTAAGACCGCTTTGACATCATCTTTCATAAAGTGAAAGATGCAAGGCATGCTGGGAAATGTCTTCTTACTGATTTTGACCGAAATGGTAGCAGACGAAACTTCGCGTTTAACAATCCCCCCCCCGGCAATATTTTCTTTTTGGCATAATTCTGATTTTTTTTTTCCCCGTAAAAATTACAGCAAAATTGTAAGGGTAAACAGGTCTGCAATTCAAAGATAAGACTGATGCGGAAACAAGATGCCTGTCAGAAACAAAATACACACACTAGTTCTTTCACAACAGTTCTTGCAGATATATCCTAACCCTTCGTATACAGGTAAAATCAAACCTAACAAGCAAATACATTAACATACTTGTACAAATGAACCATATCAACGCACTTTGACCTATAAGAGTAGTTCAATATGTTAAAGAAAGGTCAAATGATGCAAGCATTCTCATTTCTGTGAAGCTCTTGTTATTCTTTAAAAAGATCAACATGGAAATTTATGCGATGAGTTCTTGAAAATTCATTATTGAGAGATTTTAACTCTGACATTTCATCAAAGAACTTACTTGGAATGCGAGAGACTGGCCGCACTTTCAGAGAAGATCCAATCACAATGAGAAGATCGCACACATCCTTGTCTGATCTCATCTGCTTGTGGAATTCGTCAGGCAGGCTTTCTCCGAAGAACACAATATCTGGCTTCATCACTGCCCCCTCCACATCAGGGCCACAGTGAGGGCACCTTGGTATCACCTGCAACATTCACCATTGACTAATTATTGACCATCTGATGCAAAACTAAGTAAACGAATGTTCACAGACGCCAATAGTATACTCCCACTACAATCCAAGACCCACTGTTTACAGAAAGGTTTCTTTGTGGTTTATGATTGGCACACAATTTTGTTAAGCTAATTTGATAGTTATGAAACTTGATGTACTCAAAGAGAGTGCTATCAAAGTACATTGGGGAGGACAGGGGTCAAAAGGCAGCAGAAATAAACAATATGGTGTCTTTCACCCCAAAACTATTTTGCTCTCGTAATCATGGTGATAATGCCCCTAGCCATTACGCCACAAACCTAAAACCTACACTGTAAAACAAAATTTATGGAATTAAACAGATCATTTGGGCACATCAATGTATAACAGACAGACAGCAGGTGGACTGAGGAATTCAGTATTAGAAAAGACATGTTGAACATAGTGACCTTCCCCGAAGTTGCAGTATGGCTGCCTTAATGGCGAGGTAAAAAAAAAAACGGTTATACACACAAAACTCCACTCCCTTTGTTGGGTAGATGGGATTAATCCTTGCCTTTCTATACAGGGGGTGTCCGCAGGAGTATCAGCCTGCATATGCAGAAGAAGAAGAACATAGTGACCATCTTGGTCAGTTTTGGTTTCATCAGGGAGGTATTACTGTGTTCATACACTAAATTGTATTTGCTAAGCCATGAGAACATGGTGTGCTGGATTTACAGCTAGATAACTGAACAATTAAAGAAAGAAGAGATGTGAAAAGGGAGTCTCACTGACCATACTTGGCGAATACAGGACCTACCTACACCTAGTGTGCTGGTAAGACTCTGGATGTCTAGTTAACAATGTATGTGCCACCATTTCAGTCAAGTGTGTGCACACATGCACAATTGAATACATGTGTAAACATGTGCACACACACGTATGTGTGAATATATGATGTGCATTCCGACAAGTACACACGTGTGTGTTTGTGTATGCATGAAATATGAGTATTACATACGCAAATCTGTATGCAAGGAATGGTTGTTCAGAGAATGTCATTTTAATTCACAACTGATTTAAAAAAAAAAAAAGATATTCAATTCACAATATGGCCCAGCCAACACAAGGTGGCTGAATAACTGTTATTACAATGTCAGTAACTGTACATGTACATAAAAAGATCCGCAGCGAATGGTTCATTACACTGTTTGCATCATGTAGCCTCCTCACTTTTAACAGATATAAGCATGTAAAAGGGAGGGTCTGTATGTCATCAGCACAAAACTGTTTTTCTTTTGCAATGAGCAGTGGCATTTGGTTAGCAACCCCTATGGTTTGGATGTTTCTGAAAAAGTTAATCATTCATATGTGTTGCAAAAGGGTGAGCTGAATAATTCTTTACATGTTGCATTTTTTTGGCAAGATGACCAGCCATTTCACTGCCTCGAATGCTGACAAGACTGGGAACCCAAACAAGAACAATGTTTACATATATGGTATTTATGAAAAAAGTACTCTTTTTGTTCTGTGGAATACTGTAATGTTATTACTGAATATTCATTTTGGAAAGAAAAGAACCTTCATTGCAAGGGGAAAAAAAACAAAAACAAAAACAAAAAAAACAACAATGTTTAAACATTCGTACCTGGACTCTCAAGGAAAACGGACGAAAGCAGAACAATATTGTAAATATAAAATTTCCGAGAGTAAAAAAATGTCAGTACTATAGGAAGTTCATCCCCCATTTTGCAGCTCTCACAGTTCATCTTAGAAATCCCACCAAAAAAGTGTTGACAAGAAATTCATGTGGATGGAGGACTGTGAACAGGCTTTTCTGCAAGTTCAGAAACTTGCCACTACCTTTCCTGTCTCAAGGTTACCAGACTTTGGTCTGCAGTTGTGGTTAGAACTGATGCCAGTGATACCAGTGTTGGTGTAAGATCACTGCAGTCTTTAGAAGATACTCTGCATCCCATCATTAAGTCAGCAGGGAGCTTTTGGAATGTGACAGAGCTTTTGGAATGTGACAGAAACTACTGCAGAGAGAGAGAGAGAGACAGAGGGAGGGAGAGAGAGACACTGAGTGCTTAGCAATAGTATGGGCTGTTGAGAATTTGTCTAAGTACTGAAAGGGACACATCACTGTCCTCCAAACAGATCACAGGCCTAGCAGAATGGTTAGACAATGAATCTTCAATCAAAAACATGTTTGCTGTATGGAAGATTCCCTTTCTTTTGATACGAACCATGATGAAATGCAAATCTCAAATATTAGCTGTACTGGATATACATAAAAACTGATTTTTGTTTATGGATTATTAGGATTAGGACTTTCTTTTTCAAAATAAAGGCAATGAAAATAATACATGGAAACTCAACAGAATGGGAAAGTTTTCTGGGAGATACCGACTACTAACCTGATTAAATATATCATTACGGATCACTTCTTTGTCCACTTTGTACTTGCATACCATGCATGTTGCAGTTGCAAAGGACCCTGGAAACATCATAAAAAGACATTTTTAGAGCACTTTTTAAAATCTCAAAGTGCTTTACAATAACAAGAAGCATACATATATCCATCTTTCTTTTTCATACACACACGCTCACAGACACAAACACACACTCCCTCCCTACAATCCTACCCAGGCATACTCATGCCAATAATCAAGCCTACTTCACACGCACACACATTATAAATGCACATACACACGCACACACAAGCATATGCACGCACACATTCACGCACACACATGGCATAACCACCACAAACATGTACATAAACAAAGAAGGCATCAGGGGAAAGACCGCTGGAAAAGAAATGTTTTTTGGTTATTTTGACGGATGTTAGAGGTGGACAGAGACAGGCAGCGAGCTTCAGGTTTGAGCAGCAGAAATACTAAAAGCTTGACTCCTTTCATGGTATCCTCTTCTTTGATCATCTAATATATAAATGGCAAATTCTGTCTGTGTGTGTGTGTACGCTATAGACTCAAAAACGGCTCAACCGATTGTAATGAAATTTGGCAGGTACGTCCGTTGTGATCCGAGGATGGTTTTGGGCTAATCTCTAAAATAATAAAACCGTTAAAAACCGTTAAAAAGCTGTTATAACGGTTTCAAAGTCATCTTTTTCCTCTGCTTTTCTTCAACTAGCCGTTGTGACATTGCACAGGTACAGGACTACTTCTCTCAAATTAGAAGCGTTATTTGGCAGTTAAAAAACGTTATTTATAACAGTTAAAAACCGTTAAAAACACCAAACCCTATAAAAGAAACTGTTTAAAACCCGATCTTCTTGAAATTTAGCAGGTACGTCTGTTGTGACCCGAGGATGGTTTTGGGCTAATCTCTAAAAAAATAAAACCGTTAAAAAACTGTTATAACGGTTTCAAAGACATCTTTTTCCTCTGTTTTTCATCAAATGGCCGTTGTGACATTGCACAGGTACAGGGCTACTTCTCGAAAATTAGAACCGTTATTTGGCAGTTAAGAAACGTTATTTATAACAGTTGAAATTTGATATACATGTGCAGTTTTGAACGCTAAACAATGATATACAATTTTCAAGATCCGAAACTTAACATTGACCGTCAAAAACCGTTATTTTCTGAATTTCTAAATTTTCACCCTTCTTGATAACATTCTGTATGCACATACAGTTTTAAGCGCTGAACAATGTTATGCAAATTTTACGAACCAAAACTTAACATTGACCGTTAAAAACCGTTATTTTCTAAATTTACACCGCTATTGATAAAATTCGGTATGCGTATGTCTGGTAACGGTAAGTAATTTTGCAACATGGATGGGACAGGGTAGGGGGATGAAAAGGGAGGAATGAGAGGGGCCAGAAAAATGATTGTACAGTGCAAAGCCTGATACAGTATTTTTTCATTGGACACAGACCCGTTGAAATAAATTACTTCTGCACAAAGTCTATTCCTACAAAATTAAGGGCAATCAGAAGAATGGGAATGGGAACAGTGAGTGCAGGCGGAAAATCGAGCGAGAAAAGCATCTCGACGTGCTAGGGAAGATCCAGACGAAAGGGGCCAGAGGCAGGCGGAAAACAATAGAATGTATAAGAGAGAGAGAGAGAGAGAGAGAGAGAGGGAGAAGGAATGTGTATTTGTGTGGGGGGAGGGGGTGGGAAGATGTTTGGGGGGGGGGGGGAGTGATTGATTATAAATCAAAACAATTAATACATGTTTGCCGTCACCTGAGTATCGCAAAGAATGTTCATATCCCGGGCAACGCCGGGTTCCCCTGCTAGTTACAAATAAAATTTCTTTGCAAAAGATAAACAAATATAAATGGAGTCTCCTTGCCTACAACCTCTTTCAACTTTAAACCATTGTGAAGTCTGACGATTTACAGCAAACATCATCTCCAAAACCATACATATTTTTGAACTTTTAAACATGAAACTTTAATCTAAAAGAATCAAAAGCTTTTTCAAAATCGATATACAGCAGTATATCTGGAAGATTCTTCATTTTTAGATAACTGAACAAATCATATATTAATCTAATACTGTCACCCACGCATCTTTTAGCAATGAAACCAGTCTGATTTTCCTTTTTAACTAATGGTGTTACCTACTTAATTCTGTTGGACATAGATACAGATAATTCGACTTTTTAAGTGTCGAGAGCTCCCCATAGTTGAATGCTTCATTAAGTTACCTCACAACCAATGGTCCCAGCTGTTTCCAAAAGAATTTAAAGAATTTTACAGTAAATCCATATGTACCTGGACTTTTCATCTTCTTTTTTTCACTTGCTTTATCAACTGTGGTTAGTCCAATTAACATTGTTTCTTGCTCTTGTGTTAATTTTGGGATTTTGTTAACCAAACTTTCTGTTTCATAGTCTTTTACATTTTTTCTCATATACAAATTCTTATTTAATGTTTTCACTTCATCTTATATCTCTTTAGAGTCGACTAGTATCTGATTGTCTTTTGTTATCAGTTTTGTCATATTTTTGCTGATGTTATTTCTATTTTCAAGATAACAGCAATAATTGGAAAATCTTTCTGCCATCAGCTCTTGAGACTTTCCATATAGCATTTTCCTTTTATATTTTGTTTTAATGTTCATCTTTTCAAGCATTCCAATTTCTTTCATGAAATTATATTCTGTTTTTGTTTTTTTCTTTTTTTCCCCTTTTTTGAGCAGTAATTCCTTGACACACAATAAAGTTGAGAAACACTTCCTTCGAGCAATGTCATCATCACCTTTGTCTATGTGCCTCTGCACTTTCTAAAAACAAAATGTAGGCAGTAAACCATTCTGGATCTGCCCAAGTTGATGTAACACAGATGTAACCCAGTCATGTTCCCATAAAATGATACATAAAGCTTTGCATATCCCTCAGTAAAATTGTCATATGGAACACAAAAAATATGTAAATGAAACAGGAAAAAAAAATTCAACAAAAATACCAAATTAAAACAATGCTATTAAATTGATTTGCAACTTTATGCATGCACCTACCATGACATTCAATGGCTTGTTCTACACCAGCCACTTTCTCCAAGGTATCAATATTCTGTGTGTAGTTTCGTAGCAGTTTTTTATGGGTCTCTAGCAGCCTGATGAATTTGTGACACAGTGATGGCTCGAACTGACCAGGATAGATTTCCTGAAAATGGAAGTCATGCACTGAAATAGAGAAACAAAGGCATACAGGGTCGTTGGAAAAAAATCATTCATGTGTCAAACGCACCCGCATTGAGTGAGCACTTCCTTCATATGTATATTAGTTTTATTAATGTTGGCGATACAAAAAGTTTTCATACGTACTCCCTGATTGGTATACTTGACATTTCCAACTCTTTGCATGCAACCATCAGTGTACTGTCCTATTTGGCCAAATCTTTGCAGAAAACTAAGCATCACCTCACCGTGCAAACCATCCTAAGCTACCAGACTACACTGCCCATCTGTTTCAGTTTTCTGTAATTCATGGCCCAACCAAAACAAATCCCATGAGGACCTAAACAATACTAGAAAAGGACAGGCAGGAATGAGAATATGACCTGGAAAATAAACTTTCACCAAACGATAAGTGTATGCATCGAAACTTCCCATTCTGGCCTTAATTTCTTGTACTCTTTGAAGAATTTATGAGGAAATGGAGGGCACAAGGACAGCGCATGCCTCAGTGGTCAACAGGGCAGTCTAAGAGCCAGAAAGGCTGTGTCAGCCAAGATAAAACTAATGCTCTATGTGATATCAGCTCTGGCCATTTACAAGTCCTTGAGGCAGCTTTCTGCACTTCTAAAATGTTTTGGGGCATGTTGCTGAAGCAACAGCCACTGCCTAAGGTCATTTCGCGCAGAAGTTGGCAAGAGTTGACACTCTTTGGTGAAAGCCTTGGCCGTGGTTACACTCGCAAACTTGTACAATTACCACTCAGTACCTTTTTCTCCAGAATTTTAGTTTGTCATATTTTTGCCAAACATGTGTACAAAATATGGTGAGACTATATGGGTAAACAGATAAACCTCCCAGCCTGCAAATATACAACACAAACCAAGGACAACAGCAGCTTGTGCTGTTTTCTTGACAACTGTGTAGGAGTTAAACTGTGCGCTGCTTCATCAAACTTTTAAATATCACATTGTTATCATGAAAAAATCAGACTATTTTTTCTTTTAGAGCTCGTCAATTCCAACAGACTGCAATATTTCATAAAATGAACATAAGTAATGGTCTTGCGATATACCAGTCTTGAGAACAAGAGAAATCCTGATCTTTTTTTATAGCCTTTATCAAAGCTGTATTTCTGATCTTTTCTGCAAGTGCATGTGCGCACACATATATGTGTGTGTGTGCGCGCGCGTGTGTGTGTGTGTGTGAGAGAGAGAGAGAGAGAGAGAGGTCTATTATAATGATAACAAATGCAATAGCCAAGCAGAACACTAAGCTCTCAACAACTGGGCCATATGATTCACACTGCCAGCCAACACTTGCTGGGTGACGTGTGGAGCCTGATTTTTCTGATCTCTTTAAATAGCAGGTGACATGTGGAGCCAAATTTTTCTGATCTCTTTACACAGCGGGTGAAGCGTGGAGCCAAGTTTTTCTGATCTCTTTACACAACAGGTGATGTGTGGAGCCATTTTTTTCTGATCTCTTTAAACAGCGGGTGAAGCGTGGAGCCAAATTGTTCCGATCTCTTTAAACAGAGGCCAAATTGTTCTCATTAAACAGTGGGTGAAGTGCGGAGCCAAATTTTTCTCATTAAACAACGGGTGATGTGTGGAGCCAAATTTTTCTGATCTCTTTAAACAACGGGTGAAGTGTGGAGCTCAATTTTTCTGATTCCTTAAAACAGTGAGCAAAATGTGGAAACAAACTTTTCTGATGTCTTTCAACAGTAGGTAGTATGGAGCCAATTCTTTTTTTTTTTTTTAGCTCTTTGTGCAAACCTGTTGAAGGATGAATACCCCTGAATGCTCAGGCCTTTAGATGATAAACACAATTTCAGACAAAACACTCAAGACCATAACAACAATACTGATACATCTGTTGCAGCACCCCCAAGACCTACCAGTCATAAAATGATGTAAAAGAGAGAAACAAAGAAAAAGAGAGACAGACACCAACAGACAAACAGAAATGCATGATGAATAACTTCATTACGCATGCATGTGCATACCACCCACTGCAACAGCATTCTAACCTTTGCAAACTTGAAAAAGGGTCTCTGATCTGACTTGAAGAAATTAATGTCAAACATGGACTGTGGATTTGGTAAGTTGGGAAAATCTTTGGACAGTCGTGCATAGATGCCATTCTGGGATCTGAAATCTGGAATTCCACAGGACACGGAGACCTGAAAAATAGACAATCAGTTCTCATGAACAATCACAGCTACATCAAAGCCACTGAAAATTACTCTCATCTGCGAAAATGATTTCTAGTTATTGTTAAATTCAGTTATGTAACAGACATTAGGATATGAATATGAAAATGCAAAATTCATTTTCTCTTGGTTTAAAGCTCACCAACTGAAAATAACGGAACTCCAGCAGTGACATGATAATTTTATATTGTGTGTCTTTGTTTAAACAAAAATTGCGCTGTTATGCTATGCTGAATGCGACATTTTGGCACAAAATGAGTTTTACCACCATCACATTTCTCTCTCTCTCTCTCTTTCATTAAAAAAAAATTGACTATTTACAAGATAATCAAGTTACTAAAATGACCATTTATGACTTAACATGTGTGTGTGCATTCTACATCAAAAGCCATGAAGAAAGATAAATGAGATATTAAACTGTTTTCATGTTAGGGTGCCTGTGGGCAAAGTGAAATATTCTGTATCAGCCTATGCAAGGTTTAACAGTCTGCTGCCTGGCTCAAGAAAAGACAAACATTTGCACATTAAGTGTTTGTTTATGACAAAACAGGTTGACCGCCACAGCTCCTACAAAATCACAGGTCTGGTAGCAGTTCTAATCATCATAATCAAGAAAATAATTTGAAGAGCACGACTAAAAAGTAGCTTTGGCATCGAGAAAGAGACACTTATTGTTACACCTCTTCAGTATCTGTCTGCACAACTCGCAAATAATAATGTACATAAAAAAGCCCCTTCCTCCCAGTTTTTTTTCCGTTATGCTTCCTATCTAATCTTCTGTGTCACGCTAGGGAAACCCCACCACAAAAAAAACAAACAAAAAAAAAGAAACGTACAGAAAACAAGAAGAATTAAATTGGCGTTTGTCTTAGCAGTCATGTAGTAAGCCTGGCTGAGAATGAAAAAGCAAAATCCTTTATTGTGGACACAACCACCGTCACTTTGTGTATCTCTCTTCCTGCTGTTCATAACCAAGTCACCACAGGGGTACATGGCTGCTCTGGGCTGTCATGCCATCAAAATAAATAAAAAAATCCCTGTATCTTTGTTTATTTTAGGGGAAAAAGGGGAGGGGGCAAAACATACCCAATCAAGAAATCCAGTCTGCTCTGATTGCAGTCCAGTACTCTTGAAGCATCAACATACTTCTTTGTGTGCAAGTGTTCAAAGAACGCTGTTAAATCCATATTTGGCGCTGTTCAGGTCTTTCACCAAAGTGAAAAAGTAACAACGAGCCATTCTCGGCTAATTCACTTGCTGATAACAAGCTGAAAATGGCTGATCGAAATTACTCACTACTGCAGTCTTTTCAGTCCAATCAAATTTTCAACAGCTGACAATTGTGCCGTCCTCAAATGTCTCGCCTTTATTTACAATTCATGACTCTCAAGACATTGTATTTTCCATTCAAAAGAAGCCTCTGCATAACCCACAAACAGAAAAATAGCTACACAAGTCGCATTCACCTATATATTTGCCCACCACTGAAATGCTCTGATTAATGCAAGCAGAAGTGCAATGATACACCATAACGACAACAGGTGGCAAAGCGCTGAATGAAGAATCATGGAAACCTGGATTCAATTTGGAAAAACTGAATATGGTACACGACTCGGGGCACTAAAGCTCTTCACTTTTTTTTTTTTTTTTTTTTTTGCTGTCCCAACCTCGGCGCCACCTCAGAGGCAGTGCACCCACGCCGCTCATTCCGACACCCTGTCCACAGCCACAGCCCAGTCGGCTCCGCCGCAGCCCCAGCACCAGCAATCCACAGGGAGCAGTCAATGTCAAGTCGTCAAGAGGCAACCCTACCGGAGGAGATACTGCACTGCTGCCGAGTCACTTCAGTGGTGTTCAGTGGCCCTGTTCTGATCTAACATACGCAGGACACCACCTACCAAGCCCCCTACTGACGACAATAATTGCTTAGTCGCGGAGCCGGTGTGAGTGAGCTCTCCCTCCGGAGGGCGCCACCACGTCCGTCCAACGACAGCCCCCACGGACTCGCCGATACTGGTGACCCCGACGGAACCAAACCAAGGCCACAGACGTGGAGAGGACATCGAAATTGAGGTCACCATGAGAGCAGGGCATGAAGGGCCACAGAATTTGAGACATTTTTTTTAATGCTGATCAATGAGAATGAGGATGATTAAGATGATGCTACGGATTTCCATTTCAGTCTGAGACTACATGACAGGGCTGTACTCTACGCTTCCTTTCATAATATATCCCGGCGTCAACCAGGCCCGAGAGATACAGGCACCTGCAGTGTTGGTCAGGAAATTTGAGCAACACTCTCAGAAACGCATCCATTAAGTGGATGAAACTCGACTGTGTGGTCCCAGTCTTCCCAACTGAGTCCGCAGCAAACTAAACTCTGGGTAGGAGCCGGTTGGGGCAGAAAAAACCCACATGACTGATGGGATTCGAACCTACGATCTCCCAGCCAGGAGTCCGCGACGCTAACCACTTTGCCACGGCGGCTGATTCACATTTCTTTTTTTCAACATATTTTTTTCCCTTGGATGTTTGCTTTTCCTGCCTCTGAAAATCAGGTGATTTTCTCTTAAATACTCAGATCCAAGGAGAGTTCTCTCCAGCCTGTGTCTTACATTCAAGCAAACAGTATAGGGTCTCTTCTGCTTTCTCCATTCTATGACCAACCTATTAGAACTATATGCAGACCATAGCAATGAATACTAAAGGAGAAGAAAGTGTCTGACCACAAGTTTGACACATCAAGTACAATCAGCAGAACAGGAAGCATATAACAGAACCATTTTTGCATCATATATTGTACCATGTGAAACTCTTGCTTTTAAAGTTAAAGGAAGAGGAAGGTCATTGCCCTAGTAATTATGAAGGAGAGAAGCAATAGAGCAGATGCCTAAGTTAGCTGTGATAAGAACAATACTGAGCAAGACAGAAAATATACAACATAGCATTCCTATTACTGCAAATTTTCAAAACAACGTTTTATGAAGACAGTGGAAAAGATATTTAAAAATCTTACCCCAGCACCAGTTAGGACAATGATGTTCTGGCACTTCTTTAAAAGGTTCACCACATCCTCCAGGGTGTTGATGTGCGTAAGCTTGGTGCGCTGGACTGTGGTTTCTAAAAGCAAGGTGACCACCATTTCCCATAACTGAAGCTGATCAAACTCTGGGGGTATCTCGAAGTCCTCACCCAGGTAAAAACGTATAATGTCTCGTGGGTCTGTTCCCAAAGACATCTGACGCTGGACCCAAGCAACTGGACCTGCGGAAGAAAGCTTGTAATATAGCTTATGGCTCAGCCACCATAAGGGCACTATGATGAAGGTTGACCGCAAGTTAAAACCAACACTAATTAAAAAAACAACAACTAGATAATAAGCCAAAGCAGCCTAGCATTAAAAGAGCAAATATCCCTTTCTCACAGTTTACACTCAGAATGGTAATTCACATCAAACGAATCACCTTCATTTCCTTTTTTAAAAAATCATAGGACGAGCATCTAAAAACAAGGCCTTTTATTGAGATGCTGGGAAATGTTTGTACCTAACATCATAGAAGTCTCAGCCGATAAGATGTTTCATACTAGGTCGCTCATCAAATAGCATGCACAATAGAAACATCTCACCTTTTCTTCTCCTTTGTTCAGCGTTAAGAACTATTGACGTTCACAATTAGTGAGAATTCTGCTTATATGACTTTAAATCCCACCATTAAGGTAACCACACCCTGTCTCTAGAGACATAACTCTCTAATTGTGGTATATAAGTATGCTTATCGTTGAGAGACTGTAGCATCGTAGTGAAAAGATGCGGATGGCAGTTCAAGAGACCAAGTACCATTGTCTGTCTTGTCTGGTTTCAAGCGGAACAGGACATATTGACTAAGATGAAGCAATTACATTTTACAAAAACTTGGCTTATTCTACTTCAAATCCAACAACACTAGCCAGCTCTTAGTGATGTCAAGGGAAGAAAGGTAGGAATGCGCAAATAAAGCGTGACAAGTAATGAAGCCTGCACACCACCATGTTTTTTTTTCTCCCCCCCCCCCCCCCCTAATGGGCTCTTATTGCAGGTATTTAAACTGTAGTCACTTTGGTGACTCACTTGTTAAGAGTATGACAAGAAGGAATGGAATGAAGTTATATACTTTAAGCAGAGCAACATCAAAATGTAGTGACAGAGTATGACAAGAAGGAACGGAATGAAGTTATATACTTTAACCCGTTCGCTGCTTGAAGCTGCTTGAAAATGTTACAAACAAAGGCTTTCCCAGTGCCAGGGAAATCTAATGATTTGGGGGTAATAATTAACAAAAAATTCTAGCTCAGAAACTACAAAAGATATAACAATGAAATATATATGATTTTTGAAGGAAATTGAATGAAGATTTTGAATCTGGGCTTCTTTTGTTTTAATTTTGATAATAAAAAAGTATTTAGACAATTAGATTTGGATAGATTTTTTTGCACGATCAAAAGCATATGTATTTACCACTACATCTTCACATCCAAACAAGAACACAAAGCAAAAAAGTTGAAAATAAAGTTTGTATTGTCACACTACACCTGTAAATGAAAGTAAAACAGTTTAGAAGTCTATCAAGACGCTCACACTCTATGCAGACAGGTCAGTCCACGACCACGCCCCCCTCTCCCCACCACGCCCCCTTGCTGGACTTCAACCCTCTCTTTCACTGCTCCTCTTCCCCTACCTTTCCCTCTGCCCCGTGCCGCGCCGCGAGCAGGCCGCGCTCCCCTCTCACGCTGACTACCACGTCACTGACCACTGGCACGCAGTGCAGAGTACACACTAGGCGAGCTCGTTCGACGCTGGCAAACCAGTCAGCTGAACACACATTGAGGTCACACAGCCCGACACAATAACTGACGAATACGGTTGGCAATTCCATCACTATCATCATCTCACCTTCATGCTCGAGTGAGTCGTTGAATAAAGATTATTGTCTTTGTCAAAAATCATTAGCAGAGCCTGCTCAGCTGTGTAAATACGTTGATTTGGTCGCTGCGCTTGTCGAAGGTTGCGCCGCCATCTTTGCAAGCGAGACGAAGTGCTGGCTGGTCATCCAGTCAGTGATGAGAATAAATGGGCTTTCCCCTCACGTGTGGTCATTTACATATCATTTTAATACTACAGACATATAAGGCTTACTACGCACACTCTATTTAAGTCCGTTGATAGAAATAGTAACGAATGAAAATTCAAGAAAAATGCATGACGTCAGTGGACGGCCCATAGGCACTGGGAAAGCATTTTTAATGCGGCGTCAGCTGACGGCTTAAAGGCACTCTACGGGTTAAGCAGAGTAACATCAAAATCTAGTGATAAAGTGTTAAAAACTGAAACAAGACTTCTCACCCATTTTTTTTCATGATTAATGTATATGCCTCATGCAGCTAGTGAAGGGCTTTCTTTTTTATAATATACATTTTCCCGTTTTCTTTTTTTTTTTTTTCTTTCAAATTTCAAATCTTTGCCAAGTCATTACTATAGTGATGGAAGAATTGTTAACCTACACTTGTTTTCCCCCACTACCTAATTGTTCAGCATAATATATATATATATATATATATTCAATTATAAACAAAGCTTGCTCTTATGTCTCAGATTGAAGAAATAGGGGGAGATAAGCATTCATATCTGCAGTGGTAGATAATTCTGCCTAACAGTATGTGCTTGAGTGGGTGAATGGGGAATAATAATAAATGCTTCTCAAAATGAGCCTTCAGCAAGCTTATAATTGAATATTTCTTGCAGCCACTGCAACACCAAGCTGCTCTGTAAGTTGCTGGAATGGTGCTCAGTCACTTATCCTTGGAATTTATTAGTCTTTTTAAATTTTCTTATATATATATATATATATATATATATATATATATATATATATACTACCTTTCAAAAGAAAGTTACCACTCCTTTTTCTTGGGAATTCTTCATTTTTAAACCAATAATTCTGTGAAAAGAGCATTTCATTCATAGTCCATTTCTTGAACTGATTTAATATAAATTCATATAAAACATCCACAAACTTCCAGTGTTGTCATGAAAGAAACTGTACAGGGGTCAATGTCACATTCTCATAACAGTTGTGATGACCTCAGGCACTGATCACTGCAGTGCATCGCCTTCTCACTAACAAGCAGTAGACATCTAATCTCCTGGATACTGTTCCATGCTAGTTGCTACAATTACAAGGGCATGATCATATGCTTTGTATGTGACTAGAAACTGCAAGTCTCTCTCTAATTCATAATAAATCCCACCAGACCCCCTGAAAATGAACAAAGTGTGTCCCTGATAGTCACAGCGAGTCCAGGACATACATACAGGACATAAGTTACTGGGAGCCCTGGTTCACCTCAACAAAATCCTTTCGGAACTTTTAAATTGTGATCCTCTTTTTCATAACTGAATCTGGTTAGATACTAAACGTCATCCATTCACGTAAATTAAAATTAACAACCTATCATTACCATATAACAACAACAAAATGTTACTGTTGTACATTATAACCCTTTAACATACCAGCAACTGGGAGCCAGGCAGCCTCATTACACTGGTCATCCAATCCTGACAAGTTGCTCAGCTCACTAAAGTCATCTCCACTGACTGATTCACGATCCACTTCCCCACCCTGTAAAATCAAATACAATGAGAATACAATTTTATATTTTCTATATATTATATACTTGGTGTTTGGTGATCCTTACAAACCTGTTTATGAACAGAACAGAGTTTTAAATTTGCATTCCACTTCTTATCCTCAGCAGAGTGTCAAATGCTTGAACTGTGAAGACAATCAACTTTTACACAATCAACTTCTCTGTGCATGCAAATGAGAGAGAGAGGGACGGAGAGAGAGAGAGCGAGAGAGAGAGAGAGAGAGAGAGAGAGAGGGAGAGTGTGTGTGTGTGTGTGTGTGTGTGTGTGTGTGTGTGTGTGTGTGTGCATGCATACCTCTATGTGTGTATGCATGCATTGCATCTATGCATCGATCATTCTATGTCCGTGTGAATGAAAACTGATACTAAATATTGCTGAAGAAAGGAACCTTAGAATTCATGACTTATATGTCACCTGAGTAATCATGTAATATCCTAAATCTTGTTCAGCAAAGTACAGTAAAACGGAAAAAAAAAGGCACAAAGTAATGTTAAAGTTCATACAAAATACAATACAGATGAAACATTTTCCACATCTTATGTTTTTACACTTATAACAAACAACAAGCATCAATAATGTTGACATTAGAGCAATGCGGTCCTAAACCCACCTTCAGTCATAAGCACTGCACCTGTGACTGTGAAGAGACTTCCAATTATTAAAATAAGCATTACTCCGCACTTTGTTTTTTGTGTATGTGTTCTGCCTTTTATTTTTTTTCTGTAATACTGCGTTCTCTGACTGTCTAAATCTGCAAGCTCTTGAACTCTAATTGTTTGGATCTTTAATTCTGTGTAACTTTCTTTGAAAAGTAAACTTTTAGAATTACTCTTCATGTTCTGTTTCATTTTTTGTTTTTCAAACACAAACTGTTTTGAAATTAAATAAATTCAGTGAATATCTCTTCTATATCTACTTACAATTAATGAACATCATCTACAAGTTAGAAGATTAGCTAAAAATGTATACAAACTTGACATGTTTTGGTTAAAAAAACATCCAAATAAACATCAACATATCAATAAAAATGGCAGTATTCATCTAAAGATCACTTTTAAGTGATGACGGGTCAAATAAAATAAAAAGGAAGTTGGACAACATGGACTAAAATTATCTTAATAAACTGTTAAGAAATATGAAACTCATTTATGGCTAACATAAAAGAACATTATTTTTGAAAATAGTGAAATGTAAAATATAAATGGCGCTTACCTGATGGTCCTCTGTACTGTCAGCACTGCTGTCAGAGTTTGCATCATCTGTGATACATACACAACCACATACATGCATAAGTTATAAAAAATACAATTCAGAGTCAATAAACATGAACTCAACAGTCCTCCTACATTAGCTTACCAGTAACATCTGTGGTTTTGCAGACGAATATGAAATCAGCATGGGATCAGGTGAGAGAATGTACGAGTTTATCAGGTTGAATGTGCAAATGGTCCAGAAGAGGAAGATAAAGAATGAACTGAAAAGACCATAGCGACTTGATATGCGTAAACCAAGGTGAGGCGTCTGATCCCACCCTGACTTCATACATCTGCAAAATCACAACCAAACGTCACAAGTAAGCTGATTTGACTCTTGAGTTTTGCCTCCCAGAATTCTCTCAGGATTCTTGATCATGCAAAATTATAAAGACCTATGGCTACTTACCCCCATTTCCTTCAACAATAGCTTTGCAAAAATGACCATGCGTTAGTATAGGTTTGTGTTAATAAGCAGAGTGAACAGCGCTGCCTTTAGATCAAGGCCATTAATGTGTACTCTCTGTTCCCGCACTGACCATGTGCCACTTGTTTCAGCATCATTTCTTACTCCTCCCAACCAGAGGGAAGTTTTTTAATCTACCATGCAACATTCTCTTGTGTGTCTGTCAGATGGATAATGCTTGATTTTTCATTATTGCATGGTGCATAATGGAAATTGGCGCAATCCACGCGTCAGGCTGAGCGACCCCCATCTTGTTAATTTTGGTTTATTTTCTAATAGTGAGTTTGTCTTTCTGCATCATTTCGGCACAAGCTTCAATAATTTTTCTTCAGTTTACCTCAAAGTAATGGAAAGTCATGGGTGAAGGATCCGACGCTACATTGTGTGTTGTTCTCTAACATTTCCCTTCTATATCCTTCACTGCCCCGCTTGATAATTAACTAGACTGTGGTGTTTCACACCAACATTTATGTTCTGTATCAAGTACCATGGGTGGACTATCACAACTGCTGTAGACTGGGCTTACTGAGGAGTTCTCAACCAGGAGATGAAAGTTTCAAAATGGAGTGACTGACGGCGGAGAACGAAGCAAAATTTAGAAAGAGAGGGTGTTAGTTACCGCCAATGACATTGACAAACAAAGCACATGACAAGACACGATGCATTTCAACCACTTGGGTCTTCTTCAGGCGAAAAAATAAATCACATTTAACATTTAAGACAGTACAAACAAAGAACGAAAATGACTCATCTGTTGTTAGTCCATGTGGTGGGGAGAATGAAGAAAGGAGATGAAAGTCGACTCGTGTGCAGACATAAGCAAATGGTTCTGATCAAAATGTGGAACTCAACGAGCCCAAATGCTGTCAGTGAAGGAAATAATATTCAATCATCGTATTTTTCATCCCATCACCCTCCTGCCCCACACCCCCTCCCTCCTCTTAATCCATCGCTTTAAATCATATTCATGTTTAGTGAGAAATCATTTTCTAACACTTTTTCCTCTCAACATCGTTTACTTCCATTGCTTGGTTGTTGTCTTGCCTTAAGAAGACCAATAGGTCAAGGCTCGTTTCTTCGATGTTGTTCCATCTGGTGGCTCAGTGCTTCAGCATTTGTCTTGTTTTTTTTACCTCTGCCTACAGTCACTACTAGACTTTCAAGGGCATTTTAATTTGCTCCTTAAGGACAAAATTTAACCACTTAAAACAATCATAACTTTCTTCTCGGATGCGCAACATTTGAGATTACTTTTTAACCTTGCAATTTTTTTTTCTCGTTGTGGTGTCCATTTTTTAAAATTTGGTTAAAGAATTTTTTTTTTCTTTTTAACCTGTCCCTGTTACATGCCCCTCTCCTTCCCTGCCCACCCTATGCCCTTTAGCCTGCTAATGCATCCGATCCATGCATTACATGAATAGTGAAATATGAAAGTCAAACAGGCAAAGAGAACTCTACATCTTTTGCTTTTCAGATCAGAAAATATTTTCTTGTTAATATTTGGCTACTAGTTTTAATCAAGCTACTGGCTACTAGTTTTAATCAAGCTACTAGTTTTAATCAAACCTCCATCAAAGGGAGAATATGCATAATTTTCTAATAAAGTTACCTTTCACATGCTTCTACAGGTGCAATGACTCAAATGCCATCAAATTCAGCAACTGTCCCCACCGACATGATAAACTGCCTGAAAATTGTTAGCAAATGAAGTTCAATGATACCAATCAAATGAATCATCAATTTATAGATATTTGTCATCGTGTGAGATGCTGATCAAATACTCTAACAATTCTCACGAGTTCAGTAGATCGGCAATCTTTTCCGTTCTGGGAGTAGGTACTCCAAACCTTCTTTCTGTGACTAAGAGGCAGTGTGATGTTGACCCACATTCAACTGTTATCTTCTACAAATATTTATTCATAAATCAAGAAATAAGTACATCTGACAAAAACCATTATTTATCTTTCATTTCCATACATTGTCTTTTGTATTTTTGGTGGTGAGTGTGTGTAAGCATGTGTTGAAAATCTGCGCTGTTACCGAGCATCCGTGAGCATTGGCTGCCATGTGCGCGTCTCGCTCCGATCACTGCCTTTGGTTGTCTGCTATGCGTTCAGCGGCATCCTTAGTAGTTCTAAAAATAGTATGCTAAACAGGAAGAAGAGTCATCCCCGCAAAGTTTTGTGTGCGAAGTGTAGGCATTCGTTGGAAAATTCTGAGTAAAAAAAGTTTCAAAATTTTTCATGTAAAATTTCTGGAATAAAACCGAGAGCGACATTCATACTTATACACTCACCCAAATCTTCATGGTTTAAACTACAACTGAGTACAAATTTTAAGTTTGTCCGTTCAAATGCCGCAGAGCGTAAAGCTACGAAACAAACCATGGTGCAGCTTCGATGTCAACTCCAAAATTGAAATGGCTGAACTACAAGACGGCATGCGACCCGTAAATACTCAACGGAATCTATCAAATATCGACGAGTCATCTTCAAACCACGCAGTTCCAGCTATACGGAATGTTAAGTTGCAACTTTTTCTGACAGTTTTACATCACAATTTAACTATGTTACTGTCATATTTTTTAAAGATTACTTTGTTTTTGTTTGATGACCGAAACATCAGACCAGGGTAATGGTGTTGTGCTGATCAGAGGAGTATGTGGTTTTTTTTTGTTTTTTTTTGCTGTCCCAACATCTGCACCACCTCAGAGGCTCAGAGACAGTGCACCCACGCCGCTCACTCCGACACCCCGTCCACAGCCACAGCCCGGTCGGCCCCGCCACAGCCCCGGCACCAGCAATCCACAGGGAGCAGTCAATGTCAAGAGGCAACCCTACCGGAGGAAACACTGCACTGCTGTCGAGTCACTTCGGTGGTGTTCAGTGGCGCCTGTTCTGATCTAACATACGCAGGACACCACCTACTAAGCCCCCTACTGACGACAATAATTGCTTAGTCGCGGAGCTGGCATGAGTGAGCTCTCCCTCCGGAGGGTGCCACCACGTCCGTCCAATGACAGCCCCCATGGACTCGCCAATACCGGTGACCCCGACGGAACCAAACCAAGGCCACAGACGTGGAGAGGACATCGAAATTGGGGTCACCATGAGAGCAGGGCATGAAGGGCCACAGAATTTGAGACTTTTTTTTTTTACGCTGATCGATGAGAATGAGGATGATTAAGATGATGCTATGGATTTCCATTTCGGTCTGGGACTACATGACAGGGCTGTACTCTACGCTTCCTTTCATAATATATCCCGGCGTCAACCAGACCCGAGAGATACAGGCACCTGCAGTGTTGGTCAGGAAATTTGAGCAACACTCTCAGAAACGCATCCATTAACCCGAAGAGTGCCTATAAGCCGTCAGCTGACGCCGAAGTAAAAATGCTTTCCCAGTGCTATGGGCCGTCCACTGACGTCATGCATTTTTCTTGAATTTTCATTCGTTACTATTTCTATCAACGGACTTAAATAGAGTGTGCGTAGTAAGCCTTATATGTCTGTAGTATTAAAATGATATGCAAATGACCACACGTGAGGGGAAAGCCCATTTATTCTCATCACTGACTGGATGACCAGCCAGCACTTCGTCTCGCTTGCAAAGATGGCAGCGCAACCTTCGACAAGTGTAGCGACCAAATCAATGTATTTACACAGCTGAGCAGGCTCTGCTAATCGTTTTTGACAAAGACAATAATCTTTTATTCAACGACTTACTCAAGCATGAAGGTGAGATGATGATTGTGATGGAATTGCCGACCATATTCGTCAGTTATTGAGTCGGGCTGTGTGACCTCAGTGTGTGTTCAGCTGACTGGTTTGCCAGCGTCGAACGAGCGAGCCTAGTGTGTACTCTGCACTGTGTGCCAGTGGCCAGTGATGTGATAGTCAGCGCGAGAGGGGAGCGTGGCCTGCTCGTGGCGTGACACGGGGCAGAGGGAAAGGTAGGGGAAGAGGAGGAGTGAAAGAGAGGGTTGAAGTCCAGCAAGGGGGTGTGGTGGGGGAGGGGGGCGTGGTCGTGGACTGACCTGTCTGCATAGAGTGTGAGCGTCTTGATAGACTTCTAAACTGTTTTACTTTCATTTACAGGTGTAGTGTGACAATACAAACTTTATTTTCAACTTTTTTGCTTTGTGTTCTTTTTTGGATGTGAAGCTGTAGTGGTAAATACATATGTTTTTGATTGTGCAAAAAAATCTATCCAAATCTAAATGCCTAAATATTTTTTTTATTATCAAAATTAAAACAAAAGAAGCACAGATTCAAAATCTTCACTCAATTTCCTTCAAAAATCATATATTTTTCATTTTTATATCTTTTGTAGTTTCTGAGCTATAATTTTTTGTTAATTATTACCCCCAAATCATTAGATTTTCCTGGCACTGGGAAAGCCTTTGTTTGTAACATTTTCAAGCAGTGAACGGGTTAAGTGGATGAAACTCGACTGTGTGGTCCCAGTCTTCCCAACTGAGTCCGCAACAAACTCAACTCTGGGTAGGAGCCGGTCGGGGCAGAAAAACCCACATGACTCTGATGGGATTCGAACCCACGACCTCCCAGCCGGGAGTTCGCGACGCTAACCACTTCGCCACGGCAGCTGGTAGGAGTATGTGTTTAGTATTTTACACCAAATTAAAACTCCTGCTTATATTTTATGTACATGTTACAGATGTAGTTTGTATGACGTCAAGGTTTATTTTCTGTTGATTTTTTTTAACCAGATCTTTTCTGTTCGACTTAAATATCAAATTGTAATAGGTCACGTGACCTTGCTCGATGCCGCTTTTGAGGACCTATGTCGAATGAACAGCTGAAACTAGCATAGTTGCAGTAGGAAAACGTACAGAATATTAGATCTAGTTCCAAAGTGAGATGACTGCAGGCAGAAATCTAAACAAATCTTAAATAAATGTTAGTGAACCGCCAAAAAATGTGGACAAACGAATCACAAGACAAAACACACGTGTTTTGTCTTGTGATTTGTTTGTCCACATTTTTTGGGCGGTTCGCTAACATTTATTTCAGATTTGTACAAAATATTAATTTTGTGCTTGTATTTCCTTTATTAAATGAATCAAGCAGCAATTCTAAAACACTTGTCTAATGCACTCCATTGTCATTGGCGGTGATGGTGATATGTATATTATGTGTGTGTGTGTGTGTGTGTGTGTGTGTGACTGTGTGTATGTGTGTGTGTGTGTGTGTGTGTTTGTGTGTGTGTGTGTGTGACTGAATGGAATGGATTAGTTATCATCATGATTTATCAACGAATGACAACTGTAACTCAATTTATTTATTACTTTTTTTTTCAGGTACTCCAAACTGTGCAGTCAGCGTCTGCTACAACGGGCCTTATTCTGGTCAACATACACTGTAACAATGGCCAATTCAACACAAACTTTCTCTCCATGACTAAGAAAGAGGCAATGGC
The DNA here is from genome assembly GCA_033310375.1 of Conus canariensis. Taxonomy (NCBI): domain Eukaryota; kingdom Metazoa; phylum Mollusca; class Gastropoda; order Neogastropoda; family Conidae; genus Conus; species Conus canariensis. The sequence goes on along the minus strand of CM065714.1, from coordinate 24,954,218 downwards.
CTGTTAACCCACATTCGACCGTTATTTTCTCCAAATGTTTGAAAATTAATCAAAATAAATGAAAATGCACCAGAGAAAATCTGTTACTCATACTTCATTTCCATACACTGTCTTTTGTACTTTTGCTGGTGATTGTGTGTCAGCGTGTGTTGAAAGTTGGCGCTTCCTACCGATTACCTGCGAGCCTTAGCCAGCATGTGTGCATCTCATTCCTATCCCCTCCTTTGGTTTTCTACACTGTGCTCGTAAGGATATTTATCAATTCTAAAAATGTATGCCAATTACAAAAAGGAGTCACTCCCATGTTGTTTCAGAGTGGGTATTGTTTGAAAAGTTCAGAATAAAAAATAAGTCTGAAACTTTTTTTTCTTCTTTTGGATGGAGCTTTTCATGTTAAATTTCCAAAATAGTTATATACTCGAGCAATTCTTCAGGCTTTCAACTACAATTAAGTAAACCTTTAAGTCTGTCCGTTCAATTCCTGCTGGTAAGGGGTGTTGGGTCAGGGTAAAAACTAAAGGGATGAGTTTATTTATTTTGTAATGACATTGTTATGTTCAGTATTTCTTGGCAATCATATACATATAAGTTTCACTAATATATGGAAAGCATAGGCACTAGAGAATTAGGGTGGGGTGGAGGCAAGGGGTGGGAGAGGAGCGAGGTGGGGATGGGGGGGAGGGGGGAGGAGGTAAAGTTTCTTGCTTTTTAATCTTCTGAGCATTACTTTTGATACAAATGTCAATCATATGTCTTCATAAGAACATGCCAAGCAGAGATATTTAATTTTAGTACCTAATGTTTATACGGCACACAAGAAGTTAGGTAAAAAGGTGGGGGTGGGGTGGGGTGGAGGTGGGATGGGGGTGTACAATTGTGCCGACATGCTTAAATGTCTTCTTATTGGATAGATCTTGTAATGCTGATCATTTTGATGTAAGTTACATGCTTGTTTGTCAATTGAAAACAGAGATGTGTGATTTTATAACTCGTTTTGGTTGCCGATATGGAAAAAAAACTAAGTCGAAATGAAGATTTTGGCATTTTTAAAAGTGTGGTTGTAAGACTTTATAAGAGCCTCAGGTCTGAAAAAAATCAAGTGTATATTACAAGTGGTTGACATCAATCGCCCACAGTTTCAGACATGTCACTTGCCAAATGGACGTGTTACAGGCACCCAAACATGGCCCTTTAGGGGAATTCTGACTGTCATTTAGAAAATTAAATTTTAAAAAAATCATAACTTTGCTCCTAATTAAACTACAGCTATAAATTATATACAATTTTCTTAGTTTTAAGTTGTTACCTTGGCCTATTGAAAACAACAGTCAAAAACACTTTAAAAATAACTTTGGAGTACCTGTTGGAGACCGAGTTGTTGGTAAGACCAAGAAGGAGAGAGAGAGAGAGAGAGAGAGAGAGAGAGAGAGAAGAGAGAGAGAGAGAGAGCTCTTTCTACTAAAAAAAAGAATTGTCTACTTTCTGTGTCAAAACGCAGTTCAGGTCAACCCGATGGTTCAAACATGCATCAGCACTTACACCTCTTGTTCCAAACAGGTTTGATTTTAGAGGGGAGTGGAAGATAATCTGTTGACTTGAAATAACAAACTGTATTTATAATCGCCAATCACGTGGGGGCGTGCCGAGTTAAACATCGTGTCAACTCGACCGATTGAGCACACGCTCAAGGCCGCTGCAAACCAAGACTACCGACAAGTACCATTTCCCAATACTCACAGCACCGATGTCGGCCATATTGGACTTCGAACAATGACCATTAAAACTCAAAATAAGGCTTGTTATCTGACTTTCTTACCATAATCATGCGGCTCTTCTGGCAGATTAGAATGCGTTGTTATTTCATCGTCATTCGCATCAAGCCTTTGCCGCTTTGGAAGGGGCTCGCTCATTTGTTTTTCCGAATCAGAGTCCATTGTAATTTCTAGCTGTGTTGAATATTGATTGCGCATGTCCGGTGGTGGAGTAATCATTATCATTACCATTAACTCTTTGTTTACGAAAAGAAAACAAGAAGACATCAACAAAATTGATCTGCTGTGAACTATCGTATACAGCTTACAAAAATTAATAAATTATTTAAAATGTTGTGCTTATGATAAATGTGGAAAATCTTACTGTAACGTGCTTTTGCTATGAAATACTGGATGTCATTAGTGTTCAGCTCGAGATTATGTGCAAAGCAGCTTTGCAAAAGTTGAGTGTGTGATCACAATAGCGACGACTTGATGCAGTAACCTGTTCGGAGACCCAAACCGGTATTGTCACACCAGCGCATTACGCATTTTTCAGCATGCTGCCCGAATGATTCCCCATGGGGTTAAGAAAGAAGAAACCGAGAAACATGCCACAACTTCTGGACTAATGCCAACATGCATTCACTCCTTTCAATGTTCCCCAGCTCCCCCCTTCCCCCCCATCTCATACACACACACACACACACACACACACACACACACACACACACACACACACACACACACACATATGCGCGCGTGTATGCGTGCGTGTTTGTGTGTGTGTGTGTGTGTGTGTGTGTGTGTGTGTGTGTGTGTGTGTGTGTGTGTGTGTGTGTGTGCACGCGCGCACGCGCGCGCGCGAATATGTGTGTTTGTTTGCGTGTATGCGTGCGTGCGTGCGTGTGTGCGTTCATGCGCGTGCGCATGCACGTGTGTGTGTGTGTGTGTGTGTGTGTGTGTGTGTGTGTGTGTGTGTGTGTGTGTGTGTGTGTGTAATGTTTTATAAACCGATAGTTGACACATGTTTTTGTCTTCGATTTTCAGTACATCTGTTGTAATGTATCTCTACTTTTCCTATGACTTTTTTCATAAGTACAGATTTCTTCTGGAGGGTGGAGGTGGTTTGCCTCCTTTCTCTCTCTCTCTCTCTCTCTCTCTCTCTCTCTCTCTCTCTCTCTCTCTCTCTCTCTCTCTCTCTCTCCCCTCTCTCCCAGGTTCCTTTTCTTGGGCCTTTTCTTCTTCTTTTCCCACTTTTTCGTTTTTCCATATATGCATATGTGTTGTTTTCATCTCTCCTGGTCAAAATGTTGTAAACTGCATTGCGACTGAGACAAACAGCTATGTAGAAATTAACTGATTTAGGGAAAACAAAGACATAGATTAGTCTGTGTAGATGTGTGGTGCTTACGTGTGTGTGTGTGTGTGTGTGTGTGTGTGTGTGTGTGTGTGTGTGTGTGTGTGTGTGTGTGTGTGTGTATGTGCGTGCGTGCGTGCGTGCGTGCGTGCGTGCGTTTGTGTGTGGTGTGTGTGTGTGTGTGTGTGTGTGTGTGTGTGTGTGTGTGTGTGTGTGTGTGTGTGGCACATGCGCAAGTAACAAGTACAGAGATGACCACTGAGTTACTTGGTCAGAAGATTAACATTTTTTTTTTCAGTTGTAGGTTTTGATCAAAGTTTACTTGTCTATTTCTTTACTACATCTGTTCGCATTTTTTTTCGAACGTGCATTTAGATATGACCACTGAGTTCATGGTCAGAAGACTGATTTACCCGAGTTTTTTTTTTTCCTCGGTTGCAGCTCTTGTTACAATTTACCTTATTGCATTATATGTTTAGACTTTTTTTTCAAGAGTATTTCGGATGGTTGCAAGAACTCGCGCGTGTCCCTTTTCTGTTTTTTGTCGTTCACAATTTGATGATTATTAATTAAGACAACATGCAATGGAAGATGATGCCAGTCGACTAAACAACATAATACAACTGGTACAAGATAAAATATATTATGAAGTACAATACTACCTTTGATATTTTAAATATTAAACGGGGATGAGTCAAGAGTATTTCAATTTCTTTGCTACACCATACTCATTTCTTCTGATCGAGATGATCTTGCTCACTTATTCATTTAATTTCTTGTTACTGCTTATTAACTCCAAGCAACACACCACGTGATGAGAATCGACTGAATTCCAGTAAGGCCTTGGATGTAAATTTCAGGCAGGGTTCTTTTGTCTTTGCTTTTTCAGAACTGAAGAGTACGTTCGTAAAAGAAATGTTCGATGATAAAGCCCGCCTCATCCCAACAAATCGAACATTTCCTATCATCTGCTAGCTTCATTTTGTGTAGTGTCAAGCTTTGAAGGGTAAATATTGTGCATTATTTTAATAATAATGATGATATTGATAATGATGATGATGATGATGATGTTGATTTGTCTGCGCATACATTCAGCAGTTACAAAAGTAAGGAAAATGGTAAATAATGAACACAATGATGAATTAGAAATGCATAACAAACAAAGCAGAGACAATCATTCCATTACATCAGTACAAGTATGCTGACAAATGAAAACATAATCAAATCAAAAACACAGCTTACTTCAGAAACATTTTCAGGATCCCCCCCCCCCCCCCCCCAGCACACACACACGCACCAAACAACTCAAATATACACAATTCGGACCGTAACAATAGAAAAACTATTGACGGAAATGTGGTCAAATTCTTTCAAAATAGAAGGTTTTAAGTTGAGACTTGAAAGAAGAAGAAGAAGAAGAAGAAGAAGAAAAAAAAAAGCAGAATGCCCGTGAATAAAAGGTAGATAGTTCCAGACTGCTGAGGCTTGTTTAAAAAAAAAGGTCTTTCACTGCCGCTCTTAGGTCTGAAAGAGGGAATGGTTCATTTCTGTGTCTTAAGAGTAGCAAAGTTGGTGAGAAATGGTGTAAACAAGTACTTTCCATTGGATTTCCTGAACTGGAACTTCCTTTGTTACAACATGAAGGGGTTTCCATACATTTGTGTGTGTGTGTGTGTGTGTGTGTGTGTGTGTGTGTGTGTGTGTGTGTGTGTGTGTGTGTGTGTGTGTGTGTGTGTGTGTGTGTGTGTTCATTCCAGCATTCCATTTTCTTTATCGCAACAGACAATACAGGCTTTTAGATAAAGCATAAAGAATAAAGATTTTAGTTTCATTGCTACGGCCTTGGAAACACATCGCAGGAAAACTCATGGGACCCTTCTGGGCTGGTCTAATGCGTATGTTTTAGGTTTACTATGGGCTCCTTGTAATTCTGGGCCCCATGCGGTCGGTCAGCCCACGATGTTCCTGGGCTGTCAACCATTCCCCATGAATCACCCGTCGGTCTCAATGGCTCCTCATGATTTGTCTGTCTAGTTTCCCGAGTCATCCACCAGCCCCCGGCCATGAATTGCCTGCCTGTCTCCTGGGTGCCCGTGAGTTGCCCACCACATCCCCCTGAATTGCCCGACAGTCTCCTGAGCTGCCCGTAAGTGCCCACCACGTCCCCATGAATTGCCCGGCAGTCTCATGGGCTGCCTGTCAGTTGCCCACCACGTCCTCATAAATTGCCCGGCAGTCTCCTGGGCTGCCTATCAGTTGCCCACCACATCCCCATAAATTGCCCGGCAGTCTCCTGGGCTGCCCATCAGTTGCCCACCACATCCTCATAAGTTGCATGGCAGTCTCATGGGCTGCCTATCAGTCGCCCACCACATCCCCATAAATTGCCCGGCAGTCTCATGGGCTGCCTGTCAGTCGCCCACCACATCCCCATGAATTGCCTGGCAGTCTCATGGGCTGCCTATCAGTCGCCCACCACATCCCCATAAATTGCCTGGCAGTGTCATGGGCTGCCTATCAGTCGCCCACCACATCCCCAATAATTGCCTGGCAGTGTCATGGGCTGCCTATCAGTCGCCCACCACATCCCCGTGAATTGCTCGGCAGTCTCTTGAGTTGTCCGTAAGTTGCCCACCACATCCCCATAAATTGCCTGGCAGTCTCATTGGCTGTCCGTGGGTTGCCTACCATATCCTCATAAATTGCTCAGCAATCTCATAGGCTGTCTTTGAGTTGCCAACCACATCCCCCTAATCTGCCCAGCACTCTCCGTGACTGCCTATCAGTTGCCCACCACATCCTCATAAATTGCCCGGCAATCTCCTAGGCTGCCCGTGAGTTGCTCACCACATCCCCATAAATTGCCCGGCAGTCTCATGGGCTGCCTATGGGTTGCCCACCACATCCTCACAAATTGCCCGGCAGTCTCATGGGCTGCCTGTAAGTTGCCCACCACATCCCCATAAATTGCCCGGCAGTTTCCTGGGCTGCCTGTAAGTTGCCCACCACATCCTCACAAATTGCCCGGCAGTTTCCTGGGCTGCCTGTAAGTTGCTCACCACATCCTCTTAAATTGCCCGGCAGTTTCCTGGGCTGCCTGTAAGTTGCTCACCACATCCTCTTAAATTGCCCGGCAGTTTCCTGGGCTGCCTGTCAGTTGCCCACCACATCCCCATAGATTGCCCGGTAGTTTCCTGGGCTGCCTGTCAGTTGCCCACCACATCCCCATAAATTGCCCGGCAGTCTCGTGGGCTGCCTGTGAGTTGCCCACCACATCCCTATAAATTGCCCGGCAGTCTCGTGGGCTGCCTGTGAGTTGCCCACCACATCCCCATAAATTGCCCGGCACATCCTGTGGCCATTACACAATGACATCTGCCAGGGAGCAGTTATTTCCCTTAGCGTCTTAATGGAATGCCCTGTGCGTGCCTGCACCCTATGTGAAGACAGCGCAGGCTTCCAAGGGTGGTGCAGGATTGCTCCCAGCTGGTTTGTTCGGCAGTTGAGAACATCACTTCTCTCGATTCTACCCGCACTTTCGGTTGTATCTTTTCTTTTCATTATCATCATCATTCTCACTTGACTTCATTTTATCAGGATGGATCTCTACTGCTATGCAACGTGGACAGAGCCGTTAAATGTTAACAGTCTACTTAGTCCTTCATTTCGTTTGTACCAGGAAGCCTTTAGCAGAGAAGCTCAAGTATGCCTGCCCATAATGATCATTTATTTTCTGTTACATCAACTTAACTTCATAATGGCTCGGCTGAACACGGTGGCCGTATTAGGGCGGTTACAGTACATAGTCATTATTGCAGCTGCCATTCTTTTGTCTCATGGGGACGATGTGGTTACACCATGGTCAGTTTCTTGCCGTGTTGCAGCACTAGCTGTGGCAGTATCATCCCATTCTGGACAGGCAAACCTTGCTGCAGTGTTTCAGGCGAATGACATGTGTGGTTGTGGCTGGCTGTGATGATTATGTTCTCTGGCGTTGGTTTTTTTTTTTTTTCTTCTTTGCTGCCATTGCTAGTTCCTTTTCTGCATGCCTGATAGCTCCTCTTTACTTGCTGCAGTCACACACCAAAGCTTCACGGCATGTCCAATTAATGTTGTTGGCCTCTATCTCATGGTTCATTTGCAGGCATCCTTCTCGAGCAGAGTGGGCCTTCCGACCAGTTTGGTGTCTGAGGCAATTTTTCTGTTTTACCGGATATCCTTAACACGTATACAAGATAGTGTCAACATGCATGAAGTATGAATCATTATAAAATGCCTGGATGTTATTTTTCTTGCAGTGAAACTTGATGCTACCGTCAGCGTTTATTGAAAATAAAAAGATTATGGAAAACAAGATTTCTGTGTATTCATAACGCTTTACCTGTAATTATGAACTTAGGACTTAGAACAGCATAGCCATCAGAACTCAAAAGCTTTCAGTTTATCCCTGTTTTATTTGAATCTCTTTGGAGGAGATACATCTAGATTTTTTCATTCTTATTTTCTGATTTTTTGTTCCCAACTGGGCACGATCCTTGAGCGTCACACTGGAGTGGAAAAACGCCGTGTACTGAAGTGGACGAGCGACATGGTTTGAACGATGTCCTGTCTGATATAGTGTCGTAAACACAAACGGTTATAGTTTTGTAAACACAAACAGTCTTGAAAATATTTCGTGCGTACTGGTATATCAAACTGGCATCGAGTTTGTCGAATGATGTTGTTTTTTTGATTTTTTATCATTAGCCAATGAACAGCACTCCCAGTACACACCTGTCCTCCATACCTCGCGTAAACCAGGACAGGTATGATTCAAATTCTTTCCGTGATTAGAGCATTCTGTCATTATCATTGTTATTGTCGTCGTCGTCGCGTCGTCGTCGTCGTCATCATCATCATCATCATCATCATCATCATCATGACATCATCATCATTATTAATATTATCATTATTACTATTATTACTATTCTTATCATTATTTCTATTATTATTGTTATCTTTATTATTCCAAGACTACAGCGCATTATACAGAAGTTCAGAAGAAGCACCGAGATTAAAAAAAAAAAAAGCTGCTGGATATTCCTTGCAACTGTTTTTGTTTACCTGCCAGGAAATCAGCGTCGGAAAGGCTTGATCCTATGGCCAAAGGCAGTTAATCCTGTGACATGCCTTCAACAACACAGCTTGGAAAGTATCATCACCCAAAATCACCTCCATCTCTTTAAAACGCGTGTTTCACTTGGAAACATTGCCGCATAACACAGGATTCAGACATACACACCAACACATCCACACAGAGGTTTTGGATCACGTTTGACATATTCATTTCTTCGAAATGAAATTGATAAAATGCCTGCTTTAGTCTAATTTGTCTTTGCGTTTGAATGCTTAGGGGTAGGGGGTGGGGATTAATGTGTATTTCGAAACTTACAAGAGACCTATAGTGGTTCATGATTAATCCATACATAATTTTACAAAAATGGTTCAAACTCCTTTTAACATTACAGAAAAAAAAGTGGACACACACACACACACACACACACACACACACACACACACACACACACACACACACACACACACACCACACACACAAACCTATTTTGAAGGGGGGGGGGGGGACCAAAGTGTTTGAGACACAAGAGTTTGCAACTGGAATGTTTAGGTGTAAAACGGTATGAAAAGTATAAAAACAAGAGAATTTTTTTTTCGCAAATGATTTTGTTTTAAAGTCGTTATTGAGTCCTTAAGTATGGCCGTAATAATCTGAACGAATATTGAAAACCGGATTTATTTATGATCACTTTGCTGTGCCACTTACTGGAAGTTTAGTCCACAACTGAAAGAGGAAGAGATTCTATGCGTTTTAAATCATAGTCCTTTTTTTTTTTTTTTATTAAGTATTTAAGTCTCTTTGAGCTGGTCAAAATATATTGGAAACACACATAAGCACGCACGCACGCACGGGCACACGCACGCACGCATGTACGCGCGCGCCTGTGCGCCACACACACACACACACACACACACACACACACACACACACACACACACACACACACACACACACACACACACACACACGGACGCACACCACACACACACACACCGCAGAGCCACACTCACACACTTACACAGCCACACTCACACTGACACACATAGACATAGATACACATACATATAAGCGCGTTTATATATTAAAAAAATGTCACGTTGTTTTAGTTTTCTCCGTGCAGGGAGGACGAATAAAACCAGGAATATTTTTCTTTTTTTTTTATAAGTAGAACTCCCTTGGTTGATGAAGAATGTGGCTGCACCCCGTATCTGATATTTTAGAGGGCATTTTCATCCTAATTTTCAAACCTTTGTAGAGTGATTTTTTTTTTCAAAACTAGTAAATGAATAATAACATGCATGAATATCATAGATGCGCTTTGAAATGAAAATCAAGACGTTCTATAGAAATAAATTATCTACAACTAAGCTACTGATGAAGACTGTAAAGAAACTAGCACGCCACTAAAACCAAGAAAGGTTATTATGGGTATACAAAGCTTTTCTTGTTCTCTTTCTTTCTTATCTTTTCTTTTTGTATTCAATGTGATCATTCCGAAAACAAGATCGCTGCCAGATCAAAAGATGAACAAAATATACAAACTGACAGTGACATCCAGAGGTCGACAAAATTAAGCTCGCTAGGCTTACAGACCATGTACGTTTTTAACTCAGTCAAAGCGACCGAAAAATTGAAACTGAAGGGGAGAAAAATCAACGACATTCATCAGTTTTAAATGTGACAATCGAAGTCAGGATTTTCCGATGTCATTTTTTTAAATTCAACTACTGATCGCACTTGCTTGCTTCAAGACGTCATGTTACTGTTGTAATAATAATGATGACAAGAAGAAGAAGAAGAAGAAGAAGAAGAAGAAGAAGAAGAAGAAGAAGAAGAAGAAGGACAACAACAACACCAACACCAAGATGAACGACAGCAGCAGCTACAACAACAATAACAACAACAACGACAACGACGATGATGATGACGATGATGAAAATAATGAGGATGATGGTCATGGTAATATGATGATGATGATGATGATGATGATGACGACGAAAATAACAACAACAACAAACATGATAATAATAACGAATATTTACATACACTTTGTCTCTGCAGAGCGTCAGGCGTTTACAAATGAAGAAACTTAGGGGAGAAAAAATCAGTGACAAGAACAACTGTCTTTTCGTATTCGAACAAGAGAACTGCATCACTACTATGCTATCTCTGCTCGAACCAAACGCGCATGTATACGCTCGCGCGCGCGCCGCGCGCAGCAGCCACACACACACACACACACACACACACACACACACACACACACACACACACACACACACACACACGCACGCGCGCACGCACGCACAAGATTCCAGTTCCCTGCTCATCTCTCTCTCTCTCTCTCTCTCACACACACACACACACACACAAACACACACACGCGCGCGCGCGCGCCCACGCACGCACACACGTACGCACGCACGCACGCACGCACACACGCTTCCATGTTTACATTTTTGATACATTTGAAAAACATATGGAAGGGCAGAAGACACTCTGTAAGGATAGGACAAGAAGGAACTCGAGTGACCTTGTAGGCATCTTTCATTATGGCCTGACATATTGACACCCCCATCCCCACTCTCTCTTCCATCAAAACAGTCGGCCACAACAAAATCAGAAGGAGCAGTCACGACTGAGGTGACAAAAGATAAATCTTCTTAAAGACCATAAAAGCACCTCATTATATCCCCCCCCCCCCCAACCTTCCTATTCCACCACCCACCTACGCAATCTCACACTGATCGATGAGGAATCCTATCGTCAAGGCAACTCCCGACGCAGTGCAAGACCCTCAGCAGGCCAGGGATCCCTAGCAGTCTGGAAGTCGGATAAGACCTCTTCAAGTGGCATTATGCAGGTGACAGAGACAAAGTCAGCCCAAGTGCTGGCCCAAGCCGGTTAGCCCCAAAGGCGAATAGAGCACTAGAGAGAGAAGGAGAGATGAGACTGGAGGAAGACTGACGGCGAATGATGACTCTGCTGCCATGTCAACCTTGGCTGGTCGATACCCGATGTCCACATTGGTTCTGTGTTCCAGCCAGGTTATTGATTATTCGTATCAATTGAAAGAAATTCACTTCTATATTCAGGGGGCAATAAGCACAAATGATACAATGAGTCCTTGGTTTTGTTCGTTTCTATGTTAATTTTTTTTTTAACAAGACCGAATAACTCTTTATTCTGTCTCCGTTCTTTCTTTTAAGCTGTAGAAGTAAAAACTGACGGAGAATATAGAACGAGTGAACAAGCATGCGTGCGCACGCATATGATCACACACACACACACACACACACACACACACACACACACACACACACAACTTGGGGCAAAGGAGTCTCTCAAGGAACAGGAATTTATTTATTCTGTTTCATCTGCAATGTTCTGTCTTGAAACCTACCTCCTGACGAAAGTCAGATAGAGGATCAGATTCACCTGACAAGTTGCCCAGGACGAGATCAGTGACGGGGTCGTCGATGACACAGCGGGCTACTTCAGCTGACAAAAAGAAGAAGAAACAAACCTCTACTTCAGCAAGAAAGAAGACTTCGATCTTGCCACCAAAGGAAATAGAGTGCTGGATTTTTACTAGTATACTGATCATGAAGAACCAGAGACTTCCGAACCTCAGCCGTTGCACAACCAGACTTGAGGTCTATTCATTGTTCACAAAACCCTGGTGTAGATTCAGCTTACCCAGAGTAATGTACCGTACCAGTTGAAAGTAGGATCTTACAGGCCATGGACCTAGCATATGATTCACTGGAAAGACACTGGAATTAGTGGTGTCAAAACAATACCACATATATGGCATGCCACTGACCACTTGTTATCTTTACGTTCCCCTTGATCACCAAGACATCCCACCCTAGGGAGGCAACCCATGAAGCTCCTGTGTGACTCCCTCCTATCCTCCGATACAGACAGTTGGTTTTAACCACTGTGCAGGAAAGAGGTGTGGACGGTAAAGAGTGTCAAAAGAGACAAACAGGATCCCCAAAGTCCCACTTTGGGTTGAACCTCTGAGACTCACACCCGTGTCCTCTGGCTTCACAGCTGGGGGAGGGTTGGGGGGGGGGGGGGGGCGACCAGTAAGGGTGTTTTACCCGAGCTGGCCAAAATTGGATCGTGTGGATCCATATCAAATGGTCCTGGAAAGGAACTGAGGAAAAGGAAGGGAAAGGTAACTGCCGCAAGGAGTAGACGACCAACGATAGCAAACCACCACGGGGGACAGCAGCACCAAGTCTACACAGACGAAAGTCTGAAGAAACCTTGTCCTTAAGGGCTTCAGGCCGATAGGACGTTAATCTCTCCCTTAACAGTAACAGTAACAGATCACCAAGACTGGACGTCTCGAAACCTCTGCCGACTCCCGTGGGCATGAGAGAAAGAACCTCGGTTATGAGAGGCAGAAGAAGGAGAGACAGATTGAAAGAAAAGGGCGAGGAGCAGAATGACCGGGAAAGGAGTAGAATGACCGGAGTAATTTCTCCCTGAGTTTGAGTCGCGAGCTCAGAAGACTGACCACGGCCTTGACATTTAATTGAGTACTACCTCGTCCTCAGGGGTACGTGGAAGCCTATGATGGGTTCGATCTCACCTGTGGAATACTTGCAGTGATCTGTGTACTATTGTCAGTAAGGGAGACAGGTTCATTGGGTATAGCTTCTCTGTAAAGTTCTGCAGCGGTGGCTATTTTGTGTACTTTAGTAATTTTTTCTCTAAAGGAAAAATAGATAGTCTAGGCCTTTAGAAACAGAATGCAGGAACAGTTCTCTTATTGTGAGGTCATTGAGACCTCGAAAATCCAGAGTTATTTCTGACAAGGCTATCCGGCTGTCAACATAATGTCGAAACTTAGATTGGCGGAAAATGATTCCCCACAGTCCGGTTTAGCTTGGCGATTCTGCTCACGAAAGACATTAGATGTACACTGGAACTTGGTAAGAAAGTGTTTTTTAAGGATATCAAAGGAAACAGAACCAGAAACACATAGGGAATATTTGCTCACTTGCGCAACGTGGGGGAGAGGGAGGAAAGAGGAATATGATAGAGGAAGGGGGACGGGGGGGCGGGGAGGGTATTTTCAAGCAGGCACACCCCTAATCCTTCCTAAATCCCTTCCCCATCCCCACTCCCCACTCCCATCCCCTTCCAGTTTTGGCATCGATCAGCTCATAGACAGAGTCCTTACTGTATCTATATTATCAAGAGGGTTCCGCCAACGAGAGTTTGACGAGAAAAGTTCTCCCGTCCCTGACACATCAAAACCATACACCTTTTTATGTTGGAATCAATAAAAAAAAACAACAACATCCCAACTGCCATGCAACTGATTAAAATAATTCAGATGTTCCAGAGATACTGCTCTACAGTTTTCTAGCAGAAGGTAACATTAGGAAACTAAAGGCATACACACGTGTTGAAAAAGGAGAACGAACGAACGAACGAACGAACGAAATTTTATTTTACCAGGGTAATGAGATAAGCAATACAAATGCTTTTTTCCACCCAGCCCTGGAGCAAAAGAAAGAGAAACAATGTAAAGATCAAATTAATGCATTTAAAGATCAAATTAATGCAAATGCACATATAAAAAGAACAAAGTATAACAAGATCTTGTACAGTTCAAAACAAGTTAGCTATTGTCCATATTATTGACAAACGAATGCAAATAGAAAAGCGCGTGAACATAGCGAACAAGGGAAGGAAACGGGAAAGGAAAAGGCCAAGGGGTAGGTTTGGGGTAAATGGAGAGAGAGAGAGAGAGAGAGAGAGAGAGAGAGAGAGAGAGAGAGAGAGAGAGAGAGAGAGAGAGAGAGAGAGCAGGCCAAGGGGTAGGTTTGGGTAACTGGAACGAACGAACGAACGAACGAACGAACGAATGTTTTATTGAGGGCAAGATGGATAAGCAACAATAATGGCTGTCTCACACCATGCCCTCACAAAACAAAAAACAAAAAACCAAAAAACAAAAAAACAAAACAAAACAAAACAAAAAATTCCGAATATATTTACGCACACACACACCACACACACACACACATATAGATATTTGCACATACATAAATACATATACATATAGTTCATACACATATACATATGCATAAACAAACATATATAAGTATGTACAAAGCATACTTGCACACAATGTATGAGAGAGAGAGAGAGAGAGAGAGAGAGAGAGAGAGAGAGAGAGAGAGAGAGAGAGAGCATTTTGCGAGTGAGTAAAAAATAGATGGTGCACAATCACACATAGTACTACATATACATTAAAAGCCACAAATCCACCTTAAATTCTAATGATTTGCCTCTGGGGTGTACTGACAAAATATCACAAACGTGGATATTTGTGTGTGTCTACAAGCTTACATTTTGCAGGGCCACGTTTGCGATAGCATTGGACATTAATATGAAAGTAAGGTAGAGCAGGCCGGGTCTCTTATGTCATCTCAGCCCAGAATGGAAGTCTGTTGCATCATCTTCATTCTCACTGATCATCAGTAAAGAAAAAAAAAAGTCTCCAATACTTTGGCTCGTCACGCCCTGCTCTCATAGTGATTTCAGTTTTGATGTCCTCTCTACGTCCGTGTTCCCTCTCTACGTCCATGTTCGTGATGACTATGTGTCTAAGTGACTGTAAAGGCAAGTTCATGGGGACTCGCGTTGGATGGACATGATGGTGCCCTCTGGAAGAGGGTATCCACTTACGCTGACTCCGCAGCTTTTGCGCTAGAAAATGATATCTTGCAAGTTTTGGAATCCGTAAACACCACTGAAGTGATTTGGCGGCGGTGCGGCGTCTCCTCTGGCAGGGAGGAGGAAGGGTGGACAGGCTTGTTATGACTTGGTACTGATCGTCCTCTGTAGACTGAAGTGCTGGGTTGTGACGGGTCCACCCGGGCTGTGACTGTGTATGGACGTCCGGAATGAGTGGTGAAGAAGTAATGTCAGTGAGGAAGATCGAACAGAAAGAAAATAAAAAACAGAAAAAAAAGAGAAAAAAATTCTGGATTACATTCTGTAACAAAATCATGATCATTACAATCGCACACACACACACACACACACACACACACACACACACACACACACCCCAACACACACACACACACACACACACACACACGCACGCACGCACGGGTTAGCGGGATACCACAAGCAGACGTCTGGGCGATCCACTTCAGCTAGGTTGATAAAATCGACCCTAGATCGGCCGAACAGTGCAGTGTTAACGCTATAAAATGAGCCATGAAGGAAGCAGTAACGAGATGGCATAGCAGAGAACACCAAGGGAGAAGTGGTAGCACTGATGTGAGAGGTCAATGTCAGGCGGCGCAGCGAACCTTCCAGCCGTATGGGTGGCGGCGGATCTGGCCTGTGTCGACGTGGGACGACTCCTGAAGATGTTGGGCGATCGGCGATGGAGCGCTGCGTGACTGCGATTACCGTGGCCTGGGATACCATGTTTCTGAGGATCGGACATGTGGGGTTAGGCTGAAAAATGGTCCTACCTGCTGTGATCTTCGTGGACCATAGAAGGGACTCGTACGGCGTTCCAGCAACTTTCATCCCGCTCCTTCTTTGAGGCAGCCTCACGCGTTACAGGACCATCGCCACCCGAACACAAAGAAGGCCGCCTGATGGCCCTGAAGGTAGTCTTTTTTTGCGGGAAGAGGCAAAGGAAACTGACGCCCACCGTCGACCGACCAACACCACGAAATGAACCGATGTTCACGTGGATCCAGAGCTGAGAGAGCGACAGACGACAGCCCCCACACGGAGCCAGACACACTACTACCAACAACAAAAACTGTTACGAAGAATGCAGACCTCAGTCTGCATGTATATCTTGTCCTTAAGGGCCGCCACCCGTTAGGACGTAAAGCTCACCTTGACGATGGAAGCAATGAAGAACTTCATCTTGTCAGCTGGCTGTCGGAAAGAGAATCTTCTTATATCGTCTTCCGCGTGGGAATATTTACACACTATGTGTGTGTGTTAGTGTGTGTGTGTGTGTGTGTGTGTGTGTGTGTGTGTGCGTGCGTGCGTGCGTGCGTGCGTGCGTGCGTGCGTGCGTGTGTGTGTGTGTGTGTGTGTGTGTGTGTGTGTGTGTGTGTGTTCTTTAATGCTAGTTTGAATTATCACTGTTCTGGTTATAATCAGTTCTATATTGCCTAACAGTATTCTGTTTTGATATCCTTTGTCCCTGAAGGGACAAGGACCAGATGAAAGAAAAAACATCTTCTTGCTTCTCTGTTACTTGGGAATCAGTCAGTCAGTCAATCTGCCTCAGTTGTCATATCCGATACTCTCTGTCTGTCTGTCTGTCTGTCTCTATTTGTCTGTCTGTCTGTCTGTCTGTCTCTCGCTCTCTCAGCTGCATAATGTTCTAGGGGAATATCAAGCGAAAAAAGGCTACTCTATCGCTATAGTCATTTTCAGCCACAACCTTTATTTTCCTTTCATTGACTTTGAGAAAGCTTTTGAATCCATAGAAAGATACCTACGCTGACCAATTTTTGTTGGAAAAAAAAGGGAAAAAAACGGTTAGTAAAAGGAAGCTTTCTCGATTTCTCCATACCTTCTTTTATCAGAGTTCATTCTGGTTCAAACGTGTGCTTTACATGAGGGATATAACAAGGCAATTGTGCTAGTCAAATGATGTTATCCTGATTTTTTTAAATGAATTTTACCAAGTCCATAACCCCCCCCCCCCACACACACACACATACACAATCCCTCCCAGGTACTGTGGATGTAGTGATGAGAAGAACAGGATGAGCATGACTGCACCCAAACATTCAGCTGTCGCAAAACACTTGAAGGAAGGAAGGAAAGAAGGATGTGAGGCACGGGTGAGGGAGTGAGGGATCGTGTCTTATCGAAGTTGGTGCCGTGTTTCTGCATTAGAGACGGGAACTTTGATGAGAACATCGGAATGCTCTCCATCTATGGAGTGCATCGTCCTCACCCTAACAGGACCCTAACCGTAACCCAAAGATGAACCTAATCGGACCCTAATCCTAGTCTAAACCATTACCTGATCCTAACTACATAAGATCTTGAATGTTTTGTTGACATATTCTGTTTGCAGAGGGGTAAAGGGGGGGGGGGGGGGGGGGGGGGGGGGGGGGGGGGGGCGGGGGAGGGGGAGGGTAATGGTGCTGTCTTCTCCTTTCTCTATCCATAAAGGAGAAAACGACCACCATAGACCACTGAGATATACAAGTATGGCGTGGACGAGAGAGTTTTCAAGCTTTGAAGGTTCGACTTTGACCTAAATTGGGTACCGATAATCACGTGTACTTAATTGCAAACTGATGCACACAGCTGTTTTGACTATACGTTGTCACGAAATCACCCAGTTAAAGCTACTTAAAATGATGGGATTTTTTTTTTGCAATCGATTCACAATGCGAACGATCAGAATTAGTATGCCAGGCGCAACACTTGTGTATGATTATGTTGAAGTGGTTCCATTGCTATTCTAGATGACGTAGCTCCTCTGTTTCAAACAGCAATAGGTACAAACGAAGCACTTCATACAAATGTGAATATGACGAAAAGTAATGTAACTGTGTTTATTAAAGATAAATACATGGCAGCCATTTAACTGACGATGGAATTCTCATGTCTGTTGTTAATTTGTAAAAAATATTTAGACGTTTAGTTTTCTACAAGGTTGAGTTTTAAAGCTGAAATGCAACTCCTGCCCTTTTTGTATCTATCTATCTATCTATCTATCTATCTATCTATCTATCTATATCTACTGTGTGTGTGTGTGTGTGTGTGTGTGTGTGTGTGTGTGTGTGTGTGTGTGTGTGTGTGTGTGTGTGCGTGCATGCCTGCGTGCGTGAGTGCCTGCGTGGGTGCCTGCGTGCGTGAGTGCGTGCGTTGGTGCGTGCGTGCGTGCGTGCGTAAGTACGTGCGTGGGTGGGTGTATGCGTGCGTGCGTGGTGCGTGCGTGCGTGTGTATGTGTTGAATGCTGTTTGAGACGAGTATGTTTTATGCTGTTGGACATGCAAACAACGAATGGATCAATATCATGGTCTGTCGTGGGGATCAGCTAATTCAGTTAGACGCTGTAAAAACAGTTCAAATACAGATATCAAGTAATTTCAAATATAGAGAGGCAAACAGATATCATTTAAAAAAATATATTCAGCTGCAGTGTATGTACAACACTGGTATGCATGTACTCACATAAATTGATGAGCCAAGATTGTCGTGAAATGCATGTTGATCATTGATTTAGATATATGTGATAAGAGAAACTGGGTATCTGTTTGTTGTAAATCGTATGTGTGTGGTTTGGGGTGAGTGTAGATATATAGGAGTAAATGAGTTTCTCGCTAATGTTGAATATAGATTCCTACTTTGTAAGTATCGATGTCATTCTAATGGTGCGCGCGCGCGCGCGCGCGCGCGCGCGCGCGCGTGTGTGTGTGTGTGTGTGTGTGTGCGTGTGCGCGTGTGCGCAGCGCGTGCGTGTGTATGCGTGCGCGTGTGTGCGTGGTGTGTGCGTGTGTGTGTGCGCGCGCGTTTGTGTGTGTGTGTGTGTGTGTGTGTGTGTGTGTGTGTGTGTGTGTGTGTGTGTGTGTGTGTGCCTGCGCGTGTGTGTGTGCGTGTGTGTGTGTGTGTCCTTGATCGCCTTTCCATCAAGTGTCTTTGATCTTGGTGTATGCTTTCTCTTGTTGACCGATCATTGTTCCGCCTTTTAATCACTATCCGCATAATGGTTCGCACCAAAAAACAATGGATTCCTCCCAGGACAACATTGCACCTTTTCATCAAGTCTTATCAACATCTGTTCAGCAGTTTGTGTGTAATTTTGCTGACAGACAAACAAACAAACAAAAACCAGCAAACACTGTTGAAAATGTCACCTCCTTGACCATCAGACGCGGGTGAGAACATGAAATCCTTGGCAGAACCCAAAATTATGGGGTTACAAATAGGGCGTAAAAAGACCACATGGGTATGTCGACAGCGCATAATGGACAGCTAGTAGCCACTGTGAACACTGGGCTACAATCTCACTACCCTGTCGCCAAATTAAGATACATACGTTGTAAGTTCTTGCCAGAGAAAGAAGTGTACAGACGTTCTAACATAAAACACTGGTGAAAGGGCCATAAAAAAGCAAACAACGGACAATAATTAAGAAAGATTATAGATAATAAACAAACAAATAAATAGATAAATAAATAAATGAGTGAATTAACAAATGAATAAAGGTATTAATAAGTAAAGATACACAACAAATACACAAAAGGTAGAGTCGAAGACAGTGACAGACAGGCGTTTTGGCGTGTCCTAGCTGAATGCTAAGCTTATAATGTGTAAAGTTCGCCCGGTTTTTTTTTTATTGTTGGTTTTGTTGCTGTTATTGTAGTTAACGCGTTTCAGCACCATCGAACCGTGTCCTCGATGAAGAACTACCGCAAGTGCATTGGACGTGGGAGGAAATGCCCGGGGTTGGTTCTTATGTGGAGGGGTACTGCAGAAGCAAAAGCGTGCCAGCGGAAGTGTAATGCAGGAAGCTGCTCGCTGCGTGGCCCGGGATCGACAGCGATGACAAATGGCCGCACTCGACTTGGGCTGCTGGCGGGCTGGTGGTGCAAACCACATGGCTTGATAGGAGTCGGCCATGCCAGCGATCTGCGATCCAAAGTGCCAGTCTCCGTTCATTCCACCAGTTCACCAGCCACCCTGCTGCACCTGCGTGTATTATTGTGTGCATGGGAGAAGAACTTTCCTGACTGGGATTCTGAGCTGAGTTCACAGAATACTTTTTGGAATTAAGCACAGACACAATACGTTGTTCAGTACTGAAAAAAAGTGGATAGGATGGAGAAAGGATACTACAATAATACATTTTTTTCCCAGCCAGTCAAAAACAGTGATTCTGGTTCACGGATGATTTGTTTCGCCCAACAGTGTCTCAGTTCCTGTAACGCTGATTTCATCTGTGCCGGAAGAACATAAATGATGGAAAACAAATCAAAACATTTCAAAATTTACAGTTCAATGTTGGAAAAAAGAATAATTGACAACAGGCAACAAGCATGTTTGGAAGTCAGTTGGCAAGATAAACCAATTTGATCAACTTGGCTTGTCAGAATATGCATTTGTTGGAACCGAACATCCGGTAACATTGCAATATTTTTTTTTCCATGTATACAGAAAAGAGGAAGGGAACAAAAAGAAAAACGAAAGAGAAGTAGAAGGAGGATGAAGAAAACGTAGGCTACGTTCAATTATTGATGAGACGAGGTCTATCATTTGACCCAGTGGGATTACGTTTGGGTGATTTTAAAGCCATCTGTCACCAAGAACGATTAGAGTACAAACTTACAGTATCACTTCTTTTCCAGAGAGAACAGACTTTGAAAAAGAGACTGTGACACTCAGTTTCACCGGCTGACATGTACATGTCTTTTTTTTTAGTTTTTTTTTTTAGATGAATGTTTTATATTCAGGTCTCTCCAAGCGTTTTCCACGTATGTGATGTAGAGAATAAAAAGTAAATGATGAAGTGAAACCAGGGATGTTGCTGAGCTTGATGTTGAGAAAAACCAGTTCCCAATGCAAGCCTATATCAGTGACACCCCTTTTACCACTGAACTCCGCACGACTTGCAAGGCGAGGTGAGTAGCCAAAACGAAAGTGGCATACACCAGTTTCTCTAATAGTCATACCTGACCTCGTCCCTTGCTGACATACACACATATTTTGAAGCAAGTACACATGCGCACACATACACACATAAGCGCATACATACACATACACCCCCCCCCCCCCCAAACACACACACGCATGTACGCCCCCCCCCCCCCCCCCCACACACACACAAACACTCAGACACGTATGTGTGCACAAACACACACACACACCCATCCACCTACCCCCCCCCCCCCCCCCCCACACACACACCCAACCACACACACAACTAATTAAAAGCAGATTCTCTAAACAAACTGAAAAAAATTAAAATATTTCATCTGTAATATCTTGGATAAGTTTTTTTTTTCTTGAGCAACTAAAAAATGATATCAGGTGGAAGATCTCTGAATAAAGTGTTGATATTGTCTGCTGTGAAAGAGTTTATATCTGATATCATAGAAGACCCAACAGTCTGTAAGAACATGTTTTACAGAAAGTGGCACATCACATGGAATGCGCTCTGTCACTTTCTAAAAGATGCAAGTGGGTGTAAAAGTTATGGCATGTGTGTAGTCCACTGCTGCTGCTGCTGCTGCTGCTACTGCTGCTACTACTCCCACTACTACTACTACTGCTACTACTACAACTATTACACACACACACACACACACACACACACACACACACACAACACACACACACACACACGCACGCACGCACGCACGCACGCATACACACACTGACGTGACAATTGACAGCCATCACCATCCACTCTCTCTCTCTCTCTCTCTCTCTCTCACACACACACACACACACACACACACACACACACGCACAGACGCACACACAGACACAGACACACACAGACACACACACACACACACACGCACGCACGCACGCACGCACAAACACACAACTGCAATTAGGGTTATCGGCTTACATCATTTTACAATGCTCACCTTCACCCCATCGCTCCCTCCTCTTCTCACTCTCTTTCCTCTGTCTGGCTGGCTGACGTCTGTAGCAAGCCGACACCATGCACAATGCTGACGACAGTGGGGCAGAAAAGTTTGACATCACTGTCGTGCAGATCATTAACCCTGTTCCTACCACCACCACCCCTCCTCCCAATCCCTCCACCTCCTTCCAAGCTGATAGTGTGGTGATCGCTTGCGGATGGGATGAGGATTTCCTCAGTCACTCTCCCCACTACAGGGAAGCCACCTCTCCGCTCTCTCTGTCTTCCCCACCCACTCCTGCTTCCCAGGTATGTTCACCTTGGAGCTGATGCGCCTGTTCTGTCCGTGCATGACGAAGATTCCATGGACAAGCCTAATGTCGATCCGTGTCTGCACGTGTCTTGAAGGTGTGGACATCTTCGCGTCGTTCCTTAGCATGAAGGCTGAAGACCACCAGGATCTTTGAGATTGTTGCCATTGATCCCAATTATGTTCTGTCTCATTGTAGATAATGGGAAGTGACTGTCTCCTTCCAGAACCCCCCCCCCCCCCCCCCCCCATCCACAGATGACTAATACTTCCCTCCCTCCTTTTTCCATGATGAGTTTTGACCGGCTGTCCTGCTCCTCTGAATGCCTGTTCATCAGAATGCATCAGAGACGTGACGGGTTGCTTACCAATCAAAAAGGGGAGGTCATGCCTCCCCGCTTCGCTGCTCCACCAAAGGCAGGAAGACTGATCACCGTCTGAAATCAGTAAATAAAATCCAACACAGGTGTATATGTCACGGAGGAAAACATTCCCCTCTCTCACTCTGAGATCCTGTGTTAAGGTTCGTTGATCATCCCAGAAGTTGAAGCTAAGTTTCAAAGTCTTGAGACTATACATTACTTGTATTTATACCAGTTGTATAACTGTATGCCAATACATGTTAAAATTTGTTAAGATGATAAATGAGTATTATATTTCAACGGTACTATTTTATGCCAATGCTTGATAAGATCTGTTTCGATGATTAATGAATATTATATTTTAACAGCATAACTTTTGTCAGTACTTGGTATTCTGTTAGGATGATTACTGAATACTATATTCTGACAGGATAGATTTATGCCAGTACTTGATGAAATCTGTTAAGCTGATTTATGAATACTGTTGATTGTCTTAATGGCTTGTAATAGGTGACTCTAATCAGCATGTGTACTTTGACTAAGTGTATTCCAGTACCAAATCACTTCACCTGAGTATTAGACTTCATTGAAGAGTTGTTTCCCTTCAATGTTTAGTAGTTTCTTACTATCTCATGCCACTTATCAAAGTCCACTCAAAATTCAAGTGAAAACTCAAGTGGAGACTTAAAGTAAGGCAGATACATTTACGTTAATTTTACCTTTGCTAAATGAAGATCCCACACTTTTCATTAACGTTAGAGCGACAGTGTGACAACTCGTCAAGCCGGACTCCCCGCTACTTCTCTACAAACCAGGTTATGTAATGTCAGCAGAATCTGGGTCCCTGCAACCGGCCCAGCATAGGACCACGTAGTCAAGCAGACGTCAGACTGATCAGCTTGTCTATTGGAAGGGGAGGGGGGGGGGGGGGGACCAGTCCCACAGAAACTGGAGACAGATCTATATATCTCTCCAACCAAAGAGATAAGTCACCCACTGGACTCCGACTCAAAATTATCAAAACATTTCTGTCTTTATGACGAAATGAAGTGAAGAGAAGCCATCGCAAAGGAAAACAGACTAATCCTACTGAAATTCTGATGATTTGTATGCTGTATACGTGTGTACACAGTAAAGTTTTGTTTACCAAATTGCGCTAAACTGGTGTCAATCTATTTGTTGTTCATACATCATTCATTATTGAACTTATTTCTAATTCTGTCTTTCACTCGGAGATCAAGCACTTTCAAGTGCAAGGTGAATTACTCCTAAACTATTCTTGAGTATTTTTAACAGTCCTGAGAAGAAAACGAAAATTTCTGTCGATGACTCGAACGGGAAAGTTGCTCCTTCGACCGCTAGTAAGAGAAAGGATGGAATTGAATTTTAAAATGTATACAACTCGATAATTCTAATAGAGAACACATTCTGAGTCCTCCCCCCTAGAGGACCACAGCTGCCACCCTACTCGTCACACACACACACACACACACACACACACACACACACACACACACACACACACACACACACACACACCACACACACACACACACACACACACACACACACACACACACACACACACACACACTGTGATACGCACCACGCGCGTGGGCGGACACACACACACACATACACACACACACACACACACACACACACGCACGCACGCACACGCACGCACGCACGCACGCCACACACACACACACACACACACACACACACACACACACACACGCACGCACGCACGTACACGCACTTGGGCTTATTTTCCGCCTCTACATAGATAAACCGACGATATATAAATGAACTAACCAACCAACAAACCAACGAAATCTTTCTGTGTGTGTGTGTGTGTGTGTGTGTGTGTGTGTGTGTGTGTGTGTGTGTGTGTGTGTCTCTCTCTCTTGTCTGTTTGTCTGTCTGCATGACTTCCCTTGCCTTTGTCTCTCTGTATCTATGTCCATATCCTCTGTACATGTGCCTACTGCCTTCTGGCATACTGGAAATTTACATCTGTGCTTGTATTCGTATTGCTGAAGTTCTAACCTTTATGCTTTAAAGTACTATATTTTCTTTTTCTTAGTCAGTAGATTTATTTTTTTATATGCCAGTCTGTCCGTCTGTCTCTCTTTTTCTTTGGTCTGTCTGTCTGTCTCTCTGTCAGTCTGTTTGTCTGTCTCTTGATTTGTATGATGTACATTCACTTTCGCATTGTTTATATCTGTATTTGAATATAATGTATGCATGTTCTTTTGCGCCACATGTTCTATTATGTATGCATTTTGAAGTTCAATGATATTACTGAAAATTCTACCCGTCCCTCCCAGCCCTTCACCCCTCCTCCCTCTCTCTTTGTTCCAGGTTATGTGTACCCTTTTTCTATTCATTTTATTGGCTGTTTTAAACATGCTGACTGTTGTCCATCATAGTACCCTTCTACATGCCCCCCCCCCCCCCCCCCCGTCCTTATTCCTCAGTGCTTATTTATTACACTGGTAAATAAAGAAGTTTCTCTCTCTCTCTCTCTCTCTCTCTCTCTCTCTCTCTCTCTCCCGCTCTCTGTCTCTCTCTCCCTCTCTCCCTCTCTCTCTCTCTCTTTCGTCAACGTAACAGTATCGTCACTCAAAGGCAAGGATCTGCACAGCTGAACAATAAATAAACTGTAGTGTAAACTCAGCACAGAAAAGAATATGTTGAGTTGTGTTCCACAAGAAAGCACAATTCGTAAAATTGAATACAGCACGTAGGTTGACTCTCTCTCTCTCTCTCTGTCTGTCCGTCTCTGTCTGTCTCTGTCTCTGTCTCTGTCTCTGTCTCTGTCTCTCTCTCTCTCTCTCTCTCTCTCTCTCTCTCTCTCTCCTTCCTCTCCCACCCATCCCATTACCCCTGTCTCTTCCACCCATCACCCTCCACCTTCCGCGCCCACCCGTCACCCCCCACCTTCCAGTCACACCCCTTCCTCTCTTCCACTTACCTCCACCCATTCCACTCTGCCTTCCACTTCCATCTGTTCTCCTTCATTTTCCATTTCCAACCGTTCACCTGCTTCCTTGACTTCTACCCATCCCCCTCCACCTTCCACTACCACCTTTCCCCCTCCGCTGTCTGTTTCTACTCAAACCTGGTCGTCTTCTTCTCGTTCCCCTCCCATGTACAACATGCAAGAATTCCCCACCCTGCTCAGGACAAGTACTCCCAGGAGTAGGACTACTGTTACATGTCCTAAACAAAATCAAAACCAAAGCAACCAGCTTGAGGCGTCCCCAGGCCGCCATGGTTGCAGTCCTGATTCTTCTCTAAGTGGGGATCCGTCGATTCCTACAACAACCGAGGATTGCATTGACCCGCACCTAGCAGGAGTGACTGACCCTACATCAGAGGGTCTACAGACCTTGCCATCACATTCACCAGACGTTCTTGATGACAGCATGACTCTATTAAAACAGAGGGTGTCCTTGGTAAACCCTCCGCACGACGTGGAAAACCAGTCCAAGGGTGTGACAGGTACAGTGACAGAGGGTCTCAACACTGGCGAGAGTCACAGTACCGGGGTGGTGGAGAACCCTAGGCCCTCTCCGTGGCAGGTGTCTATGGTCAGTGAAACCGAGGGCCAGTTCTCAGGCTCCGGTCCTTGTACTCGCAGTCGAGTACGAACCAGACAGACACAGCTCACAGAAAGATTTTTAAGGGCCCATCCAAGAGGTAGTCCTGGACGTAATAATGAACAAAACTGTGCTCCCCTGCTGCCCCCGTGTCCTTCTTACAATGAAGACACCTAGGATAACGGCCGTGCCCGTGTCAAGACTTGTCAGAAAAACAGTCTCTCCTTTCTGACTTATAATATTGAGGGTGTATCGTCAATTTATGACCCCGATGTAAATAATTATATATCTCAGTTTGATTTTGTTGTTTTGACGGAAACGTTCTCAAGAACATTTCCTTCTTTTCTCTTTTTGGATTACGAAGTTTTTCTTTCACCTGGAATTAGATTAACTGATGCTGTTACTGCACATTTGTCAGGAGGGATCGTGTTTCTTGTAAGAAAGACATATGCCAAACTAGTCAAACAACTTACAGTGGAATACGACCATACTATTGTTCTCCACCTTAAAGCTCTAGATCTTGACGTTCTTTTAATTGGAATTTATTTGCCCCCTGCTAACAGTGTTTATTATGCAGATACTGAGATTGATAATGGGGTTTCCCTTCTTGAACAATGTCTGATGGATACTTTTGAACAAGCGGGTGATCTTCCAGTGATCATCCTCGGCGATTTAAATGCAAGAACTGGTCGGCTGAACGCACAAGAACTACCCGTATATTTAGGTGACTTGAAAAATGAAAATACCACCGGTGATGACTGCTTTTCTCGTGCATCAAAAGATTGCTCCACTAATGAATTTGGTCTTTATTTAATTATCATCTGTCAGAATTTTGAGTTGGTTATTCTAAATGGTTTTCTGCCTGGTGATAAAAGCGGGGATTACACTTATATCGCTCACAATGGTGCAAGTGTTATTGATTATTTTATTTCCTCCCAATCCTTAGTTCCACTGTGCCGTGAATTGAAAGTAACCCCACGGGTAGAATCAAAGCACATGCCTGTTGAATTTGTACTAATGCTTCCCAGTCCGAATCAGGAGACGGTTTCAAAAAGGTTAAAGGTAACCAAATTTTAAAAATATGCATGGGATCCAGCAAAAGAAGGTGATTTTATCAGTGCACTTCAGTCTGACGAGGTCAATTCAACCTTTAATAAAGCAATTGAATTGATTGATGTCAATTTTGAGAGTGCACTGAAGAAACTAAACGAAGTTCTGTTTATGGCTGGTCAAATAATGTGTAAAGAAACTGTCACAGGTAACATCAAGCACAGCCCATGGTTTGACTCTGAGTGCTATGTTAAACGCCGTCAGGTGAGACAAGCATTGAGAACGTACAGTCGGGTGGAAGTTAATAACAACCCCGATGCTGTTCAACTGAGACTTAACTATTCTATAATTAGAAACGAGTATAAAGACTTACTTCGAGACAAGCAGCAGTTATATAGACAACAAGTTTTAAATACACTTAACGAAAACGCCAAAGATTCTAAGCGGTTTTGGAGCACTGTAAGGTCTTTAAAAAGTAGTTCTCATGTACCAAACACAATATCCAGTGAAGAATGGTTTCAGCATTTTAAACAAGTCTATAATGATGAGCTGATTCCTTCTGGTCATAATTCTCAGGAACTTCAAACTGAGTATTTTCCTGTTGCTGATAGTAACGTTGATGAATTGGATGTCTGTATAACTGAAGAGGAAATTCTTGATTCAGTTAAGGCTTTAAAATCAAATAAAGCACCAGGTCCAGACGGACTAATTGGGGAATTTTATAAGTATTGCACCCCCACTATTCTCTTTTTCCTTAAGAAATTTTTCAACAAACTCTTTGATTTTGGCATCTTCCCTTCTATGTGGTGCGAAGCTCTGATTCAACCTGTGCACAAAAAGTGTGACATAAACAACCCAGACAACTACAGAGGTATCTCTCTTTTAAACATTAGTTCAAAATTATATACTTACATATTAAACAAGCGTTTAACAAAATGGATTGAAGATTGTGATGTAATAAACGATGTGCAGGCTGGCTTTAGAAAGAATTATAGTACTACTGATCATATATTTACCCTTTTTTCTCTGGTACAAAAGCAAGTCTCTAACCACAAGAAATTATACCTTGCTTTTATCGACTTTAAAAAGGCTTTCGATTCGGTAGATAGAAACCAACTCTGGTCAATCTTAAAGAAAAAAGGTGTAAAGGGTAAGATGTACAGTGCACTTAAAAGCATATACACAGATGTCAAAGCTAGGGTTAAAGTGGGGGGAGATTTAACTGACACTTTTATGTGTCCCCGGGGTCTGAAGCAAGGAGAAATATGCAGTCCGGTTTTATTTTCGCTATTCATCAATGAGCTTGCTTAAGAAATAATTCAATACGGTAAACACGGCATTCCCTTATTACCAGACTTCATAGAGATACTAATTATGCTTTTTGCCGACGATGTTGCACTCATAGCATCTACCGTCATTGGTCTCCAGCAGCAACTAAATGTTTTGTGTAGCACAGCGAAAAAACTCGATTTGATCGTAAATTTAGAAAAATCAAAAGTTATTGTGTTTAAAAATGGGGGGTATATTGCCTCAAGGGAAAGATGGTCCTACGACAGTAGGCAACTAGAAATTGTTAATCAGTATAAATATTTAGGTGTTATCTTTTCCACGGGTCTTTCTTTTTCCCATTGCCTTGGGGATTTAGCATCCAAGGCAAAACGTCAAGTCATCAATATTATAAAACTACTGTGGAAGTTTCAAAGTCTTTCCCCGAATTGTTCTTTAAACTTTTCGACTGTCAAGTCCAGCCAATCCTTAGCTGTGGTGCCGAAGTATGGGGTTTGACTGCAAACAACTCAATTATTGAAAAAGTACATTTGTTTGCACTCAAGAGATTCTTAAATGTTTCCATAAAAACACCCAGCGCCTTAGTCTATGGAGAAACTGGTCGGTATCCACTCTATATAAACAATTATACTAAATGTATCAAGTATTTGGTTACGTGTCGTTAATATGCCGGATAATCGCCTTCCTAAGAAAGCTTACAACACGTTATATGATTTGCATCATCGAGGCAAGAACAACTGGGTTTCATCAGTTTGCTCTACGTTAAATCGCCATGGCTTTGGGTATGTATGGGAAAACCAGAACGTTTACAATGTCAAAGGTTTTCTCTTAGAATTTAGAACTCGGTTGATTGATTGTCATCTTCAAGAATGGTACACCCGAATGGATGTTAGTGATCGCTTTTCCTTCTATTCTTCCTTTAAGCAATTTAGACAAATACCGAACTATCTGTTTACGGTAAGTAATTTGAACAATCGTAAAAATCTCATAAGATTCAGGTCAGGCGTATCTTGTTTAAATACTCACAAACTGCGGCATTCGAGTGTTCCCCGAGAGGCACTCTGCTGTCCTTTTTGTCCAAGTCAGTTGGAATCTGAATATCACTTTTTTATTGTATGCCCTAAATATAAAGATGTTCGAGAGCATTTCATACCCACGAAGTATTACGCAAGAGCGTCGGCTTTCAAGGTGTCATTATTACTTGCCAATGATAAAATGGCTAAAGATGTTGCTGCTTTCATAACTAAAGCTTTTGAAATCAGATGCAAAAAAACGAATGGGACGTAAAGTTAATATATTTTTATGTATAATTCGGGGTACATTTTCCCCTTTAAAAGGAAAAGAGCTTGTATGTGTGAGTGTATGCGTGCGAGTGTGTGTGTGTCAAGTGTGTGTGTGTGTGTGTGTGTGTGTGTGTGTGTGTGTGTGTGTGTGTGTGTGTGAATGTGTGTGTGTGTGTGTGTGTGTGTGTGTGTGTGTGTGTGTGTGTGTGTGTGTGTGTGTGTGTGTGATCATGAATAGGTTTACAGGTTTTTAGGCAACTACAAATGAATGTACCCTCTGTGAGATTGGTAAATGATATGCCCTAATCTATATTGATACGTATTTTGATCAGTATGTATACATCCATGACTGAGGAAGAATGTGAAAGTATCTACTTGGCCGAGAAAATGCATGTATACTTGCAAGGTGTTGTTGTTACATTTGCTTTTTCCACAATGTTGTTGTTTTTCCCCCCATCCTAATGTCCCCATTGACACGGGTACGAGGCCTAGTTCAATTAAATATTTGTCATTGTCATTGTCATTGTCTCTCTTTCTCTCTCTCTCTCTCTCTCTCTCTCTCTCTCTCTCTCTCTCTCTCTCTCTCTCTCTCTCTCTCTCTCTCTTTGCCTACCTCTCTGTCTGTCTGTCTGTCTGTCTCTTCTCTCTCTATCTCTCTCTCTCTCCCCCCCCCCCCCCCCCCCGCACGATGGGAACTACAGGTCACTCTAATCTTCGCACAGCTCCACATTCTCTGCCTTGAATCTGTTCGTCACTTAGAAAATGGACAACGCCGTTTTCTGTTTAAGAATTGATGTTGTTGACCAATCTCTGAGGAAACATTATCACGGCTTTATAGGGCCGTGTTTTTCTCCACTCCATGTTTATTTCCGCTGTTTGTTGGTTTGTTTTTTGTCATGCTTGGAGGCGAGCAGCTGGTCGACGCTCGTTATTTCAATGTTTGTTGCGTTCATCTGCTGGTTAACTATTTCAACTTTTGTTTTAGGTTTTGCCTTTCGCCTCAGTGCGGTCATTATAATTATCTTGAAACTTGTGTTCACACTGGCTAGTTTCTTTTCTTGTGTTGTCTCTTGTATTCAAGTCATTTTCCTTTCATTCGTTTGGCTCTTTAAGTATAGCCTTAAATATATTCCTTTGTTTTGTGTATATAGTACTTACTTTTGGTAATGTATTTCTTTATGTCGTTTTCTTCCATTTGCCTTCCCCATCCTTCGCTGGCTCTTTGGGTGTCCGTTGGACTGTGATGTTTCCCCGCGACGCTGGAAATGCTACAAGATTATAGGTGGTGCTCTACGTTACATGCTTTGGGCGGATTGCCACAATTACGGAGGACTGTGACCACTAGGAAACTCTCATCCACGAGACAAAAATCCACTTCTTTCTCCTGTTTGTTGGTTTGTTGTCCTGCCTGAAGAAGGCCAGTTAAGTTGAGGCTCGTCACCCCGATGTTTGTTGCGTTCTCTGGCAGCTCAGTATTCCATCACTTATTTTCAATTAAAAAAAAAATCTGCCTGCAGTCAATATACTTCGAAACTTACTTTTATTCAAACTGACTGCTAGCTTCTATTGTGTTGTCTCTTGTATGCAATGATTTCCCTTTCGTTCGTTTTGGAATTTCAAAAATAGGCTGGAATGTATTCCTCTGTTTCATGTATTTATGAACTACTTTTGGTAATTTATTGATTTATTTTCCTTTTTTCCATTTCCTCTTTCTATCCTTTGCTGACCCCTTAGGGAGCCCGTTGGATTTTGAGAGTTTTCCCCCTAGTGACGAAAACATCACAAAATCGTAAGAGAGTTTTCCCCGCAGTGATGAAAACATCACAAAATCGTAAGAGAGTTTTCCCCGCAGTAACGAAAACATCACAAAATCGTAAGAGAGTTTTCCCCGCAGTAACGAAAACATCACAAAATCGTAAGAGTTTTCCCCGCAGTAACGAAAACATCACAAAATCGTAAGAGTTTTCCCCGCAGTAACGAAAACATCACAAAATCGACATCACAAAATCGTAAGAGAGTTTTCCCCGCAGTAACGAAAACATCACAAAATCGATATCACAAAATCGTAAGAGAGTTTTCCCCGCAGTAACGAAAACCGTAAGTAGTGGTATAGAGTAGACACCACAGGTGGACTATCATTATGGATGAAGACCATAACACCACTGAGGCCTCTCATCCAGGAGACAACAAGCGACTGTGGTCGGGCATAAGCAATGGTTCTGTTCAAAAGACGGATTTCAGTAAGTCCCATTACTGTCAGTGAAGGATTTGATAGTTATGTTTCAACGTCTTTCCATATCTCCTTTCCCCCCTCTCTCTTTTCCCGATTCCCGTTAAGTCATTTTCAGAGTGACCGAAGACTTGTTCACCTGCATGTGTTTTTCTCCACTCCATATTTGTTTCCGCTTTTGGTTGGTTTATTTGTTGTTGTCCTGCCTGGAGAACACCAGTTGTTCGACGCTCGTTACTTCAATGTATGTTGCGTTCATTTGTTGGGTCAGTCCTCCAACATTTCATTTTTATTATTTTTTTTTACTTCTGTCTGCGGTCAGTATACTTTAAAACTTACTTTTATTGAAACTGATTGTAACTTTTATTGTGTTGTGTCTTGTACCCAAATAATTTCCCTTTCATTAGTTTTGAATCTTCAGGCATAAGCTTGAATTTGTTCATTTATTTTGTTTATTTGTGACTCATGTTTCATTATTTATATCTTTATGTCGCTTTCTTTCACATTTCCAGTTTCTGTCCTTCGCTGACTCCTTTGGGTGTCCGTTGCATTGTGATGTTTCCCCCGCAGTCTTGGAAACATCGCAACTTTTATAGATGGTGGTCTGTATTAGATGTTGTGGGTGGACAGTCACGATGGCTGAAGACCGTGACCACCAAAGAGTTCCCATCCAGAAGATACATCAAATCAACTGCGTTGTATTCAAAGAGAAATTTCAATGTGGTCGTACACATGCTCAATGGAAACATGTTCTCTAAAAAAAGAAATGAGAAAGGAAAGTCGACTCTGCACAGGCAAATGGTTCTATTCAAAATATGATTCCCATTGATTCCCATTGTTGTCTGCGGACAGATTTATGTTTGTATTCCAACGTCGTCTCTTCATCCCTTTCCTTTTCTCTCCATCCCCGCTAAGTCATTTTCTTAATGACTGATGAGTTGTTCACATGCACTTGTTTTCCCCCACTCTGTGTTTAGTGCCGCTGTCTGTTTGTTTGTTTGTTTGTTGCATACATTTGGCAGCTTAGTGCTTTAACAGTTGTTTTTTTTTTAAACCTTTTTACATTTTGTTTGATAATGGTGTTTTCCTTGATAACTGGACAAACTCATTTGCACTTCCATTGTTTTTAAGACGGGTGGCAAAAGTACAGATGTATATTGTATAATATGAATAGTAAAATTTATAGAATAATTATCAACAACAGACTTCAAGAGTGGACATCAAAACATAATGACGGGTGAATATTAGGCAACATTTAAGAAAACGCTATTCTATCACTGACCATATGTTAACATTGTTGCTATTTATTGAAAAAAGACGCAACTGCTTTTAACGCAGATTGGTTGAGAAGGCATTTAATTCCACAGACAAGTTCTCCTTGGTACATACTGTTGAGAAATGGCATAAACAGCAAAATTCATTGCATGTACATGAATGTTAAAGCTAGAGCCACATGCAGATCTAGACTGACAATGACACAAACTTTACTCGTGGTGTAAAAGAAGGACATGGACGTAGTCCTCCTTAAAATTAAAAAAAAAAATTATGAACTAACTGGTGTTAAAGGTCTGACCAGCGCGTTGGGATAATGCGTAGGTCAGACATCTGCTAAGTCGTAGCCACGAGACCCTCTTCTTAAGTTCTCTCTTTTTTTTCTGTCCCATCTTCTGTGCCGTCTCAGTGGTTGTGCACCCACGCCGCTGATTCCGACACCCCGGCCACAGCCACAGCCCGGTCGGTCCCGCCGCAGCCCCGGCACCGGCAATCCACAGGGAGTAGTCAATGTCATGTCGTCAAGAGGCAGCCCACCGGAGGAGACACTGCACTGCTGCCGAGTCACTTCGGTGGTGTTCAGTGGCGCCTGTTCTGATCCAACACACGCAGGACACCACCTACTAAGCACCCTACTGACGACAATAATTGCTTTGTCGCTGAGCCGACGTGAGTGAGCTCTCCCTCCGGAGGGCGCCACCACGTCCGTCCAACGACAGCCCCCATGGGCTCGCCAATACCGGTGACCCCAACGGAACCAAACCAAGGCCACAGACGTGGAGAGGACATCGAAACTGAGGTCACCATGAGAGCAGGGCATGAAGGGCCACAGAACCTGAGACTTTTTTGTTTTTTAATGCTGATCGATGAGAATGAGGATGATAAAGATGATGCTACTGTTTTCCTTTCGGTTTGAGACTGCATGACAGGGCTGTACTCTACGCTTCCTTTCAGAATATATCCCGGCGTCAACCAGGCCCGAGAGATACAGACGCCTGCAATGTTGGTCAGGAAATTTGAGCAACACTCTCAGAAACGCATCCATTAAGTGGATGAAACTCGACTGTGTGGTCCTGGTCTTCCCAGCTGAGCCCGCAGCAAACTCAACTCTGGGTAGGAGCCGGTCGGGGCAGAAAAGATAGTTCTCTCATTTTAGTTATCAATTCATTTATCCATCAGCTTTAAATCATGCGCAGTGTGGTCTCAAAACTTAGCGGATGTGGTGTAGCGTTTATGGACTAGTCCGCACGCAGTGACGCCTCCTTGATGAAACTGAAACTAGTGTTGGAGGTTATAAGAGAAGGGAAATAAAGGGCAACGTTCCTACACTTTAGGTAGAACTGTATGAAGTTAGTATAATTATCCAAATTTATTTCTCCATGGATACTTCTACCAAAGCCACCGGACAGTGATATTAAACGACTACAGAAAATGTGTCAGGAATTTACTTAGAACAAACCTGATAAAATCAAATGCAGTCCAGAACATCGAAAGTATTGGCATAGGTCTCCTATGCATACAAACATGCATACAAGCTTTCAAAACACCAGACTGGAAGCACCTCCACAGGGACGTCCCAGTGGGTGTACCAGACCATGTTTCATGACTGCAGAGCCCAGCGGCGAAAGGCGCCACCGTCAAACAACTGCCGTGTGCATCCTGCAGCTCACTCGTTGCTGTTGCACTCACAGACGAAAACAGCACAACTCCAGACTTGGCCGAGCTTTCGCCACATGAGGTTTAACGGGTCCTCTGATGTGGATCCCGGGCTACAGTCTTTCCTGCTGTCAGTAGGATTTCCTTGCGGTCACTAGTCTCACCGTTAGCAGTCCTTTCCCCAGACTCTGCAAAAGCAATAGAGATAGGGACTGAACGTGCCAGACATAAAAAAATACATTGTGGCATTAAGAATAAAAAGGTTTGAAATTACAAAACACAAGGAAAAGAATATTGCAGTCGAGCTGTACCCTCTTTTAGCTGAAATTGAAAAAAAAATATGGGCCTACTTACGCTTTACATAAAGTTAGTGATAGTGTGTTTTGAAAACCACATGTTTATGGCATATTATGAATTTTGCAGCCATGTACACTCAAAATTTCAAACAGACTTGGTATTAAAAAAAAAAAACTTATAGTAAGAAAATTTAGACTTGAAACAACGTAATGAAACACAGAAATCGGATTTGTGTGGCAGTTTATTGCGCTGCACCCTTCGTCAACAGCATGGACGTTTTTTTAACTCTGAATAATGTCAATACAACATTCGGATAAACGTACACTTGCTCGCTTTTAAAGGTTACATTATGGCAATCAAAAATGTACACAGAAAACTACGCTCAGTATTTCACCTAGCCCGACACATAACACTCCGCAGGCATCGAAAATAATATACGCAGCACCGCAGGGTAGGAGACTATACCACAATAATGTAACATGGGATAACACGCTGCCAAAAGCGTGCTTGAAGTGGTCTTAAAAGTCGGGAGCACAGCTTTATTCCATGGGGGAAAGTGTTTCACAAAATCCATAGAATTATAGGAACCTACGTTGTCTGCGGTAGGACTCGTAAACAACATTTTGTTTGTGATTTTTGTGAGAGGAAACAAAGGAGAACATTGAACATGTGTTCTGGCGATGTAATTGTTTTACACTTTTCCGGATGAATTATGAGGAATTATGAATTGCAGAATATGTGTATCGCAGAAATTTGCAGATCAAAGAAAAAAAAATCTATCGTTTGGCATCGCAAGAAACATATTCACAAATCTAGGTTTTGATTTATTGATACTTATTGACAAGATAATTATGTGCAAATGTAGATCTTGAAAATCCATGCCAAAAATAACTGCTTTTTAGGAAAATATTTCTTTAAGTTTTAACATTGAAAGTTATGATGCCAGGTTGGCATGAAAAACAAACAAACGGTTAAGTTATCAAAACTTGATATCAAATACAACACAAAACACGGGCAGCTTGCAAAAACATATGAAATAATACTTGTCTTTATCTCTAAAGAAATATTTGTAAATCGTGATTAAAAAAGTTCAAAATTGAAATGATAAAAGTGGGTCCTGCATATCATGATTTATATATGCTAGTTGCGAGCACCCCCCCCCCCCCCCTACTTTTCTTTTCTTTTTCTTTTTTTAAAATAGGTCTTGTTAAAATATTTTGATATTCCCACGACCTGCTTTACTCAGTATTTGATCTCCTCGTCATTTTTATCGAACCCTGTGTTTAAGCTTGGGCATCCGCTGAAGCGCTCTAAACAGAGTCTCTCTCAAAGAGAGAGAGAGAGAGAGAGAGAGAGAGAGAGAGAGAGAGAGAGAGAGAGAGAGAGACAGAGAGAGAGAGACAAACAGACAGACAGACAGACAGAGACAGAGTAAAAGTGTACGCAATGTCAGCCAGACATTCATGGTCAGACCAGACTAGCAGCGCTGGATTAATGCACACAGGTCAGGCATTGGCTAGATTTCCCCGTAAGATCCTCGTTTCTGTCCCTTTCTTCTTCATCACTGATTTGTTAAGCCATCCGGCTGTAAACCCTGCACACCATGTTCTCATGGCTAAGCTGATTTGGTGTAGCGTGTGCACGCAATGACGCTTCCTTGATGAAAATGAACTTAAAGTGTTCTTCTCGAACATTTTTTTTTTTTTTGAATGTCTACACACCAATATTCATTTTTCTGTTACTACTGCTTTTTAGACTAAGAGCAGTCAGTTGAAAACACACACACACACACACACACACACACACACACACACACACACACACACACACACACACACACACACACCACAGATTGCATTTTTGTAAGTAACCGGTTTACGGCTGATAGGATTAGTATCAGTGCCATTGTTGAGAGAGAGAGAGAGAGAGAGAGAGAGAGAGAGAGAGAGAGAGAGGAAGAGGAATGGGTCATCAGGTGTGTGTGTGCGTGCGTGCGTGCGTGTGTGTGTGTGTGTGTGTGTGTGTGTGTGGAGAGGAGAGAGAGAGAGAGAGAGAGAGAGAGAGAGAGAGAGAAGTAGTAGTAGTAGTAGTAAGAGTACAGAGAGGGGTGTGTGTGTTTTTCGTATCGACTTTCTGTCCCAGCAGCGCGTTGTAGTGACATGGGAGAAAGCGTAGAATGTCAGGTATGCGGACAGGGACCCAGTCGATTCGTCTTCCAGCTACGTTGGCCCCACACTGGAGTTATTTGGCTTCATACATAGTACAGACTGTAGCACACCTGCCTGTAGGTCACTATCTCTACCCATCTGTGTCTACCTGTGAGTGAGTTTGGGGTAGAATGAAGGGTACGGGGACGGGGGGTGGGAGGTGGGGGGTGGGGGGTGCGGAGAGGGTGGGTGGGCAGAGGAAGTTGGGGAGTGAAGGGAAGTTTGGGAGTGGAGGGGTGAGGGGACGGCTGAACATGCGTGTGCATAGGCCAGTATGTGTGTGGACAATTACGGCTTAGTCAGAATTTATCATTTAAGCTGGTTTTACTACGTGGCGCGATGGGACAAGAGCATGCCTATTTGTGTCATTTGCTTATTCGCTCAATTGATACAACCAAATTTTGGGGCAGATGTATTGGTTTACATAGACATTTAAGTTGTATGTCCTCTGTCATAACTGTCAAATCATCAGTAGTTTTTATTGATGCTATCACGACATACATCCACACACCCACACCCACACCCACACACCCACACCCACCCACCCACCACATCTGTCCCAAACAACATATTTCATTGCAGCGTTGGTGTACTTGACTCTAAAATTTTCAACATCTGTAAGTTCAATATACGTGTAAAAAGCAAACTCCAGATGGAATCAAAAGTTGACCTCATACACTAACATCTTCAACCCACCATGCATTCTTGTTTTCATACCATCGATTGTGTTAGGTTTTTCACTTTAAAGAAAAAAAATATTTAAGTATTTTTTAATTTTTCTGAAACTGAAATAAAACCGTCTCGTGAGTCTGGTAAATGGAATAGTGCACCATTTTAGAAAGCACAGTAGCTTTTGTAACCATTGTCTTGCTGAACGATGTTAGTTGCCTTTTACCCTAAAATGTAAAAATTTCCCGTCATAGATTTTTAGCAGATAAGACGTCGGAAGACCAAGGCCAGGATTTAAACCACAGTGCCAAGGACATCCACGCTGTTGGTTCGGATGAGGAATTTGCACAGGCCCTCGATGCCAGGCGCCTGAAACTCAACCTGCCACGAGCAAACGAAACTGAAGATTGGGAGAAACTGGATGCAAAAATCGTCCAAAGACTCGATGCACTGATAGGGAAAAGCACCCTGGAACACAAACTAGCCACATATGGGGACATTGTGTATGCCACATGTAGAGACGCCTATGGAGCAAAACTACCCAAAGAGAAAACACCTCCAAAGAAATCCAGACGCCAAGAAAAGATGGACAAGATCAGGGTCCAAAAGAAAAACCTCAAGATGCAAATGAAGACCGCACTGCCAGCTGAAAAACAAGGCTTGGAAAAACTGTGGAAAGACCTGAAAGAAAAACACAGCGCCCTCAGCAAAGCGGAATCTGCGAGGAAGAGGAAGAGCAAAAAGAAGAAGACACAAGAGCGCTTCTTCAGAGACCCCTTCCAGTTTGCCCGAACACTGTTTGAGCAGCCAAAATCTGGGACCCTAAGTGTGGACAAAGGAGTTCTTGAGCAGCATCTGAGGAAAACATACTCTGACCCACAGAGCAAAGCACCACTCGACATTCAAGGTCTGGTGTGGCCAACCAACCCTGAGGAACAGTTCAATGGCAAGCCTCCAACGTTGGCGGAAATCAAGAAGGTGGTCGACAAAGCCAGAGCCAAATCATCACCAGGGCCAAACGGAATACCTTACCAGCTTTACAAGAAATGTCCCAAGGTGCTGGAGTGGCTCCACAGGCTGCTGCGATCGGCTTGGAGAAACCAGAAGATCAGCGGCCAGTGGATGACGGCAGATGGTGTGTACATCCCCAAAGAGCAAAACTCAAGTGACATCAGCCAGTTCAGGCCAATATCACTACTGAACGTCGAAGGGAAAATCTTCTTCTCTGTCATGGCAGCAAGGCTGACCAAGTACCTGATGGAAAACAAGTACTTGGATGTGTCAGTCCAGAAAGGTGGCATCCCAGGCATGGCTGGCTGTGTAGAACACGCCACAATGATCTGGGACGCAATCCAAAAAGCAAAAACAGACAAGAGAGACCTGGACGTAGTGTGGCTTGATCTGGCAAACGCATATGGATCTGTGCCCCATGAGATGATACAGTTGGCTCTTGAGATGTACCATGTGCCAAAGAACATCCGCGACATGCTCAAGAAGTACTTCAATGGCTTCTCAATGCGGTTCTCTACCAAGGAGTACACAACAGACTGGATCAACTTGGAAGTGGGTATTGCAATGGGCTGTGCAATTTCCCCAATACTGTTCGTGCTGGCAATGGAACTCATCTTGAAAGCAGCAACAAACAACGCGAGACAAACAGACCTTGGCGATGGATACAAGATGCCTCCTCTCAAGGCCTTCATGGATGACACTACAGTGATTTCATCCAGAGAAGACGAGACACGTCATGTGCTGGAGAGGCTGGACGACATAGTTGCCTCATCCAGAATGAAGTTCAAGCCAAAGAAATCACGGAGTCTCTCACTGAGGAAAGGAAAAGTGGCCGGATCTGTGGTCTTCAGTGTTGCCAACCAGGCCATTCCAACAGTCACAGAAGAACCAGTCAAGAGCCTTGGAAGATGGTATGATGATACGCTGAAAGACACACAAAGAGCAAAAGAAACCAAGCAGATGGCGGAGGAAGGCTTGGAGACCATTGACCAGTGTGGGCTCCCTGGCAAATACAAGGTCTGGTGTCTGCAGTTCATGCTGATACCAAAGCTGCTATGGCCTCTGATGATATACGACATCTGCACCAGCATAGTGGAGGCAATGGAAGCCAAAATCAACAAGTTCACAAGGAAATGGCTTGGTGTCCCACCCTGTCTGACTGACATAGCGCTGTACTGTCGCCAAGCAAAGCTGAAACTACCCCTGAAATCCATCCTGGAGGAATACAAAGCAGGGAAGATCAGACTTCAAAGCATGCTGGAGGACTCAGGAGACAAGGTGGTAGAAGCAATTAAGCCCCAGCTGAAGACAGGCAGAAAATGGAAAGTTCAAGAGGCGATGGATTCTGCAAAAGAAAGTCTCAAGATCAGAGAAATAACAGGACACACACAGACCAACAGACAGGACTGGGGGTGACCAAAACTGAATGGTGGTCAAAGGCCAAAGGAAAAGCCAAAAGAGACATGATGATTCAGGAGATGAGAAAAGAAGAAGACCAAAAAAGACTCCAAAAAGCAGTCCAGCAGAGCCAGCAAGGGCAATGGACAACGTGGGAGAATGCACTCCAAAGAAGTCTCACTTGGAATGACATTTGGCACATGGCCCCTCTCAGGATCAGTTTCATTCTCAGATCTGCATATGACCTTCTGCCCTCAAATGCAAACCTGGTGAAGTGGGGGAAAACAGACGATCCTGCATGCCCCCTCTGCCATGAAAAACAAACAGTGGAGCATGTCCTAAGCTCATGTAAAGTAGCCCTGGCTCAAGGAAGGTACACATGGAGGCACAACCAAGTGCTCAAAGAAATTGTACAAGTAGTCTGGGCTAGTACCAACACCACAAAAGGGAAAATCAGGACTCCAAAAGCACCCGCAACATTCTTCACGGCAGGAGGCAGCAAATCATGGCCAAGAACAACAGTGCCACTCGAAACATGCAGGCAGAGTCTGCTGGACGGGGCAGATGACTGGGAGTGCACTGCAGACCTCCCAGAATGGAAGAGTCACCCAGAGATCATCAGCAAGAGTGGCATGAGACCAGACATAGTAGTCCACTCTAAGTCAACCAAGCAGCTGATCATGATCGAGCTCACGGTGCCATATGAGAACAGAATGGAGGCAGCTCAAATCTACAAGACTGAAAAGTATGCTGATCTGGCAAACAGCCTGAGGAGAGAAGGCTATCAGGTCAAAGTCCTCACTGCAGAAATTG
>CM065714.1:24902904-24907904 GCA_033310375.1 Conus canariensis | reverse complement strand
AGTTGATCGAATCAAATTTGCATTTGTACTGATGATGATATTAGGTGCTGGCGCTGATTTTCTCTCTCTCTCTCTCTCTCTCTCTCTCTCTCTCTCTCTCTGCTTCTGCCTCTGTCTGTTTGTCTGTCTGTCTGTCTTTCTCTCTGTGTATGTGTATGCGCGTGCGCGCGCGCGCGCGCCGCGTGTGTGTGTGTGTGTGTGTGTGTGTGTGCGTGTGTGTGCGTGTGTGTGTGTGTGTGTGTGTGTGTGTGTGTGTGTGTGTGCGCGTTCGTGTGTATGCGTGTGTGTGTGCGTGCGTGCGTGCGTGCGTGCGTGTGGTGTGTGTGTGTGTGTGTGTGTGTGTGTGTGTGTGTGTGTGTGTGTGTGTGATTGATGATATTCTCATGAACTGTGTGTGTACGTGATTGCTGATATTCTCATAAACTATTACCGTCTTGATACTGAACTTGCCCAGTGATTCCTCTGTTTTTCAGCTGACATCCTGTGGTCAGAAAGAGCCATCGCTTAATTAAAGTGATTTAACAAACGACCAGGGCTACCTTTTTTTTTAACAAAGTGTTCATTTACTAGTTGAAACGTTCTCAGAACCCATCTTGTGTACACTAAAATTGTGACATACTGCATTGTTCTGCACGCATTCTTTTCAATTATTTTTAATTGTCGTGTTGTCTTCGAATAATTATTGCATGGTGTCGTAAAGCATTGTAGTTTGTTCTATTGTTTAGCGATCGCATTGTCTTTTTGGTGAGATCTGACCAGCTTCCGATGAACCCTCTATGGAATGTGATATGCTGCCAAATGGAAACCAATTCAGAGTATGCGTGGTATGCTAACATTTTTTTTTAATTTCTTATTGTATGTTTTTTTTTTTTTTTAAACTATTATTAAAAAAATGCAGTACCAATTCAGAGTATGCTTGGTATGCTAACAACTGTTTAAATTTCTTATTGTGGTTTTTTTCAAAATTTTATTTAAAAAATGCAGTGTCACAGCGAAACGCTGCTGGGTGGAGCGCTAGTCGTATAGTTTACGCAGTATGGCTCAGGCCCCTGTCAGAGACGTTAACAGCAAGGTGAGCAGCATTTCTCATCAGTGTGAGGATCTTGTTGAAGCTTGTATTGTCCTGCTTGATACGCAAATGTGGGCAGCCCCTCACCCATCTTACGCCTCTCCCACCCACCCCCACCCCTCTTCTTTGCTCTTCCTCCTCCCCCAACGCTATCATCTTGCTATACACTCGCCTTTAATAAGGACTGGATCATGTTTTGTGGATTGTTTGTCCTGTCTTTGTTCAAGTGCTTTCTCTTCGAATTTGTTTCTTTCTTTTCTTCTTTCAGTCATCAGTTTCTGTCTCTCCACAGAGAGAGAGAGAGAGAGAGAGAGAGAGAGAGGGGGGGGGAGGGGAGAGAGCAGAGAGAGAGAGAGAGAGAGAGAGAGAGAGAGGAGCCGTTGGGGTCGGGTAGAAGAGGGGGCGGTGTTAGGGGGGGGGGGGAGGGGAGAGTGGCAGTAAGTGATGCCAATATCTTTTTCTTCTTGTTAATTTTGAATGTACACCGAAGCCAGTGGTATCGAGCTAAACATCTAAACATGTGTTTATAGCTTTGATAAACACACTTCGTCTGGCTGTAAAATTAAGAATTCAAATTACATTTGTTCTCGTTCCGTTTCCGAATCCTTGTCATACAGAATGTGAAATTTGCACGAACGAAGCCGTATGTGTTACAGCATTGAAGGACGAATAACGCTAACAACACCTTCAACAGATGCATGGACGAAATCATAAATGTCACACTTACCCTGACAGGTGCATAGACAAGCCTTTTGTGCTGCATCTCTGACAGGTGTGTGAACGAAGCCATATGTCACAACTCTGACACGCGTATGGATGAAAAGAAAAAGAAACACCCGAAGGTGCTGGGGAGGACCCAGAGAAGCACTGTCTTCACCCGCCTTTTGAGCAGTCTTGTACCACCCTTGGAGGCCTGCGCTGTGTTGACGATGGGTACAGGCACGCGCAGGACACTCCATTACGATATCGAGGGACATAACTGCTCCTGAACAGAGGTAAATCAGACTACAGGATGCAACTCATAACAGCCTTAAAATAGTATCCCCATGGGTGTACCAGCCCGTATTTCATGACTGCAGAGCCCACTGGCAAAAGACACCACCCTCCAGCTGCC
This sequence comes from Conus canariensis, assembly GCA_033310375.1. Classification (NCBI taxonomy): domain Eukaryota; kingdom Metazoa; phylum Mollusca; class Gastropoda; order Neogastropoda; family Conidae; genus Conus; species Conus canariensis. Next base: position 24,905,721 of record CM065714.1, on the reverse strand, counting down.
GAGCACACCTCGCAGACCCAACCACCCCAGCCCACGGACAGATGAAGACAGTGCCACTCCAGACACAGCCAAGCTTTCGCCATACGGTCTTATGTGCCCTCAAAAGAGAATCCAAAGTATGGATGAAACCATAAATGGCACACTTCTGACGGGTATATAAACGAAACCACATACGTCACATCTCTGACAGGTGTGTGAACGAAGCCATATGTCACAACTCTGACACGTGTATGGATGAAACCATATATGGCACGCTTCTGACGAGTATATAAACGAAGCCACATACGTCACATCTCTGACAGGTGTGAGAACGAAGCCACACGTCACAACTCTGACACAAGTATGGACAAAACTGTATATGGCACTTTTCTGACGGGTATATAAGCGAAGACAGATATGTCGCATTTCTAACAGTTGAGTTGACAAGGCATTATGTGACACACCTCAGAAAGGTGCGAGGACGACGCCACATTTGCCATTCAACGGGAAAGTGCCTGGACGAAGCCAAATGCCACACCCTGACAGGTGCTAGGGAGAAATCCACATGTGCCATTCCTCTCAAAACGTTTCCAGTGAATCTTCATGCGTCAACATCCCTTTAAGTGTTCACAGGAAGCCATATGAGCCACACCCCTGAGGGTGTTCCAGTAAAACCACATGTTCCAAGACCCCGACAGGTGATCCAGTGAAGGCATCACACCCTGAACTTTGTTCTATTTAAGCCATTTGTGTCACACTCCTGAAAGATGTTCCAATGAAACCATATGTGTCACACACTTGAGAGGTGTTTCAATGAAAGCATATGTGCCACCACCCCGAAAGATGTTCTAATGAAACCATTTGAGCCATATCCCTGAAAAGTGTTCCAGTGAAACCATTTGAGCCATATCCCTGTAAAGTGAACCAATGAAACCATATATGCCACATCCCCGAAAGAAGTTCCAGTGAAACCATATGTGCTACATCCCTGAAATGTGTTCCAATGAAACCTTATGTGCCATACATTTGAGATGTGTTTCAACGAAACCGTTCGTGCCACACATCTGAAAGTTATTCAAATAAAGTCATATATGCCACATCCCCGAACGATGTTCAAATGAAACCATGTGTGCTAGACACCTGAAAGGTGTCTCAATGAAACCATATGTGCTAGACACTTCAGGTGTCTCAATGAAACCATATGTGCTAGACACTTCAGGTGTCTCAATGAAACCATATGTGCTAGACACCTGAAAGGTGTCTCAATGAAACCATATGTGCTAGACACTTCAGGTGTCTCAATGAAACCATATGTGCTAGACACCTGAAAGGTGTCTCAATGAAACCATATGTGCTAGACACTTCAGGTGTCTCAATGAAACCATATGTGCTAGACACCTGAAAGGTGTCTCAATGAATCCATATGTGCTAGACACTTCAGGTGTCTCAATGAAACCATATGTGCTAGACACCTGAAAGGTGTCTCAATGAAACCATATGTGCTAGACACCTGAAAGGTGTCTCAATGAAACCATATGTGCTAGACACCTGAAAGGTGTCTCAATGAAACCATATGTGCTAGACACCTGAAAGGTGTCTCAATGAAACCATATGTGCTAGACACCTGAAAGGTGTCTCAATGAAACCATGTGTGCCACACACCTGAGAGGTGTTCCAATGCAACCACACGTGCCACATCCCTGAAAGGTGTTCCAGTTTAGCCACATGTGCCACACCCCCTAAAAAAGGTGTTCCACCGAAGCGATATGTGCCACGTCCCTTACAGGTGCTTCCAGTAAAGCCGCATGTGCTACACCCCAGGAAGGTGTTAACGTGAAGCCGTGTATGTCGCACCGTCAAATCGTATGTTCCACTCCCCTTAAAGGTGTTCGAATGAACCGTATGTGTCGCACCCCTTAAAGGTGTCCCAGAGAAGCAGATGTGTTGCACCCTTAAAGGTGTTCCAGAGTAGCAGATATATTGCACCATTAAAGGTGTCCCAGAGAAGCAGATGTGTTGCACCCTTAAAGGTGTTCCAGAGTAGCAGATATATTGCACCATTAAAGGTGTCCCAGAGAAGCAGATGTGTTGCACCCTTAAAGGTGTTCCAGAGTAGCAGATATATTGCACCCTTAAAGGTGTTCCAGAGAAGCAGATATGTTGCACCCTTAAAGGTGTTCCAGAGTAGCAGATATATTGCACCCTTAAAGGTGTTTCAGAGTAGCAGATATATTGCACCCTTAAAGGTGTTCCAGAGAAGCAGATATGTTGCACCCTTAAAGGTGTTCCAGTGAAGCCAAGTGTATTACATCCCTTCAATTGTTCCTCTGAAACCAAGTGTGTTGCATTCCTTAAAGGTGTTCAAATGGAACCACATGCGTCATACTCGTGAAAGGTGTTCCAGTGAAGCCATATATGATGCAACCTTGAAGGTGTTAAGATGAAGCCGCATGTGTCACACCCCTTAAAAGAGTTCCAATGAACCGCTTGTGTGTTGCATTCCTTAAAAGTGTTCCAGTGAAACCATTTCTGTTGCAACCCTTTATTAAAGGTGTTCAAACGAAACCATAATTGTGTCACACCCCTTAAAAGTGTTTCGACGAACTAAATGTATGTTGCATCCTTTAAAGGTGTTCCAGTGAAGCCCTGTATGCTACTCTGGAATTTGTTCTCTTGAAACCGTATATGTCATTTCCCTTAAATGTGTCCCATGACGCCATAGGTGCTTCTGCTGAATTAGAAGAAAACAAGGAGACCAAAAAGAAACCACAGCCAGCATGTGATGTGTGTGTGTGTGTGTGTGTGTGTGTGTGTGTGTGTGTGTGTGTGTGTGTGTGT
>CM065714.1:24882904-24885404 GCA_033310375.1 Conus canariensis | reverse complement strand
GTGGTGGTGGAGGATAATTGTTTGGATGGTGGTGGTGGAGGATAATTGTTGGGCTGGTGGTGGTGGAGGATAATTGTTTGGATGGTGGTGGAGGATAATTGTTGGGCTGGTGGTGGTGGAGGATAATTGTTGGGCTGGTGGTGATGGAGGATAATTGTTGGGCTGGTGGTGGTGGAGGATAATTGTTGGGCTGATGGTGGTGGAGGATAATTGTTGGGATGGTGGTGGAGGATAATTGTTGGGATGGTGATGGAGGATAATTGTTGGGCTGGTGGTGGTGGAGGATAATTGGTGAGATGGTGATGGAGGATAATTGTTGGGCTGGTGGTGATGGAGGATAATTGTTGGGCTGGTGGTGATGGAGGATAATTGTTGGTCTGATGGTGGTGGAGGATAATTGTTGGGCTGGTGGTTGTGGAGGATAATGGTTGGGCTGGTGGTGGTGGAGGATAATTGTTGGGCTGGTGGTGGTGGAGGATAATTGTTGGGTGAGTGGTGATGGAGGATAATTGTTGGGCTGGTGGTGTGGAGGATAATTGTTGGGCATGGTGGTGATGGAGGATAATTGTTTGGATGGTGTGGAGGATAATGTTGGATGTGATGGAGGATAATTGTTGGCTGATGGTGTGGAGGATAATTGTTGAGATGGTGGTGATGGAGGATAATTGTTTGGATGGTGGTGATGGAGGATAATTGTTGAGATGGTGGTGGAGGATAATTGTTGAGATGGTGGTGGGAGGATAATTGTTGGGCTGGTGGTGTGTGAGGATAATTGCTGAGATGGTGGTGGAGGATAATTGTTGAGATGGTGGGTGGAGGATAATTGTTGGGCTGGTGGTTGTGGAGGATATTGCTGAGATGGTGGTGGAGGATAATTCCTGAGTGGTGGTGGAGGATAATTTTGGTGGTGGTGGGGAGGATAATGTTGGATGGTTGAGGATAATTGTGAGTGGTGGAGGAGGACAATTGTTGGGATGGTGGTGGTGGAGGATAATTGTTTGGATGGAAGTTATGTAGGATAATTGTTGAGGTGGTGGTGGAGGAGGACAATTGTTGGGATGGTGGTGGTGGAGGATAATTGTTTGGATGGCAGTGATGGAGAATAATGGTTGAGGTGGTGATGGAGGAGGACAATTGTTGGGATGGTGGTGGTGGAGGATAATTGTTGGGATGACGGTGATGATGGAGGATAAGTGTTAGGATGTTTTGGTACAGGATACTTCTTGATATAATGGTGATGTAGGGTAATTGTAGGTATGGTTGTGATGTAGGATGATTCTTGGGATAGATGTGGTGGAAGATAATTGCTGAGTTAGTGGTGATGTAGGATAATTGTTGGATTGGTGGTGGAGGAGGGTAATTGGCGAGATAGTGGCGATATAGAATAATTGTTGGGATGGTTGTGATGTAGGACAATTAATGGGATGGTGGTGGTGGAGGATATTTGTTGTGGTGATGGTGGTAGAAAATACTCGTTGTGATGATGGTGATGTAGAGTAATTGTTGGGATGGTGGTGACAGAGGGTGATTGTTGGGATGGATGTGGTGGGAGATGATTGTTAGGATGGTTGTCATGGAGTGTGGTGATTAGGATGCTGATTGTGGAGGGTGGTTGATGGGATGGTGGGGGTGGAGGATGATTGTTAGGATGATGGAAGTGAAAGGTGATCGCTGGGATGGATGTGGTGGGAGATGATTGTTAGGATCATGTCTGTGGATGGTGATTTTCAATATGATGGCGATAGAGAGTGATAACTAGAATGGCGATGGTAGAGGGTGATAATTGGGATGATGATGATTACGGATGTTTGTCGATATAGTGGCGGGGGTACAGCGGTTGAAATGATGAGGACGAAGCAGCTCTGTGGTATGGTAGGGCTGATGACTAGATGGACTGATGAACGGTTGGGGTGGACGGGTGGGAATGGGATGGTGTTGTGGATGTATGTGGTGCTATCCACACCCTTGTTTGGAGTTTGCCTCGGTTTTGTTATATATATTTTCCGGGTTTGTACATCACCATATTGGAAGAATTACACTCGTGTCAACGGTCGCTTCATGATGCTCACGTTTTCACCTGCTCATTTGTAGGTATCGGAAATGAGTTTTCATATCAGTAACATATTTTCTTAATTTCATGTTCCCAGTTTCTCCATCTTCAAACTTCTCCCCCCCCCCCCTCTCCTTAAGTCCAAATCTTTGCCAAGTCATTACTATGAAGACAGTTCAGTTGTTGGCCTGCGCTTGTTTTTCCCCCATTAGATTGTTCGTCTATGTATTTGTCTGACTTTATTCAAGTTTAAAAGGCTGTGCCAGTCTTGAATAAAAGTTACTCTGTGTTAGGTTTTCTTATGGGAGCAAAAAATACCCCACTTGTTTACTGTTTATCATTTGTAGGTAGTTTTGACCGTGGATTTTGTCGTAATCAATGGTGGTTTTCTTTGCATCTTGCATGTAGGTTTTCGTTCTAAGAAAACAAATCAAAGGCTATTCATAACAA
>CM065714.1:24867904-24880404 GCA_033310375.1 Conus canariensis | reverse complement strand
AGCCGCTCTCTTCGCTTCGCCCCCCCCCCCCCCCCCCCCCCCCACCCTACCAATCCGATCCCTCCCACGTACTGCAGTCAACAAGCTTGTCCACCTTTCCCCATCGTGTGGGAAGTAAGCCGTCGCCAGGCCGTAATCTGTCTATTGACGCTCCCACCTCTGTCCACAGAGCCACACACACTCCACGATACAGGACGCGAGAAAAATCATAAAGGAAAACGGCGCCTTCACATTAAGTTCAAACTAATGGCTTTCCCAGGATTCCCAGAAAGAGGAGGTAGAAAGGAACGGGAGATCTGGGGAAGAAGGAGGGAGGGTTGGGGGTTGGGGTGGGGGGTGGGGGTGGGCAGGGGAAAGAACGGGAGGGAGGGACCGAGAAAAGCGGACACAGATTGACAAATTCAAGCTCGGGTGAAAGCGCCCCAAAAGAGAGCGCCCCTGATTAGCATTTCTCATTTGCAGTGGAGACAAGAATGGAAATCCAATCTCTCTCTCTCTCCTTCCAGCTTGCAAAATAATGGGAGGTGGTGAGGGTAAGGGAGGAGTGAGTCGTGATTGTGCGTGCGTCCCTACACCCCGGGCGATAGGTTTCGTTCTGTTGGACTACAGAGCCGCAGAGCTGTTTAGGACGATTAAAATCATACGTCTCCCACATTCTTGTGGTCTTGCATATCGCATCAATCTGGTCGGACGGAGGTGGGGGTTGGGGTGGTGGTGTTGGTGGTGGTGAGGGTGGGGTGGGAGGTGTTTTTTTTGTGTGGTTCCAGGGGAGAACACTGCCCGTTGCGCAGTGTCTTTTGAGTCGGGGAAGGGTCGATCCGGTGCAGTGGGCTTTGTTGGGGTGCTGGCACAGAGCTGGGGCTGTGTGGACTGTCTGATCTGGGGCTGAAGGGGGGATCATTATCACACGGCGCTCTCTGAAGCCTGGGATTAGATCATCGCTATACCATCATGTCCACGGCGTTAGAGAAGTAGGGATCAAGACTGTTTAGAAAAAAAAGGCCTCATTACATTTATCTCACTCGAGGTTACTTTGCCGTCAACTCGCTAGCGATCTAAACTTTGGATTTGGATTATTTTCACTGTTAGTCCGCATGGCATATAAATCAGAAGAACGCTAGGGTGCAAACGGCACCTACCTTACAACTGAAGAACTTATCTTCCCTCGTGCCTTTTCCTTCAGAGAGGTCTTTGGTCCTTTCCAAACGCTTGGTGTCCGTTGACTGTCTCTGTGCATAATCACCACCCCTGCATCCTCCTTCTTGTCTTCTTCTCCAGGGAGGTCTTTGGTCCTTTCCAAACAGATGATGTCCATAGGCTGTCTCTGTGCACTGTCAACATCCATACATCATTCTTTCTGTCTTCTATCCCAGAGAGATCCTTTGTCCTTTCCAAACACACGGCGTCTGTAAGCTGTGCATTATCAGCATTCCTGCAGCTTTCTTCTTGTCTTCTTCTGCAGGGAGGTCTTTGATCCTTTTCAAACAGGGCGTCCATTTACTGTCTCTGTGCGTTATCGTCAGCCCTGTGTCTTTCTTCTTCTTGTCTTTTCCGGGAAGGTCTTTGGTCATTTGCAAACACACGATGTCCATTGACTATGTGCATTGTCTTATTCCTTCATCTTCCTTCTTGTCTTTTTCCCCAGAGAGGTCTTTGGTTCTTTCCAAACAGATGATGTCCATTGACTGTCGATGTGCTTTATCAGTATCCCTGCATTTTCCCTTGTGTCTTTTTTGCTGAGGGAGGTTTTTGGCATTTTCCAAACCTACGGTGTCCATTGACCTCTATGTGCATTATCAGCATCTCAGTATCTTTCTTCTTGTCTACTACCCCAGGAAGGTCTTTGATTGTTTCCACATACATGGTATCCATTGGCTGTCACTGTGCCTTGCCAGCAGCCCTGCATCTTCTTTCCTGTCTTATTTCCCGATGAGGTCTTTGTTCCTTTTCAAACTCATGGCGGCCATTGACTGAATCTGCGCGTGATCAGCGTCCCTGCGTCTCTCGACCTGTCTCGTTCCCCGGGGAGCTCTTTGGTTATTTTCAAACACACGGTCTCCATTGACTGTCTATGCATTAGCAGCATCCATGCATCTTCCCTCGTGTCTTTTTTCCCGGGGAGGTCTTTGGTTCTTTCCGCGCAGCAAACGGTTCTTTCCGCGCAGCAAACGGTTTTTCACACAGAGAACAATTTCCCACTCAGGAATTGGATTTTCAACTGCTTTCATCCATGTAGCCTTCCACAACAAAGAACACAAGATGCACGAGCAAACACCTCACATGTGACACAAGGTGCGAACATCTTTGGAGCTCGTAGGGCATCCGTGAGAACGGCTGGGGCCAGTTTCATGTGGCGTTCGTAGCCCTTCCTCGTAACTGTTTTCGTAACATAGTTCGTAAGCCCAAAATCCACGTAGCAAAGAACTGTTTCGTAAATCAGTTACGCCGGTTTCACGACACACCTACGAACGTGTTCTTTGCTACGTTGGGCACAAGCGCGTGATTTCCCGCTTCTTTCGGAAATTACCGAACACGTGCGACGGAAATGGTGGCGACTGGCAGCAACGAATTCCATACCACAAATATTGATTGCGTGTAGTTAGGAGTAAAACAATAATTAGTCTGCATTTGTGTTCAATGTACACACACACACACACACACACACACACACACACACACACACACACACACACACACACACACACGCACACACTCATCTGTATTCAAGCATTTTCATTTGATTTCTTTCCTATGCTGTCTTAATGACCGTTCCCATATCACGCACAGCGATCTTCATGCCTACGTTTCTGACTTCCTTGTCTGGGGGCAACTTATGGTTTATCCTGTCTCAAAACATGTTATAAACAAAGTTGGAGCCATTCCTTCCGGCAAGGAAGGATCAGTTTTCATCACTGGTCAGGGAAAGAGCTGTGTCAGTAGACTCTCACATTCCTCTAGAGAGAGAGGTGTGGTGGAGGGGAAAGGGAGGGTAGGGGGGGGGGGGCTAAGGGAGAAAAAGAAATAGAAAAAGAAGAAGGAATAAAAGGATGGAGAAGGGATAGCTGAGAAAAAGGCAAACTTTGTGAGGAGGGAGAGACTGGTGTGTGTGTGTGTGTGTGTGTGTGTGTGTGTGTGTGTGTGTGCGTGTGTGTGTGTGTGTGTGTGTGTGTGTGTGTGTGTGTGTGTGTGTGTGTGCGTGTGTGTGTGTGATAGAGAGAGAGTTAAATTTCTTTGTAGTTCAGCCGACCACAAGTCATAATTAGCTCTGTGTGTGTGTGTGTGTGTGTGTGTGTGTGTGTGTGTGTGTGTGTGTGTGTGTGTTGTGTGCGAGAGAGAGAGAGAGAGAGAGAGAGAGAGAGAGAGAGAGAGACAGAGAGAGAGAGAGAGACAGAGAGAGAGTGTGTGTGTATGTGTGTGTGTGTGTGTGTGGCGCGCGCGCGCGCGCGCGCGTGCGTGTGCGTGTGTGTGTTGTATACGTGAAGTGAGTCGACGATAGTATTGAGGGGGGAGTCCGAGAGAGAGAGAGAGAGAGAGAGAGAGAGAGAGAGAGAGAGAGAGAGAGTCAAAGTAAGTTTCAAATGTACTGTAATATCTTTATTTCTATTGAAATCTTTCACTCCAATCCTGATTTTTATGTTTTTTGCTGGTGCAACATCTAGGTTAGTATGATTATAAATGGCTCTTGAAAATGTGAGGTGATGACGATGATGTGTGTGTGTGTGTGTGTGTGTGTGTGTGTGTGTGTGTATGTGAGGTGGGGAATGTTTCCGGGACATTCTCTTATTTTTGTCCAAATGCTCCAAATATTGCACATCTCAGTCTGTGAAAAAAACTTGAGAAAACCCAGCTATGATATTTCTCTTCCCAGAATTTATTTTAATTTCCTGAAGATTCGGTTGCACTTGAGAGTTTCTATTATGATTTTTGTCACAATAATTCCAAATTCTAGGATGACGTAGTTCAGTACGAGCTGCAAGCAAACTGAGCGTGGAGTTCACAGCTGTCAAGAGCTTTCTTCTTACACAGCATCACAAACGGATGATAAACTAAAATTTTGTGTTCTGGATATTCAGGACAGCACATGTTAATTTTACAAGCATTGGAAAAAGAGTAACAAAGTATTTTGCCACGATTCTACTGCAGCTTGTTTTGGGCATTGGCTGTTAAGACCGTTTTGTAATCTCATGTGCAGCGTCAGTACACGCCTGCGAAAAAAAAAATCAATCTTTCGAAAGTGGCAAGATTCAATTTACAGCTATTCACAAGTTAAACACCGATTATTAGTCTTAACTACTCTCTCTCTCTCTCTCTCTCGACAGTCGAGGAAAGACGTTCTTTTTGTCCTCTCGTTTCATTTCGTTAAAAAATTAATTATTCCATCTTTAATTATCTCAAGATTGAATCACCACCATGGGTTTTATGTCAACAACGTCTGATCTAAAAATTGGAATATTCTGTGGATCGGTTCTGAAGAAATTTGACAAAAGCTTGGCTTCGTATGGAACACATAGGAGACAAGAAAGAAGGCGTGCTGCGTTCGTCGTGTTTGCCGTGTTCACCAATTCCAGTTTTCGCTTGAGCAGAGCAGTGGCGCAGTGGTTATGTGCTTGCCTGCATGGGTATCGAAACGAACCCCGGCCCTGATAACCATGTCAATGTTTTTCAAATTATGGACTGGAGATTCAGTCAGATGATTCACGGATTGCAGAACCATACAACTAGTGTATATAGACTGATTGAGGAAAAGTTTGGAAATTTGGAAAAGGATTTCCATTTATTCACCTCCGAAATGCTGAAACTGAAAGAAATGTCACATCAGTTTTCAGAGGATATCCAGGATCTTCGGGAAGACAGAGAAGCAATCCTAGAACGCCTGCATAAACTGGAGAGAAAAGCCGAAGCTATAGAAAAGGACACAAAAGTGAATAACCTGAAATTCATAGGCGTGAAAGAGATTTTTTCTGGAGACAGATCTACAGATACTGACACGATTGTCGAAATGCTGAACGAGCATTCTGTTTCTTCACCCTGGTATCATTCTGATATCAGCCGCGCTTTCCGTGTGGGAAATTCAGAGCGGTACAACCAAAAACCTCGTCCTCTCATCGTGCAGTTCTGTAGGTGGGTGGACAAGATGGCAGTCCTGGATGACCATGATCTTCGTGACAGCCTTAGACGTCAGGGAATCAAAATAGCAGCTGATCTGACCTCCTCTCAGAGGGAAACATTGGAGTTCTACCGAAACGAAGGGAAAACTGCTTATTTCAGAAACGGACGTCTGCAGTTTGCAGATAGCAAACCCTCTAACCTCCGAAATCACTACAGGGACAGAGAAGACAGACAGATCAGTGACAAGGAGATATACCTTGACCATGACAACTGGCCGCAGCTTCCCAGACGTTCACGTGATAATCATGTGAACCATAGAGATTATCTAAGCCGCTCTCCAGGAAGCCACTACAACCAGAATAGGGTAGAAGAGCAAAGAAGGCAGGACGGACGCAGACGGCTATGCGCTGAAGTCAGTAGAAGACGTGAGCATTGGCCAGATAGTCACCAAGCACAAGGACATCAGCGACAATATGTACAACCAGGCCAGTTTACGCGATGGAGCAACGATGGTGACAGCAACAGACGGAAATACAGATACAAGTCTGACAACGCCACCGGCAGTGAATATTCATCGTACCAGGAAAGACCAAAACTGTCAAGCCACCTCATGAACATGGAGGACAATCAGAGGAACACACGTGATGAAGACAACTACAGTCCCCGTAGACGACCTGTTGTTCCTGGCAGCCACTCATACAGCTATGCGGTTACATCCGGGTCTGCAGTAACACAGCATAGAGACTTTGAAGACAGATGCAGTGACGTCAGCCTCTGCGGAGACAGTAAAAGTGAGCAGAACTACACATCATCCAAATATCCTGAGATGAGAGAGCTAGAAAATACAAACAAGCAGCAAGATATGAACTTTGACTTACAAAGGAGCTCTGTTCTGCACACAAACAGCAAATCCCCGAGTAACGAAGAGGACGAGGACATCCCTGTCAGCTGTGATATTAAACATCCTTCTTCAGAATCGCCAGACTGCACAAGCGGAGGAGATAAGAGTCAAACAGAGCAATCAACCAGCAAGACACGTCAGTTAAGACAAACCAGTTAGGGCCAAGTGAACATAGGAAGACTGCAGGGGTTGACGCCAGTGAGCAGGATGTGAGGGCCACCGAGAATCGTCCTCACAGGGAGCAGAGTGGCGTTCGGAATCATCAGGTGCCCTCTACGACCCTCACCCATTTCGGACACGTTTCCGCAGAGACCTGCTCACCTGACACCCAGATGTCTGCCTTTACCTGCTCCCCTCCCAACCAAGAACCTGCTGAGACCTGCACCCCTTCCTCGCAAGTTCCCACTGAGACTTGCACCCTCTCCTCCCAGGTGTCTGCTGAGACCGGCACCCCTCCTTGTCAAGTGTCCTTTCAGAGCTGCATCCATGCCTCCAAAGTGTCCACCGAGATTTGCGTCCCTTCCCCTCAAGTGTCTGTTGAGACCTTCATCCCTTCCAACATCCGGGAAACAAACTCAACAAGAAGGATGGCTAGCCGAGCTCGGATTTCAAACGCCAGCCCTGCATCAAAAAATCTTCGTTCAAAACAGACCCGTTCCAAAGGCCACTCTCCGAATCAGAGAAACATCATAGACTCGTTCAGACGTGTTCAGTCCAACGACAGGTCGAACAACACACAGTCCAGAAGGGGGCGTTCAGTGACTCGAAAAGTCCGTTCGAACAACAAATAGGGATTCAGCCGGGCCTTCAATGAAAACAGAAACTCCATTGAAATGTATAAAAATAGTAGCTTTCTTTGTTCTTCTTTCGGTTCCACTGATTCGTCGAAGAACGTGAAATTTCTTAACTACAACATTAATGGCTTGCTACCAAAGTTAGAAAATCCAGATATTACTAAATTAATTCTTTCTCATGATTTTGTTTGCTTGACAGAAACGTTCGTGAGTACAAATTTTGAATCAAACATCTTGAGTGATTACTGTATATTTGTGTCAAAGGCAAAGAAATTATCCCATCATGGTAGGTACTCCGGAGGTGTAATGGTATTGGTTCATAAAAAATACGAGACTTACGTTGAGCAAATAATCCTTAATACTGAAAACATGATTGTGCTAAAAATAAACAAATCACTTTTTGGAACTTCTAAAGATATAATGTACATATCTAGCTACATTCCTCCGATAGATTCAGCATTTTGGCAAACTTCCCAAACTGGAAATGGTATAGAGTGTTTGGAAGAATCCTTGTCATACTTGCACAATGAGTTCGATGATTTCTTTGTTATACTGAATGGTGACTTGAATTCCAGAACTGCTTGTCAGAATTACTCCCAATTAGCAAGTGAATTCGAAGATATGTCTGTAAGCGTACCCTCTGAGTTTGCAAGAAAGTCGCAAGATGATGTTGTTAACACGTTTGGAGAACAATTGATTGACATGTGCAATGTATATGATTGTATTATTATTAATGGATTATCTGAAGGTTCTTTTGATAATAGTTTCACTTATATATCTAACTCCGGAGCCAGTGTGGTAGATTATTTCATCATGTCGTGTGACATGTTTGTGTCTGAATGTAAATGTTCTCTTACTGTTGAAAATGTGATCGAATCAGACCACTTGCCTGTTACACTGAACGTTAACATCAATGATTCCGCAATTGAAAATGATGCGAGCACAAGGAAACAGAAACACAGTAAATTCTTTGATAAATTCGAGTGGGAAAAGGATAAAGAACATGAATATATAAAAGAGTTAAATAGTTGTAAAACTCAAAGAAAATTACAAGAGGCAACAGATGAAATAGAATATAATGTAGATAATGCTCTCGTTACTTTTGTAGAGTGTTTGAAATCTGCAAGTTACTGTATGCATAAAAAATGCTATATTCACAAGAAAGTGAAGGCCAATAGATGGTTTGATGAAGAATGTGCTCAAGCTAAAAAAGAAACTCGCCAAAAACTCATGATCTTTAGATCCACACGGAAAATAGAAGAAAGGAAGGAATATGTACGATCAAGAAAGAAATACAAACACATGCTAAAAAGAAAGGCAAGAGCTTTTAAGCGCATAAAGACTGAACAGCTTGAAAACAACATTAAGAATTCCTCCGTGTTTTGGAAAGAGTTAAGAAACATGGGCCACGGAGAGCAAAGAAATATTAACAGTGATAACATTAATATTAATGAATGGTGTAGTCACTTTAAAAATGTGTTTAAAAGTCATGAAACTGAGGCTTATGAAAGTTATGTTATGGAGCTAGATATCACAGAGGATTCTGACCATATTCTTAATGAGGATATCAGGAAGGATGAAGTAGAGAGAGCCATCACGAAACTGAGGCCAGGTAAATCATGTGGGATTGATGGTGTGTCCGCCGAGATGTTGAAAGCAGGAGCTCATAACGTCACCAAGTTCCTTGTTAAATTGTTCAGTGTCTTGTTTAGTAAAGGTGTGTATCCAAAAGAATGGGCTAAAGCAATCATAATACCCATTCATAAAAAAGGAGATAGAAACCAAGCAAACAATTATAGAGGTGTTTCACTAATTAGTACAATCAGTAAATGCTATTCCTCAATTTTAAATGCAAGGTTATACAGATGGTTGGAAGAAAATAAAATGATTTCAGAGAGTCAAGCAGGATTTCGTAAGAATTACTCTACTGTGGATCAGATCTTCAATCTTCACTCTATTGTTCAGAAGTGTATGAGCAAAAAAGGCCAGAAATTATATGTTGCTTATGTTGACTTTCAAAAGGCCTTTGATTCTGTGCGCCACGACAAGCTTCTTGAATGTTTGAGGAATCAAGGTATCAGAGGAAAGTTTTTTAGTTCGTTACATGCTATGTATTCTTCCCTGTTATCGTGTGTCAGAGCTAACTTTGATTATTCTGATTTTTTTCAATGTCCAATTGGTGTCCGACAAGGTTGTGTATTAAGCCCTACCTTATTCTCAGTTTTCATAAATCAGTTAGCAGAGTACATGTCTGAAAGAGGAAGACACGGAGTTCACTTGATGCCAGATATTATGGAACTGTTTATTCTACTTTTTGCCGACGATGTGGTTTTAATTTCAACGACACCCGTAGGTTTACAAAATCAATTGAACTGTTTAAAATCATGCTGCGACAATATGGCACTTAATGTAAACAAAGACAAAACAAAAATAATGGTATTCAGAAAAGGTGGTTTTCTGGCAAAACACGAGCAATGGTTTTATGATGGAGCACAACTAGAAGTTGTAAACAGTTACTGCTATCTGGGTTACAGTTTTTCTACAAAACTGAGTCACAAAAAAGGTACAGACCATTTAGCAACCAAGGGGAAAAAAGCAGTTTTCTTTCTGAATAAAGCTTTCAACAAATACAAGGAAATGACTGCCAAAACATATTTTACGATATTTGATGCAAAAATAAAATCAATATTATTGTATTCGTCTGAAATATGGGGATATCAGAGACTCGATAGCTTAGAAAAGGTCCACCTAATGGCATGTAAAAGATTTTTAGGGGTCCCTAGTCGAACACCAAACAAGATGGTATATGGAGACTAAGGTAGATATCCTATATTTGTTACTTCCTATGTTAACTGTGTCAGATACTGGATACGACTGTTGGATATGGAACAATACAGAATTCCCAAACAAGCTTACAGAATGCTTCTTTCTTTAGATACAGAGGGGAAAGACTGTTGGGTGAGTAAGATAAGACACATTTTATGTGAAACAGGATTCTCTTATGTATGGCTTTGCCAGTCGGTTGGTAACGCCAGTGCATTTGTAAAAATATTCAGACAAAGACTCATTGATATGTTCATTCAAGAATGGTCGGGTACTATTCGAGATAAGGACAGGTATGAATCATACAGGTCTTTCAAAACTATCTTCGAAAAAGAAAAATACATTTCGTTTATGGACACATATTGTTTTAGAGTAGCTATGTCACAAATTCGATTCGGGACACTTCCTCTAAATAATAATTTGCATAGATTTAGCAACTGTCCATCTGACCGAAACTGTGTGGTATGTGCTTCAAAAATTGAGGATGAAAATCACTTCATATTTGAATGTCCTTTATACATTGATCTCAGAAAGAAGTTCTTACAACAAATCTCAGCAATGCCTTTGCAGTCGTTACTCCGAGCAGTGAGAAGGATAGATTGTCAATACCTAACCAAGTATATTTTCCATGCTATTAATATGCGAAAACAGTTTCTCGAAGCTGACCACGTAAACGATAATAAATGAGTTGTGTTATATTTGTTACTAATGGAGCTATTAGTTTTTTTGCCTGATTTTTGTTTTTGATCACCCCTGTCCCCCACGCCTCCATTCTCCTTTTCCATCTCCCCGCCATCCCTCTTTTTGTGTTTGTATTATGGCCTATGGCTGATGTACAATAAACACTCGGACTCGGACTCTCTCTCTCTCTCTCTCTCTCTCTCTCTCTCTCTCACACACACACACACACACACACACACACACACACACACACATGGGCGTGCGTGCACGCGCGCTCGCGTGCACACCAAAATATTCGCCAATAACTTCTTGAAATCTGCCATTTACATAAAATCGCAAGGCAAACAGTATCTGTTTTGTGGGTGGAAGGCAGTCTCGTCTGTAGAATGAAAATCTCTGATGACAGTACAAGGGTGATTGGGATGGGGCTAGGTGGCACAGAGAGAGAGAGAGAGAGAGAGAGAAGAGAGAGAGAGAGACAGAGAGAGAGAGAGAGAGAGAGAGAGAGAGAGAGAGGCAGACAGACAGACAGAGAGACAGAGAGAGAGAGAGAGAAATGTAGGCATTTTACCGTCACAAACTTCTCACATGCACACGCGTGGTGTAATCACAGAAAATGTGACGTGTTCTCAGAAAATCTTGTCTAATAAAATGAGTTCATGGAACGCGGTCAGCCTTCTCTTCTTTTTCTGTGAAGCTCGTGGCTTACACACACCTTAAATATACACACACCCTCCACACAAACAGTCTGGGTGCTGATAAAGCTGAGCGGCTGTGCTGTCAGTGTAGCTACGAACAGAGTTAGTGGTGGGGGGTAGCACCACTAAAGTTACGAACTTATTTACGAACAAAATCTCTCTACGTAGTCGTCATGAAACGCATTTTTCACTGCTACGAACTTTTTTTCGCTACGAACTAGTTCATATCTGCTGCGAACGCCACATGAAACCGGCCCCTGGTGAGGACTGGGCAGTCGTCTTTGTCACCCTGAGCGTTTCATCTACAATGCCTTCGCCTCAGGCTGTTTTCCCTTCTCTCATAGTTCTTCACCAGATAATTGATATTTAATTTAACCTACAGCCTTCCCTCCCCCTGTTCCTCGAACAGAGTGTTTGAAAGCCATTCATGGTTTTATTGTAGGAAGAGATTCACAAAGGAACGACTGTAGTGTGCCTGCACTTCTCGTACTCATGATACTCGAGACATAGGAAAAAATATGAGAGAGAGAGAGAGAGAGAGAGAGAGAGGTATGCAGAGAGTAAATAAGTTTCAAACCCTTATGCAAATACCAGTGCCCCTCCTCCTGCTCCTGCTCCTCCTCCTCCAAGCTTTCCTCTTCGTTCTTTTCATCCACTGGAGAAATTTCTGATGTCAAATGATTTGTATGACGTTTAATCCAAGATTGATTATAGAAAGTGCTGTGTATAAAAGAAAAGAAAAAAGGAAATGCCGTGCCCGGACATGAAATAATTAAAATACACCATGAAAGGTTGGCAAAGCTATTATTACATCACACACACACACACACACACACACACACACACACACACACACACACACGTTCTTAGCCCGCTTCCACCCCCCCCCCCTCCCTACACACACAGGCGTGTGTGTACATAGTTACATTATACAAGGTTAGCAGCGTCATATTACTCTTTTTTGTTGAAACATCAACACTCTTTTTTTTCGAAAGGAAAGTTAAATTGGTGGAACAGATTCAACATCCGAAGTTCAGTTAAGAAAAACAAGTGCATGTCCAGATTTAACTGTCCATAACACACACACACACACACACACACACACACACACACACACACACACACACACACACACCTGTAGATATGCAGTGTGCACGAAATACCAGATCTGAAAGTGCCAGAGCCTTGATCCGCGATTTGACTCTATTTCTAACCAGCCCTTCAGCTTCCCCCTGATCCGCCCCCCCCCCCCCCCCCCCCCCCGCACACCCCCTCCCCTAAAACATAATACCCTTATCTCCAGGTGAAATGAAATGATAAAAATGCATGGAAAATTTCCCTGCCATTAGGCGCGAACTTTGCTTTGGGAAATGCACTTTGCTGCTAACAAACAGGCTTTGCGAGCGACAAGGAAGAGGTCTAATCGGACCAAGATGGTAGCGAGTTTCAGCATTTCCATAAATTACCTCCCTTCCCGACAGAGAGCGGGCGACG
>CM065714.1:24852904-24855404 GCA_033310375.1 Conus canariensis | reverse complement strand
TGTGACACTATCACAAAGTTAGCCCTCAACCCATTGTGACACCATCACAAAGTTAGCCCTCAACCCATTGTGACACTATCACAAAGTTAGCCCTCAACCCATTGTGATACCATCACAAAGTTAGCCCTCAACCCATTCTGACATCATTACAAAGTTAGCCTTCAACCCATTCTGACACCGTCACAAAGTTAGCCCTCAACCCATTCTGACATCATCACAAAGTTAGCCCTCAACCCATTGTGACACCATCACAAAGTTAGCCCTCAACCATTGTGACACCATCACAAAGTTAGCCCTCAACCATTGTGACACCATCACAAAGTTAGCCCTCAACCCATTGTGACACCATCACAAAGTTAGCCCTCAAATATCCAGTCTGTTCCGCTGTTCAGAGTTCATTCAAGCTGAGTCTGGTCAACCATTCAGAGTAGTCAGATGTACAGATTCCTTGAGTCTTAGCCAGGGTACGACAACAGCAACAGCAGCAACATATTCACAGTCTAGCCAACCGTTTAGAGCAGTCAGCTGCAAACAAAGAGTATGGTCAACCTAGTAACATAGCTTTCAATGGCGTGCTTCAATCTCCTCCCGTAAGGTCCCTCCCTCCACTGCCCAAGCTATTAAAGTTTTTTTTTTTTTTTTTTTTTTTTTTTTTTTTGTTGGTCCCTCGTGAAAATGCTCAGAAACTTCTTTTGAAAAGAGGAGTTACAGAGTGTTAATAGTGGATGGATAATGGTGATGATATCACGGCAATGATGAGTGTGGTGGGGTAGTGGTGGTGGGAAATGGGGGGGGGGGGGGTGTGAGGGGGGGGAGGAGATGAGGTTGGACAGGAGGGGGGAAGGGAGTGTGGGAGGGCAGATGATGGGAGGAGAAGAAGTCAATCGGTGTGTTTGGCGGTCGGAGCTAGCTGGTCGTGCCGCTATCAGTCGGAAGCGGTGTGAAGCGCCTAAGCGGCGTCAAGTCCGCTCTGTCTCCCTCCCACCCACCCCACACCCCCACCCCTCACCTCCGCCACTTCCTCCGCCCACCACTTACGGGCAGGCGGATGAGTTAAGCGTGAAACGTGTAATCCTCATAAAACAAGCGGTGGATTTAGAGTTAGCGACATCTTTTCTTCTCTCCCCTGACTCCCCCAGTTTATCAGGCAGCGGTTGTCGCCGCCTGTTTAGTCTGAGCCATTGGGTGCGTGGTTGGTCTCCCCCTTAAAATACAAGTTACTCTTTTGTGTTCCGCTCGCCGTTCTCCCCCTCCTTGTCTTGGAGCGAGCGGGCTGTGTGTGTGTTTGGATGGCACCCAGACGTCGGCTTACAATTTGTTTTTGATTTATATTTGTTTACTTTGGTTTTTAGAAAAAGAAAGAAAAAAAAACAGTTTGTAGGAGTTGACTGTTTCCATTTTGATAGCAAATTTGTCGGTGGTGCCAGTCGCCGGTTTAATAGTGCGTCACCTCTGGCCGTCATTGTCGTCTGCTGGCGGTTAGGAAACTGGCATCATGAAGATCAGTAGTTTATCAGATCGTCTGCGTCCGTGAATGGCTATTTCGGGACACGTTGCACTTCCCATACCCACAGCGGATCTGTAAGTTGTAACAGTTACAGTATGCTGCTGCTACACACATGTCTCGCCCTCCACCCACCCACCCGCCCACCCACGCTTCCACCCTCGCCGTCCTCCCGTTCACATTTTCCCCATTGACTTTTTTTTTTTTTGATAGAAAAGATTGTCAAGACACATTCATATCGTTTCACAATTCCTTCGTTTACGGTTATGATGAATAAAATAAAGCGGAAAAGTTCCACATTTCTACTTGCATTAGCTTCTGTCTGTGTGTGTGTGTGTGTGTGTGTGTGTGTGTGTGTGTGTGTGTGTGTGTGTGTGTGTGTGTGTGTGTGTGTGTGTTCGCGCGCTCGCACGCGTGTGCGTGCGTGCGTATGGGGCGTGTGTACACGCGCCCGCGAACGTGTGTGTCTTGTGGTGGAAGCTACGTTTAGATGTGTACCACAGCCGAACGCGCCTGTCACTGTACCATTAGCGCTCTTGCCTTTGGGTTATCGGCCTTGATAGCCGCCTAGCCGTCCCCCACGTCAAAACACACATCCATTGGCTTGCCAGCCCTCCTCCCTTCAACATCGCAGTGTCTGGTGGGCCGGGGCCTGCTAGTAGCAGCACTTGAACGGCGGCTACCCGTGGCATCTTTGAAGTAGCGGGGAGGTGTGGCGGTGTGCAAGTCGCTCCTGTGATAAAGTGTCATCCCGCCCCCCCCCACCCCCACCCCCCACCCCATCCCCCTCCCTGCTGGAAAGTTCTACTACCGACACCTCCCTTTAGGTCTGCGGCCTTTTATTTGTCACCGTCTTATCGGCTTGCAGGAAGTGGAGAAAAGATAGTCGCTGGCCCTCGCCGGCGCCTGATCTCCTGACCTTAAGTAGGCACTGATGTTCGTTTTGTTCTTGACACCAGCCGGCCCCTGATACGCAAGCTTGCCTCTCGCTCTGTT
>CM065714.1:24842904-24847904 GCA_033310375.1 Conus canariensis | reverse complement strand
CGACGGAAGGCGGCGGTGTTGACAGTGGACTACGGGCAGGAGAGGAGGTCCACAATGTGTCTTCCGCAGATGGCCAATGTATGCCCACATCCTCTCCTTCTCCCAGGCCCGTGGGCACAGGAAACGCCTCCAATGAACTCGTCCAACTTGCACACCCCCCTTCCCTCCTGGAATCAAGTTTAGTCAGAGATTGCGCCTGCTTGCACTTTGGGAGAGAACAGGGGTTTGGAAAATCAAGTCTGTTTAAAGATTGACTCGGCATGGAAAGAACAAGGTCGTTGGAGGGAGGGAAGGAGGGAGGGAAGGAGGAGGAGGAGGAGAGGAGGATGGCATGGGGCTGTTGATGGTGGGTCTGGTGCACACAACAGAGCGGAATGCAATGTGTCAGCAATGTCCTAACAAGCGAACGGTCCCACAGCATGTTCATGGTCAAATACTCTTGGTCAATGTAGTTTTCATACATTGCTGCAGATTGTTATGTCCTTCAGGTTGACTGAGTGTGTGTATCGTTTTGAAAGAAGTAAACACTTGAATGTATCAGAGAAAGATGAGAGGAATAGCAAAATGAGGCTGAGTCAATATGCGTACTGCTTAGCGAAGTGTGTGGAGAGGTTCTGGTATCTTGAAGCAGAATCATTATAGGACCTCATGGCATTCAGCCTCTGTGTCTCTTCGATGTTGGAGAGTGTGTGAAGGAGGATAGAGGCATGGTTGAGATCAGATGCAGATGGCTAACGCATATTAACGCATATCAATATCTTGATGTGCATTTCACCACCAGGTTTACTTTTGTTTTTACTTGTTTGTTTTCTGAATCTTTTAGTGATCTTGCGAAGAAAACGAAGAAGGCGGTGTCGAATATTTTGAATATTGTGAACACAATGGAAAACAACTCGGTAATTGTTTTTCTTTTCCTCAAATAATTTTATGTTCAGATAAGCCAATTCCTTTGTCTGCCTCAGAAACGTGGAAACTGTGCAAGAAATAGGAAAGACCCATGTATTTGCCATGAAACGATAGCTAGGAGTGGTTAGAAGAATGCCTAAAGAGGTGAACTATGGGGAAATGGGACGATATCCCTTGTGTCTTAACACTGTTATCGGATGGTCCATACGATCGGAAAACAAATAGAATGAATCATCACAGACTTCCAGACTAAGCTTGTGCGACGTAGCCTTGATGAACGAAGGAAGTGAACATTGGCATCAGATACGAGAATGATTTTATCTAAATTTCGTTTCTGTTTTGTGTGTCTAAACGAAGTTGAATCCATACACATCTTCTTAAAAAGCTTCAAACTGAAGCGTACAGGTGAAAATTGGAGAAGCCGTCTTAGAAAGTGATAGCGTTACAATGTGGAGTAATTTTACTTCATCACTAGAATCAGAGCCGGGTTTAGACGTAAACACGTCCATGCCATGAGTTTTGACAAGCTTTTTAATTGGCATATTGGACATTAAAGTTCATTCTGCGAGATCTTGTAAACTGTCAGATACTGAGAATTAACATCCATTTTGTTGTAGAGAATGAAACGTTTCCAACTTTGTTGTTGTCACTATGTTGATTTGAGAAAAGAATCCATACCTAAGTATTTTAGTCGTTCATCCCTGTTGAGATTATCGCACCATCTAATGAAACAAAGATACTAATCTGTTATCGAGTGTTATACGTTTTTTTATGTATACATAAAGCTTTTTAGATACCGGCATGTTTACTAAATAAATAGAGTAAATGAAATCTCAATTTTGTATGGCGTTACTCTACATAGATGCCAGTATTTACCACTGGTATGTGAAATGGATGAACTCACCATGTATATGAGCTTCTTGTCTAACATTAAAACACACTTTCATTCACTTGGTGTCATTTTCATTGTCTTCGGTGTGTGTGTGTGTGTGTGTGTGTGTGTGTGTGTGTGTGTGTGTGTGTGTATGTGTGTGTGTGTGTGTGTGTGTGTGTGTATGTTGTGTGTGTGTGTGTGTGTGTGTGTGTGTGTGTGTGTGCGCGCTCGTGCACACGTGCGTGCGTGCGTGGATGCATGTGCTTTTGTATATGTGTCTATATGTGCGTGTATGCGCACGTGTGTGTGTGTGTGTGTGTGTGGTGTGTGTGTGCGCGAGACAGAGACGGAGAGAGAGAGAGAGAGAGAGAGAGAGAGAGAGAGAGAGAGAGAGAGAGAGAGAGAAGATTGCTGTGAGGGGAAGGAAGATGGACTAAAGAGAGAAAGAAACAAAGTCTGGGATTCTCCAGTCAGAAATAGAAGAGGACGCCAGTTCAACCTTGACAACTATAACTTCAAGAATCGTTGACAAACGTCTCAGAGCTTTTAGCCACTCTACTATCCACTTTGCACTGATGATGCTGCACAACCTGAACTTGAAAGAACTCGTTTGATAGCAAGACAGATATTTAACGCAGGGGACCAATGATAGATAGGTGGCCTGTTGGCAACACCAACACAGAGAGAGAGAGAGAGAGAGAGAGAGAGAGAGAGAGAGAGAGAGAGAGAGAGAGAGAGACTGGTGTGGGTAGACGATAAGTTGCTTCTTCACTTGTCTGATGTTTATATCTGCTATCTCTCAGTACCCAATAGTTCTGTCCCTCCCTCCCCCCCTCTCTCTCTCTCTGTCTCTTTCTCCAGGAGAGAGAGAGAGAGAGAGAGAGAGAGAGAGAGAGAGAGAGAGAGAGAGAGAGAATTACGGAAACTGGATTTGTTTTGTTTAAGATTTTTAATTCAAGTGTTGCTGCATTTCTTATTGCACTGATTCCTTCGATTCATGTTTTTGTAAAGAATAATTTCTCCAATTCTGGAAATCGTATTTAATCTTGTTTGGTAGACTGGCCTTTAAGAGGTGTCTTAGAATAGATTTTATTTATTTACTTACCAGAGGCAAGTATTTAGGTATAAGTAATTGTTCTTAGAAATACAAAAAAAAAATAAATAAATAAAAAATAAAATAAAATAAAAAGATAAGCTTAACAATTGTGTTTGCGTTTTTGTCTTTTTTGTTTTTGTTTGTTTGGTGTTGTTTTGACATAGTGATAGTCCTACATTGGATAAACACAGCTTACTTTAATGTTTACACATTCCTTAAACCATGCATCCCTGGCAATAGAATGAGATCTTGAGATAAACTTGGTTACGTTACTGGAATTTGTCATTTGCTTGGTTTAAACTTAAACTGGGAAGCTCTTTTAAAGATGGTTATTGAACGAGACACACACACACACACACACACACACACACACACACACACACACACACACACACACACACACACACACACACACATGCGCACGAGGGTAAGACCAGCGGTTTAAACAGAACGGAAACAACGTAGATCTTTAGATTGTAGACTTGTTTTGTCCAAAAATGGCCAAGATGAGTGAGAAGAAGATCAAAAGGTAGAAGAAAAATCCCTTAAGACGATCGTAGTTCTAACGCCTTGTCGATTGGTTTCGCTCTCATCCATTTTGATTTTTTTTTCTTTTGTAATTCAAGTAAAAACCACGCGATAACTAGTGAGATGTTCGTCTTCTCAGTCCACTACAGTCCGCTAGTACACGTAGTATGCGAAGCGAGGTGCGATAGAAAGTGTTATTGTATTGGAGCTGTCGCATTGCGTATATGTGCTACGTTTAACTTCGGAATGCTATGCTTAAAATATCAAAATGCTACAGTTTAATACCTTAGTAGCTCTGCTGTGAGCATTAGTTCAAATATTTCAGTTCAGTTAATTTCTATATGTTTTTTTTAGAACTTTGGAATGGAGAGAGTGAATACAGCAGTTAAAGCAAACGAACAAACCAAAGAAACAGACGTCTTCCCTCATCAAAAGCGATCGTCAATTGGCTACATAACTATTTATGACCCCCACCCCCACTCCACCCCAACCCCTAGTTTATCAATACTTTCTACATAGCTGTTACATAATGGATGAAAGCATGTGGAAATGTATGTGGGATCGTTTTTTTTTTTTCAAATGCAGCTTTTTTTAAAATCCTGCTCTTAGCATTTACCCGTGCCATCCCTCACTTTCCCATCTGTTTTACCAGTCCAGAGTTCACGAAAAGTAACAAAATATATGTGTTATGGAAGATCCAACACACACACACACACACACACACACACACACACACACACACACACACACACACACACACACACACATTCTTTATTTCTGCTATAGAACCCTTTTGTATTAGAACCTCAAATCTCTCTCACTCCCTCCCTCCCCCTCTCTGTCTCTCTCCACCAACCCCCACCCACCCTTTCACACATACAGATATCTATCTTCCTCTCTCTATGTATCTCTGTATCCATCTGTGTGTATGTATAATGTAATATGATATAATATAATGTAATAAGATTTGAATTAATATGATATGATATAACATAATGTAGTATAATATAATATAATATAATATAATATAATATAATATAATATAATATAATATAATATAATATAATATAATATAATATAATATAATATAATATAATGTACTACACAATACTATACTATACTATGCTACGATGTTATATAATATAATAAATATAATACAATACAGTATAGTATGATCTAATCTAATCTAATCTAATCTAATCTAATCTAATATAATATAATATAATATAATATAATATAATATAATATAATATAATATAATATAATATAATATAATATAATATAATATAATATAATATAATGTAATGTAATATAATGTAATATAACATAATATGATATAATGTAATATAATAAAGTATGATATAATATATATAGATATAATATATGTAATATGATGTAATATAACATAAGAAAATATGACATGATATAATGTAAAGCTGCCAGAAACGTTTGAGGATCCTCTCGCCCATCCTAGTAAATTTCAGAATAGGTGGATGAATCCAAATTTCAGGATTGAGGGGATGGATAGGATAGTCGAATTCAAGTTTCAGGATTGGTCCCACTTTATTTTCAGGATTAGGGACCCTTCCCCATTTG
>CM065714.1:24830404-24837904 GCA_033310375.1 Conus canariensis | reverse complement strand
CCATTTTCGTTCACTAAATTCAACGCAGGCTTAGAAATACATCCCTTCCGTAATAAATGGTATATGTCAGGCTTACTTAATTAGTATATTGGGAGAAACTGGATGCAAAAATCGTCCAAAGACTCGATGCACTGATAGGGAAAAGCACCCTGGAACACAAACTAGCCACATATGGGGACATTGTGTATGCCACATGTAGAGACGCCTATGGAGCAAAACTACCCAAAGAGAAAACACCTCCAAAGAAATCCAGACGCCAAGAAAAGATGGACAAGATCAGGGTCCAAAAGAAAAACCTCAAGATGCAAATGAAGACCGCACTGCCAGCTGAAAAACAAGGCTTGGAAAAACTGTGGAAAGACCTGAAAGAAAAACACAGTGCCCTCAGCAAAGCGGAATCTGCGAGGAAGAGGAAGAGCAAAAAGAAGAAGACACAAGAGCGCTTCTTCAGAGACCCCTTCCAGTTTGCCAGAACACTGTTTGAGCAGCCAAAATCTGGGACTCTAAGTGTGGACAAAGGAGTTCTTGAGCAGCATCTGAGGAAAACATACTCTGACCCACAGAGCAAAGCACCACTCGACATTCAAGGTCTGGTGTGGCCAACCAACCCTGAGGAACAGTTCAATGGCAAGCCTCCAACGTTGGCGGAAATCAAGAAGGTGGTCGACAAAGCCAGAGCCAAATCATCACCAGGGCCAAACGGAATACCTTACCAGCTTTACAAGAAATGTCCCAAGGTGCTGGAGTGGCTCCACAGGCTGCTGCGATCGGCTTGGAGAAACCAGAAGATCAGCGGCCAGTGGATGACGGCAGATGGTGTGTACATCCCCAAAGAGCAAAACTCAAGTGACATTAGCCAGTTCAGGCCAATATCACTACTGAACGTCGAAGGGAAAATCTTCTTCTCTGTCATGGCAGCAAGGCTGACCAAGTACCTGATGGAAAACAAGTACTTGGATGTGTCAGTCCAGAAAGGTGGCATCCCAGGCGTGGCGGGCTGTGTAGAACACGCCACAATGATCTGGGACGCAATCCAAAAAGCAAAAACAGAAAAGAGAGACCTGGACGTAGTGTGGCTTGATCTGGCAAACGCATATGGATCTGTGCCCCATGAGATGATACAGTTGGCTCTTGAGATGTACCATGTGCCAAAGAACATCCGCGACATGCTCAAGAAGTACTTCAATGGCTTCTCAATGCGGTTCTCTACCAAGGAGTACACAACAGACTGGATCAACTTGGAAGTGGGTATTGCAATGGGCTGTGCAATTTCCCCAATACTGTTCGTGCTGGCAATGGAACTCATCTTGAAAGCAGCAACAAACAACGCGAGACAAACAGACCTTGGCGATGGATACAAGATGCCTCCTCTCAAGGCCTTCATGGATGACACTACAGTGATTTCATCCAGAGAAGACGAGACACGTCATGTGCTGGAGAGGCTGGACGACATAGTTGCCTCATCCAGAATGAAGTTCAAGCCAAAGAAATCACGGAGTCTCTCACTGAGGAAAGGAAAAGTGGCCGGATCTGTGGTCTTCAGTGTTGCCAACCAGGCCATTCCAACAGTCACAGAAGAACCAGTCAAGAGCCTTGGAAGATGGTATGATGATACGCTGAAAGACACACAAAGAGCAAAAGAAACCAAGCAGATGGCGGAGGAAGGCTTGGAGACCATTGACCAGTGTGGGCTCCCTGGCAAATACAAGGTCTGGTGTCTGCAGTTCATGCTGATACCAAAGCTGCTATGGCCTCTGATGATATACGACATCTGCACCAGCATAGTGGAGGCAATGGAAGCCAAAATCAACAAGTTCACAAGGAAATGGCTTGGTGTCCCACCCTGTCTGACTGACATAGCGCTGTACTGTCGCCAAGCAAAGCTGAAACTACCCCTGAAATCCATCCTGGAGGAATACAAAGCAGGGAAGATCAGACTTCAAAGCATGCTGGAGGACTCAGGAGACAAGGTGGTAGAAGCAATTAAGCCCCAGCTGAAGACAGGCAGAAAATGGAAAGTTCAAGAGGCGATGGATTCTGCAAAAGAAAGTCTCAAGATCAGAGAAATAACAGGACACACACAGACCAACAGACAGGGACTGGGGGTGACCAAAACTGAATGGTGGTCAAAGGCCAAAGGAAAAGCCAAAAGAGACATGATGATTCAGGAGATGAGAAAAGAAGAAGACCAAAAAAGACTCCAAAAAGCAGTCCAGCAGAGCCAGCAAGGGCAATGGACAACGTGGGAGAATGCACTCCAAAGAAGTCTCACTTGGAATGACATTTGGCACATGGCCCCTCTCAGGATCAGCTTCATTCTCAGATCTGCATATGACCTTCTGCCCTCAAATGCAAACCTGGTGAAGTGGGGGAAAACAGACGATCCTGCATGCCCCCTCTGCCATGAAAAACAAACAGTGGAGCATGTCCTAAGCTCATGTAAAGTAGCCCTGGCTCAAGGAAGGTACACATGGAGGCACAACCAAGTGCTCAAAGAAATTGTACAAGTAGTCTGGGCTAGTACCAACACCACAAAAGGGAAAATCAGGACTCCAAAAGCACCCGCAACATTCTTCACGGCAGGAGGCAGCAAATCATGGCCAAGAACAACAGTGCCACTCGAAACATGCAGACAGAGTCTGCTGGACGGGGCAGATGACTGGGAGTGCACTGCAGACCTCCCAGAATGGAAGAGTCACCCAGAGATCATCAGCAAGAGTGGCATGAGACCAGACATAGTAGTCCACTCTAAGTCAACCAAGCAGCTGATCATGATCGAGCTCACGGTGCCATATGAGAACAGAATGGAGGCAGCTCAAATCTACAAGACTGAAAAGTATGCTGATCTGGCAAACAGCCTGAGGAGAGAAGGCTATCAGGTCAAAGTCCTCACTGCAGAAATTGGAGCTAGGGGGTTTGTAGGAACGTCTGCATACAGCCTCATGAAACAGCTCTCAGTTGCAGGGAAGGAAAAAACCAGAGCCCTGAAAGCAATGGCAGAAGCGGCAGAGAGGTGTTCAAGCTGGATCTGGTCAAGGAGGAACAAAAGTGAACTTCATAAGGCTTAATTTCCCTACAAATATCAGGTGTCCCTGTGGCTCAGTGGTTAAAGCGCGAGTCATTAAGTGGAAAATGAGCATGTCCAGAGGGTCATGGGTTCGAATCCCAGCCATGGCTCGTCCCAAGATGGGAAAAAAAAAAGGGGCAGCAGAGGGACATCCGGAGTCATGAACCGGGTGTGGCCCAACCCCCCTAGAGTGTCAGGAGATAAGGGCCGAAACACTTGCTTGAAGGGGGCTTCTCTTCTGAGGACTCTCTGCTGCCACGCTCTCCACGAGTTTCTTTCTACTGATGCATGGGTAAACCATTGACTTCCGGGAATAGGCCGGAGGACGTCCGGGAAAGACCGGAGGGCACTGGGAAAGACCAGAACCAAGGGCTCTGTGGGCTGGCTCCCCACTTTGCCTTAAACATGTGGCTACTAAAAATAAAAGGAAAAGATGCTCCCAGGATTCACCGAAAGGGGGAGAGAATGATGAATCCATCGGTGCTCAACCAATCATGACTGCAAATCCCAAACGGACTATGAACATGGACCAAACGGAATATCCATGTGTCTGTGGAAAGCGTTTCGCTACCACCCGTGGCATGAAGATCCACAGAACAAAGATGGGATGTGTGAAGACTCATCTGAATGAGCAGCAGCGCACTGCATCAGCAGATAAGACGTCGGAAGACCAAGGCCAGGATTTAAACCACAGTGCCAAGGACATCCACGCTGTTGGTTCGGATGAGGAATTTGCACAGGCCCTCGATGCCAGGCGCCTGAAACTCAACCTGCCACGAGCAAACGAAACTGAAGATTGGGAGAAACTGGATGCAAAAATCGTCCAAAGACTCGATGCACTGATAGGGAAAAGCACCCTGGAACACAAACTAGCCACATATGGGGACATTGTGTATGCCACATGTAGAGACGCCTATGGAGCAAAACTACCCAAAGAGAAAACACCTCCAAAGAAATCCAGACGCCAAGAAAAGATGGACAAGATCAGGGTCCAAAAGAAAAACCTCAAGATGCAAATGAAGACCGCACTGCCAGCTGAAAAACAAGGCTTGGAAAAACTGTGGAAAGACCTGAAAGAAAAACACAGTGCCCTCAGCAAAGCGGAATCTGCGAGGAAGAGGAAGAGCAAAAAGAAGAAGACACAAGAGCGCTTCTTCAGAGACCCCTTCCAGTTTGCCAGAACACTGTTTGAGCAGCCAAAATCTGGGACTCTAAGTGTGGACAAAGCAGTTCTTGAGCAGCATCTGAGGAAAACATACTCTGACCCACAGAGCAAAGCACCACTCGACATTCAAGGTCTGGTGTGGCCAACCAACCCTGAGGAACAGTTCAATGGCAAGCCTCCAACGTTGGCGGAAATCAAGAAGGTGGTCGACAAAGCCAGAGCCAAATCATCACCAGGGCCAAACGGAATACCTTACCAGCTTTACAAGAAATGTCCCAAGGTGCTGGAGTGGCTCCACAGGCTGCTGCGATCGGCTTGGAGAAACCAGAAGATCAGCGGCCAGTGGATGACGGCAGATGGTGTGTACATCCCCAAAGAGCAAAACTCAAGTGACATTAGCCAGTTCAGGCCAATATCACTACTGAACGTCGAAGGGAAAATCTTCTTCTCTGTCATGGCAGCAAGGCTGACCAAGTACCTGATGGAAAACAAGTACTTGGATGTGTCAGTCCAGAAAGGTGGCATCCCAGGCGTGGCGGGCTGTGTAGAACACGCCACAATGATCTGGGACGCAATCCAAAAAGCAAAAACAGAAAAGAGAGACCTGGACGTAGTGTGGCTTGATCTGGCAAACGCATATGGATCTGTGCCCCATGAGATGATACAGTTGGCTCTTGAGATGTACCATGTGCCAAAGAACATCCGCGACATGCTCAAGAAGTACTTCAATGGCTTCTCAATGCGGTTCTCTACCAAGGAGTACACAACAGACTGGATCAACTTGGAAGTGGGTATTGCAATGGGCTGTGCAATTTCCCCAATACTGTTCGTGCTGGCAATGGAACTCATCTTGAAAGCAGCAACAAACAACGCGAGACAAACAGACCTTGGCGATGGATACAAGATGCCTCCTCTCAAGGCCTTCATGGATGACACTACAGTGATTTCATCCAGAGAAGACGAGACACGTCATGTGCTGGAGAGGCTGGACGACATAGTTGCCTCATCCAGAATGAAGTTCAAGCCAAAGAAATCACGGAGTCTCTCACTGAGGAAAGGAAAAGTGGCCGGATCTGTGGTCTTCAGTGTTGCCAACCAGGCCATTCCAACAGTCACAGAAGAACCAGTCAAGAGCCTTGGAAGATGGTATGATGATACGCTGAAAGACACACAAAGAGCAAAAGAAACCAAGCAGATGGCGGAGGAAGGCTTGGAGACCATTGACCAGTGTGGGCTCCCTGGCAAATACAAGGTCTGGTGTCTGCAGTTCATGCTGATACCAAAGCTGCTATGGCCTCTGATGATATACGACATCTGCACCAGCATAGTGGAGGCAATGGAAGCCAAAATCAACAAGTTCACAAGGAAATGGCTTGGTGTCCCACCCTGTCTGACTGACATAGCGCTGTACTGTCGCCAAGCAAAGCTGAAACTACCCCTGAAATCCATCCTGGAGGAATACAAAGCAGGGAAGATCAGACTTCAAAGCATGCTGGAGGACTCAGGAGACAAGGTGGTAGAAGCAATTAAGCCCCAGCTGAAGACAGGCAGAAAATGGAAAGTTCAAGAGGCGATGGATTCTGCAAAAGAAAGTCTCAAGATCAGAGAAATAACAGGACACACACAGACCAACAGACAGGGACTGGGGGTGACCAAAACTGAATGGTGGTCAAAGGCCAAAGGAAAAGCCAAAAGAGACATGATGATTCAGGAGATGAGAAAAGAAGAAGACCAAAAAAGACTCCAAAAAGCAGTCCAGCAGAGCCAGCAAGGGCAATGGACAACGTGGGAGAATGCACTCCAAAGAAGTCTCACTTGGAATGACATTTGGCACATGGCCCCTCTCAGGATCAGCTTCATTCTCAGATCTGCATATGACCTTCTGCCCTCAAATGCAAACCTGGTGAAGTGGGGGAAAACAGACGATCCTGCATGCCCCCTCTGCCATGAAAAACAAACAGTGGAGCATGTCCTAAGCTCATGTAAAGTAGCCCTGGCTCAAGGAAGGTACACATGGAGGCACAACCAAGTGCTCAAAGAAATTGTACAAGTAGTCTGGGCTAGTACCAACACCACAAAAGGGAAAATCAGGACTCCAAAAGCACCCGCAACATTCTTCACGGCAGGAGGCAGCAAATCATGGCCAAGAACAACAGTGCCACTCGAAACATGCAGACAGAGTCTGCTGGACGGGGCAGATGACTGGGAGTGCACTGCAGACCTCCCAGAATGGAAGAGTCACCCAGAGATCATCAGCAAGAGTGGCATGAGACCAGACATAGTAGTCCACTCTAAGTCAACCAAGCAGCTGATCATGATCGAGCTCACGGTGCCATATGAGAACAGAATGGAGGCAGCTCAAATCTACAAGACTGAAAAGTATGCTGATCTGGCAAACAGCCTGAGGAGAGAAGGCTATCAGGTCAAAGTCCTCACTGCAGAAATTGGAGCTAGGGGGTTTGTAGGAACGTCTGCATACAGCCTCATGAAACAGCTCTCAGTTGCAGGGAAGGAAAAAACCAGAGCCCTGAAAGCAATGGCAGAAGCGGCAGAGAGGTGTTCAAGCTGGATCTGGTCAAGGAGGAACAAAAGTGAACTTCATAAGGCTTAATTTCCCTACAAATATCAGGTGTCCCTGTGGCTCAGTGGTTAAAGCGCGAGTCATTAAGTGGAAAATGAGCATGTCCAGAGGGTCATGGGTTCGAATCCCAGCCATGGCTCGTCCCAAGATGGGAAAAAAAAAGGGGCAGCAGAGGGACATCCGGAGTCATGAACCGGGTGTGGCCCAACCCCCCTAGAGTGTCAGGAGATAAGGGCCGAAACACTTGCTTGAAGGGGCTTCTCTTCTGAGGACTCTCTGCTGCCACGCTCTCCACGAGTTTCTTTCTACTGTATACTAGGGTATGTGTGGGTCGGGTTAATACTGTTTGTATAGTATGTGTCACCGTACACGTAAAGTATGAGCCAACGAACGATTGTATATGAGCAAGTAATTAAGAAGAAAAAAAAAGAAAAGAAGAAGAAGAAGTAGGAGGAGGAGGAAGAGGAGGAGGAGGAAAAAAAGAACAACAACAGCAAACAACAAAACCAATAACTCTACAGATGTGGTAAGTCTTCAAATGCTTTATAAACTGGATTGTAGTTTGTTTACGAAACTGTTTCACCCGCAGGTACAACCTGTAACGCAACACAATGCTGACATCTGGCATTGTACAAAGGCACTGACATTGAAGATACGTTTATTTGCCATGGAACGGTTTTTGAATGA
>CM065714.1:24825404-24827904 GCA_033310375.1 Conus canariensis | reverse complement strand
TGACGTGCTGGGCGACATAGAGAGACAGAGGTGTCAGTCGTTGGAGATGGATGACTCCCCTGTGAGACAGTGTGGGGTGTCAAAGGTGACATCGTCATGTGTGGATGACGTGCTGGGCGACATGGAGTGTCACAGGTGTCAGGCGTTATGGATAGATGACTCGTGTGAGACAGTATGGGGCAAAGGTGAAAGGTGACATTGACATGTGTGGATGACGTGTTGGGTGCTAGGGAGTGTCAGAGATGTCATTCGTTATGGAAGGATGACTCGTGAGGTTGTTTGGAGTGTCAGTGCTGTCATCGTTATGTGTTGATGACGTATAGGGCGGTAAGGAGTTTTAGAGATACTATCGTTATGTGTGGATGACGTGTCGGGCTGTGTGGAATGTCCTATACATGAATGGATGACGTTTGGGGGAGGTATTGGGTGTTAATGGCGTCATGGTTATATGTGGATGACGTATGGGGTGGTAGGGAGAGGAGTGTCGGAGGTGTGATCTTTATGTGGTGACTGTGGAATTAGGGGAAAAGGCTACCTAGTGAAACCTTGCCGTGACAGAACTAGGCTGTGACATTTTTTTTCTTTCTGCATAGGCAGGCTGATACACCCGCCGACACTGCCTGTATAGACAGGCAGTGGAGTTTTGTGTGTATGACCGTTTTTTTTTTTTCCCGCCATTAAGGCAGCCATACTCCATCTTCGGGGAAGGTGCATGCTGCGTGTAACGTGTCATCCATACCAACGGCCAAACTGGCCTTCTCTTCAGAAAGTTGGTGATGGGATTTTACGTGTGTGCAAGATGTTGTGCGTGCGTTCACACACGGAACCTCGGTTTATAGTCTCATTCGAAGGACTGTATGGGGAATGGAGTCAGAACCAATGTTAACTCCGAGGTAAAAGTCCCCCTGTACCGAAATTCGAACCCACAACCCCAGGATCACGAGTCCGGCGCTCTACCAACTGAGCTATTCCGGCCCGGCTGTGACATTTGGAGAGAGTCTACAAATTGACAACTCCCCTAAATATCACTAGCCTGTGACACTGTGAAAGAGTGTCCATGTGAAAACTTGCCGTGACATCACACCAGACTGTGGAAGGCCCCAAGAGTGTGACATGATGAAAGACTCCATGAAGTCAACCCTTGATTTAATCACTAGGCTGTGATATGATAAAAGACTCCATGCAGTGAAAACTTGACTTTACATCACTAGGCTGTGAGAAAATGAAAGATTTCATGCAGTGAAAACGTGACTTTACATCACTAAGCTGTAACCCGATGGAAGACTGCGTGCAGTGAAAACGTGACTTTACATCACTAGGCTGTAACATGATACTATAGTCAACCAAGTAAAAACTTGATTTAAAATCACTAGACTATGCCACGATAAAAGAGTCCACACAGTGAAGGAGCTTACTTTAAAGAAGAAATGCAAAAAGACAGAAACATTAGGGGTTGTTGTAACCTCTCAGCTGAAGATGTCGGAATAATTATAGCTGGATGTTAAAGCCGAACCTGAATTCTCCCCATCGGCATCCATTTCCTGAAGCCATTAGGATGTATGTCTACGCTTGGTCGAATGGAGAGCCACCAGAACCAGACCTTTCCGACTCCACGACCTTTGCGCCACCTGTCTGGAGGGGCCAAGAGTTGTTGAACTAGACCTCAGCTTGTCATGCAGGGTGGTCCGGCTTGCAAGCCTGCAACCAATGAGCCATCTGCTAACGAGACAGGCAGGTAACCGAGATATCTGCCAGACGTGTATGTGCACCTGTCGCCATGACTCAAGTCCTGCAGATAACGCACTTGCCCTGAGCATTCATTGGCATGCAATGCATCAACGGAAATAGAGATCAGTGATGTAACGGGGTCATCACCGCGTTCTTAAAGCAGGTAGAAGGTCGTTGCCTGTTGACTATTAACTGTTACTCATGTAATAATGAAGAGCATCATATATGTCAGTACCGCTTCCACTGCTGCATCTGTATAGCTCGATGTAGGTGAGATGTCAAATCTGATTAAGCCGTCAGAGTTTATTTTCTTCAACATTGTATAAAGGCAAAGAAGGTTAACACAGAAAACGAGTATAGCCAGAAATGTGTGTCGTGTATGCCAAGAAATGAAATGGTAAAGTGAAAAAAGTGATAATTTCTTTTAACTCCACCAACATTTTAACATTTGCCAGAAACTTGATGTCTATAATCAAAAGGAAAAAAACCATCTGTTTTCATTTGTAGAGAGTGTTTTGTGTTACCTTTGTTTGATTTTGTTTTCTGGTTTGTTCAGTGCTGCTGCTGAAGAAACATGCATGCATTGTAGTTGCTACGACTGAGTAAATGTGCTCTGTACTGTGTTTTCCAAAGTGACAGGTGACTGTGTAGTGCAATACAAAAAAATACAATGCAATAGAAACCGTTCGAACAATTTCGGCTGTTGTAATTGCCAGAGAGTCTCGCGAAGGTATTGTATTGTATTGTGAGCATGGTACCTAATGCACGCACA
>CM065714.1:24820404-24822904 GCA_033310375.1 Conus canariensis | reverse complement strand
AATATCTGTCAGTCTCTTCATCCATTTTCATCACATTTGATGTGAGTTCAGTTTTGTGGAATGAGGTTTACCTAGTTTTTCTTTCTGATTGTATACTTTTTTTTCAGATTTGTCCGAGCGATTTTTGCAGATTTTGCCCCTCAGCTTCAGTGATCTCTAGCTCTGATTCAAGGATATTGAATGTATTAGCATCGGTGCCTTCTCTTGGTTCTTGAACACCGTCTAACACACACACACACGCACACGCACACACACACACACACACACACACACACACACACACACACACACACACTCACACACACACACACACACACACACACACACACACACACACACACACACACACCACACACACATACCACCACCACCACCACCACCACCTCCCGTGTCTGTTTTTGTGCTCTTGAGCGACTATTTTATTGTTTCCTTTGTCCTTGGCGAGGTTTGTTAACAGCCACTGTCAGTTAGTTGTACGACACGTGTCATGTTCAGTATCTGTTCTTCCATCTCACTTCTCAGTTGAATTATTTGCAGCCTTGTTTTTTTTTTCTTTCAGAAATTCTGATTGAATTTAAAACATGTCCCATTCTGTTGATGATTGTCGAGATCTTGTCTCTCAAGTCACCAGCATAATAGTTTGTACTCAAGGACATTTTTTGATGAGTCCAGCATCTTTTTTTTTTTTTAATCGCGTGGATCATCCAGTTTTTGTCGCCTCCATCTCACCCCCCCAAAAAAAAAGTCGTGACAAAGAGGAAAAAGTTATTGCCTTACAAGTAGTAAATTTAAGTACACAAACACAGTGTACAGTCCCATGTCATACACGGCATTTTCCTGTATACATTAGTGCACCAATAGCATAAAGTAACACAATATATGTGTATATTATGTTGAACAATTGAGCAGTCGGGGAAACAAGTGCAGGCCAACAATTCCTTCATCATTACATGAATGACTAGGCAAAGATTATTTTTTTTAAAAGACAGTGGGGGGAGGGGGTGGGATGGGGGGTGGGGGTGGGGGGGGGGTGGCATGGGAAAAAAGACAATGAGAACGAAAAATCAGGGAAATATGTTATGACTATTAAACCCTTTACTAGCAGCACATGGGAACCATTCTCACCCAGCTTGAAGACAGAATTATCTCTGTCGCCTGCTCCGAGGCCTCTCGTCCACTGGATCGGACTCATCAGGGAGGCATGACTGATCGTGTCTGTGTACCCTTAGCATCAAATGGAGATACACCACAGTCTGTAATGCTGTGGTATACTTACCAGCAAGGATTAGAAAATAGAATCCAACAGCACCCCAAAGTAGTCAGCGATGGGTAGAAAAGTGAAATGATAGGAAAATGTGGTAAGGAAATAGGTTGCAGAAAAACTAAAACCATTATGTAAACAGTATAAAATATAGGGGGTAATCTTTGAGCTTATACAATTGATTTTTGACAGTTGATCTTCTGTTTCAATGAAACAAACTAACTATGAGGATACCCAGAAGATTTACAATAGAAAAAAAAGCTTTGAGATTATGTTTGAGGATCCATTTAAGGATGCAAGGGAGGTCAAAAAGTGTCCAAGAGTCAGAGTGGTCAGCTCCGCTGTTTACTAATCCAAACATTGTCAGCAGCTAAGAATTGTGCAGAACAGCCTTCACTGGGATCTCCCAAGAGATGCAATCTCCCACTGATTGACCAGACGATAGCATGTTGAACAATTTAGTAATGGGGGAAAAGCGCAGGCTAACAATTCATCCGTTATTACATAGACGACTTGGCAAAAATTGTTTAAAAAAAAAAATAAATAAAAAAAAAGGGGGGGGGGGGGGGGGGGGGGGGGGGGGGGGGGGGGGACAGGGGAAGAAAGAAAACGAGGCCGAAAAATCAGGGAAATATAGTATGAATATTAAACCCTTCACAGCAGCACATGGGAACCATTGTGATCCAGCCTGAAGACAGAACCATTCCTATCGCCTGCTCCGAGGTCTTTCGTCCACTGGATCGGACTCATCAGGGACGCACGGCTGATGGTGTCTATGTTCTCTTGGAATCAAATGGAGATATACTACAGCCTATAATACTATGATATCACCACCAAGGATTCATATTGTTGAGATGTAGTCTCTCTCCTCTCATACATTTGCAACAGATGCCTTTTCTCTCATGGTTGTGATAATGGTCTTGTGTTTGCACATGAATCTGACTTGTACTGAAACTGTCGAAACTGCACATTTTAACATGATACAAAAAAAAGCAGTCACGGGCATGGATTTGGAAGGGGAATCAAAACTAGGGCACCACAAAAAACAAGGCAGGGAATTCCATGGTTTGACACTTTTGTATGATAATCAATTCCGTTCTGAGACTACACGACAGACTTGTATGCTAGTCTTTCATAACATATCCAGTCATCGACCAGGCCGAAGAAATGCAGACATCTTCACCGTTGACTAGGGAATTTGTACGAGACTCTCAGAAAAGCGTCCTTTAGTGAATTATT
>CM065714.1:24812904-24815404 GCA_033310375.1 Conus canariensis | reverse complement strand
AAGTTGTACTGCAAAAGAGGAAGCAAGCCTGTTGACCTGGTGTCATTATAATTATGTCCCTTGAATAAACACACTAATACAGGATGTTTGTTTAATAAAAAGAACTTTCCGCTATCACTTACTTCTGTCAGTTCCACCAGTTCCGACATGTGCACCCGTTGGCCACGTGTTGTGTTGAACAACATAGATGTACAGCCTGACATGCTCCGATCAATATTTACCTGTTTCTGTCAAATCAGTCCTGCCCACCACTCTCCCATTCTTCATTCTACTCCTGCTCTTCCATCTCGCGGTCTTTTTTAGCCCTGGGATGGAAGGGCAGCCTTCATCGGTTGGAGGTGAAAAAAGATAAGATGATTGACGACGGCGACGATGGAGCGACAGGTACCACTTGCTGGCAGAGCGGGCTTATCGGCAGCGGGCAGGGCAGGGCAGGGCGAAGGGTGAAGCTGGAAGTCGGCCCGGCCACACGGATGGGCATCAGGGGAAGGCTGGGGGGGGGGGTGGGGGGGTGGGTGGGGGGGGGGGGAGAGCTGCCTGGCCTAGTATGGAGGGATGCAGCAACAAAACTAGTTGCTCGTGAAATCTGTGAGGGAGGTTCTCAGCACAAAGACCCGCGTGAAGAAGTGTCATCTGTCTGGAGTCTTGAGGCAGGACTCACAGTGGATGTGCCAGATGGGATTCCTTTTCTTTCTGAAGGGGCAATGAGAAACCACTACGGTTGTCGTGTTTGGGCTATAAAGCATGTCATACTATCCTGAGGACAGGGCGAAAATATCTGATGCTGATCTGAAGCACATGATGGAAAACATGAAGTCCAAAACATATAATACACTGTTCTGAAAAGCGGGGTGGTAAATACTGAGTGAAAACGATATTTGATGCTTTTGCTATAGCAGATGGTAGATATTAAGTCAAAATTATCGGATGCTGTTCTGAGGAGCATACGCGTGGTAAATGAAAAGAGTCAGAAAAAAAGTGATGCTGTTGTTGGAAGCAGATGGTAAACATTAAATGCAAACAAAGCTGAAGCTGTTTCAAAGAGCAGGATATTAAGTGCGGGGGCTGAAAGCATTTATATGGTCTCAAGGAACAGAGAGACCATGTGAAACTAAAAGTATCTCACGCATTTTCAATGAACAGATGGACAGAAAAAAGCCAAAAGTATGTTATGGTGTTCTAAGAAGCGCATAGGTTTTGGTGGTGGAGCTAAGTCCACGATTAAAATACTCAGAGCGAGAATAGCTAAACAGTTCTTCTCACTTAAAAAAAAAATCCCGATCGGTATCCCCCTGAAACCCATTGTTCATTATGATTCCGGGAAACTGAACTGACCATGCCATTGTCATTGACTTTGTAAACATCATCACATATTCATATTTACACTTTGTAAGTAGTAAAGGGTTGTGTGGATGAATGACTTGTGGGTTGACTTCAACGAGGTGACAGCCCTGATATGGCCCTTTGTGGTCGGCTGGGCTATAAGCAACATTACCTTACCAAGATAGTATTTCTTTATTCGTCCATTTCTTTTTGTCGGGAGTAACGGATTGTTGACTTCATTTGCAAGAGGATTAAGGCAGATGAATTAAGCGACGTGTTTTCTCTTGTCTGCAAGGTAGGAAGTAGCTGCACAAATCGCGTGGTGTATGGTGACTGTGTGAAAAATGGATCAGTGAGCAAGCCAGTTACGTAACCAGTTTAGAGTTTAGGATGTTTTTGTTTGTTTTTTTTTGTTTGTGTGTTTTTATTTCGAGATAAACCACCTCGTTAAGCGAACTAGAGTGCTCGCTGTTTGGACAATCTTCCATCAACTGAAAGCGCCTATCAGTGAGTTTATTTAACTTTGAAGATAGTCATTGGAGCGAAGACGACGTCTGGCATCAAGCAGGATATGTCGTATCGTGCACTGTTGCGTGGTGCAAATGATCATACATTACTCCGGGGTCTAGTAGGGCCAGTGGCAAGTGTCATTACGTGGGCTTCCTGTCTCGGCTGACCATTGTCCATCCGTTCTTTTGGCCAGCACGTAATGCATGAGGGAAAACATAGATCTCTATCGGAGTTAACAATTCACGACGACCTTTGACACTGATCGGAGCTTGGCAGACGTGTTGTCGTTGCTGTACATAGATGCAACTGGCTTGACTGACAATTGATTCAAGAGTACTGGAGCTGATTAAATAGTTTAATATTTTACTGGAGATGGCCGGATTCTTCCATGCTTACTGGAGAGTTGAACTGCAATGTCTATGCAGAATTAGTGTTGAAAGTGTATTTTATTTTATTAGTTTTCAGTTCTGGTTGTGGAGCAGTTGCTGTCAATATCATAAACGCACCCGTCCGCACTGTTCGCACCTTTTTCACGTTGCTATTGCGGCTTGCTTGCATTCACACTTTTCGTAAATCTACCTTTTCAACCATCTAACAACTATCAATCGCCCTATCCACCCACCTATCTACCTATTCACCCAGTTCCAGATTTCACAGTGTCGTAGCA
>CM065714.1:24797904-24810404 GCA_033310375.1 Conus canariensis | reverse complement strand
CTAGACTAACACATCAATCCTGTTAGATATGACTGACGACAGGACTAGACCTAACACATCAATCCTCTTAGGTATGTCTGAAGATGGGACTAAGCCGAACGCTTCTATCATTATTAGGTATACTACGGAAGGACTAGGCCTAACACATCA
This sequence comes from Conus canariensis, assembly GCA_033310375.1. Classification (NCBI taxonomy): domain Eukaryota; kingdom Metazoa; phylum Mollusca; class Gastropoda; order Neogastropoda; family Conidae; genus Conus; species Conus canariensis. The sequence continues at coordinate 24,810,254 of CM065714.1, read as the reverse complement.
ATCCTGTTAGATGTACCGGGAACGAGACTAGACACAATACATCGATCCTGTTAGGTATAATGAGGAAGGACTAGACCTAACATATCAATCCTGTTAGATGTACTGAGGATAGGACCACACTTAACACATCAATCCTGTTATGTGTGCTGAAGTGCTGGATCTAACACATCAATCCTGTTAGATGTACTGAGGACAGGACCACACTTAACACATCAAACCTGTTATGTGTGCTGAAGTGCTGGATCTAACACATCAATCCTGTTAGATGTACTGAGGACAGGACCACACTTAACACATCAATCCTGTTATGTGTGCTGAGGAAGTACTAGACCTAACACATCTATCCTGTTAGGTATACTGAGAACAGGACTAGACCTAAAACTTAATCCTGCTAGGAATACTGAAGAAGGACTAGACCTAACTCATCAATCCTGTTAGGTGTACTGAGGACAGGACTAGACCTAACTCATTAATCCTGTTCGATATGACTGAGAATGGGACTAGACCTAACTCATCAATCCTGTTCGATATGACTGAGAATGGGACTAGACCTAACCCATCAATCCTGTTCCATATGACTGAGAATGGAACTAGACCTAACCCATCAATCCTGTCAGATATGACTGAAAACAAGACTAGATTTAACACATCAATCCTGTCAGATATGACTGAAAACAAGACTAGATTTAACACATCAATCCTGTCAGATATGACTGAAAACAAGACTAGATTTAACACATCAATTCTGTTAGATATGACTGAAAACAAGACTAGATTTAACACATCAATCCTGTCAGATATGACTGAAAACAAGACTAGATTTAACACATCAATCCTGTTAGATATGGCTGAGGATCGGACTAGACTTAACTCATCAGTCCTGTTAGGTTTACTGAAGAAGGACTAGACCAGACACATCAATCCTGTTAAGTATATGACTGAGAACGGACAGTTGCGGAGATCACTCTCTGCGCAAATTTCTGTCCCCCCCCCCTCTCTCTCTCTCTCTCTCTCTCTCTCTCAACCCCTCCCTTACCCTCTCCTCCCCCCTCCCCCCTCTCCCCTTCCTCTATTCTCCACACCCTTCCTCCATACCTACAGATTCGGCACAGAGGAGTTGCCAACCAGCCTCTGTTGCACTCCCTTCCCTCAAACTCCTTGCCCGTGGCCTTAATCTGTAGACAGGCACAGTGGACTTCACAGCATGTCTGAATCATGCCATTTCATGCCCACACTTGACGGCTTTCAGAAGAGAAACAAGAGATACAATCATTTCTGTCTCTGAAAAGTTTTATGGCGCAGGTGGAAACAATAGCTGCCAGTTTTGTATTCGTTTTTCTTTATTTGTGACGAGAATGATGTATCATAGTTAGATTTATGTTACACGTGTTCATTTTTCTGTAAAGAAATATACAAAATGAAATAGCCATACATATTTTTTGTTTGGAGACCACAAAACTCCTCTCCCTATACAGGGGGTGTCCACAGGAGTATCAGCCTGCGTACGCAGAAGAAGAAGAAGAGACCACAATTTTTTAGCTTAAGTTTTAAATGGAAGATACGTAGCACACATACTTTAAACGGGTATTTGATTAAAAAGGAAAGAAAAGGGAGATTCAGACGGGAGCAAGACATGAAAAGAAAAACGATAATTATGTTTAAAACTTCACCTTTGGATTAAAATTTCAGAGATAATCTGAGAATCTGGACCGCCGCGCCACATTTATTTAATTATGTTTCATGACATACAGACGCAGTTGTCTTGGGAGTTGCATCATTTGAGGATTTTTTTTCTCTTTTTTTTCCTTTAAGGCAAACGTTAGTTTCAAAGTGAGGTGACTGCAGGCAGAAGTTGAAACACATTTTAAAAAGAACTATTTCAGTGAATTCGCCAAACAACAGGGTAGATCTCTTAGGTCTTCTTCAGGCAAGATTACAAAACACGACGCGTTTCGGCCTTTTAGGTCTTCTTCAGGCAAGACTATCTTGCCTGAAGAAGACCTAAGAGGTCGAAAAGCGTCGTGTTTTGTTTGTAGTAATTTGTTTGTCCTTGTTGCTTAGCGGACTCGCTTAATAATTCTTTTAAAAAAAATTACTTGAAAGAAAGGTTACACTCTGGCTTGTGGTGGTTTTGTAGCCGCGATGACATCGCCTTCGGATAAACTCCCGGCGACGTGTTCTTCCAGCGCGTGGCAGAAAGACATATGGGCAAGTTGCATGCCAGCTCACACTGAACTCAGACAACATCATGACAACGATCTTAATCCTTCCATTCACCTGTCACGTGACCCGTTTGACCGGTCACGTGAACCACATGGCTGCCGATATCTGACGGGGATGGGGAGATAAAGAATCTGCGATTTGTCACAGTCAATCTAACGTCTTGGACCCCTACCTAAGGGTTTTGATTGGTCGAGGTGTTTGTGAATGAGTATTATTTTCTCTGGGAGCTGGTAACAGATACCTAGTAGCTGCTTACCACGCACGCAACGTTTCGAGTCGGTTGAGTAAGCGACTTATGGCGGTATGTGTCTAGGTTTTTAGCTTTTAGGCATTGGGGTTACTCACAAACATACACATACATACGCGCGCGGGTGCACGTGAGCGCGCGCACACCCACACCCACACACACACACACACACACACACACACAGGCGCGCGCACAACACACACAGACACACACACATACATGCACACACACTGCGCGATTGCGCACACACGAACCCACACACACGTATTTGTGTGCGTGCGTGCGTGCGTGCGTGCGTGCGTGCGTGCGTGTGTGTGTGTGTGTGTGTGTGTGTGTGTGTGTGTGTGTTATTCTGTACTTGAAGAAAAGGGAAGAGGGCGAGGGGATTGGGGGGGGGGGGAGGAGTGGGAGGCGGATTTTAAGTTGGTATGTATGTATATTTTTGTTTTTTCCCCGACGTTTTCGTTTAACCATCCGTCCTTTCTAATATTAGATTATTTTACTTTCCTTTCTTGATTACCTTCCTCTCGAGGATTTAAAAAAAATTGGCTGAGGCATTGTCTCCGTCCATCCGGTCAATTAAAAAGTCTGATTTAGATTCAAAAGTATATACGCGTATTCTTCGCAAGCAGTTATTTTACATTTAGCCTGGTACCTGCTCAGCCTGGGTCATAAGCATCAATCTGTCAGGCCTAGTTGATACGTTGGTTTATACCGATTAAAAACCAAACGAACACACAGACGAACAACTACGAGAAATTGAAGTTTCTTTAACACAATAAACTATATGGCTTGAGAACTTCTTTCGAATAAAATAAGGCATCAAACCGATTCGTTTGAATGGTATCAACTGACCTGTAATATAATTTACAAAGTGTTAGATAAGCAAAATCATTGGCCTGAAATCAACTGAAATTAATTTACCCTGCATAATTGAAACGCTGTTATGTTCATGTGGTTGTTGATTTGAACAAATCCTTCGAGAAAATATAATGACGGTGTCTGACTGCATATTATGAACACACACACACACACACACACACACACACACACACACACACACACACACACACACACACACACGCACGCACGCACGCACGCACGCACGCACGCACGCACGCACGCACGCACACACCATTCATACGGACAAGAATTGACAACCAATCGGTTTGGATTTCTACGTACTCCTTACTTTCAAGGCACCAGAAAGCGGTGTCATTGTCCTGTGACCCATTGTCTCTCTACTATGACACCATTGTCTCTCTTCTGGGACTCCATTGTGTGCTGAGAAACAAGAGATGCCGAATTGTAGGCCGGAGCCTAGGAGTTAGAATCCAGTGCCAAAAATCCCGAGAATGACCCTTCCCCGACACGTCTTCAGGGGGTTCCAGCAGGGTCCTGAGAGTCTGGCGGCACGGGCTGACCACGCTTGATGACAGTCGGTAATCTACCCCATCCGCATGTCATACGTGTCAGCCATGCGCAACTTCCATACTCCTTCCCGGGGAAAGGCCTCTTACAGTCGTGTTGATTAGAAATCCACTGTTGTACATTTAGGGAAAAATCAGACAAGATTAACATAAAACCTTTTAAGAGATATCTATATATTTTGAAGAGAAAACAAATGGGACGACAACTTGAAAACCCAGGATCTTTTTAGGAATGATGGGTTCGACGTCTTCTCAGTACTATCAGACCGGATGCTGAGGGGTTCAGGTGAGGTTACGGCTCATGCGGGTTGTTAAGGGAAAGGTCCAGGTCGTGCCTAATACAGGCAGACTGCAGCTCTTCGTGTGTCATTCTCGGTGAGGAGAGTTACAGGGTTCAACCCCCAGACCAATTAGGCGAGGTGTTGGAAATGTGGTGACCTGGAGACATGCAGGCTGTAAATTATGTCTCACGACCCACCGTCTCACTCACTGGCTCTCTTGACAGAGAGACGCATCGGCCCAGCCCGCTGTGGGCAATTACCTTCTTAAAGCATACTGACGCACGGATTAAACCCCCCCAGGGTAGGCATGACAGCCCCCCCCCCCCCCCCCCGCTTGCCAGCCGGAGAAACGGTATCACGTAGCACTGACGTGTGTGTGTCAAGTTCGGGTGGACTTGTGGAAGGACTGGAGGGAGGGTGGGGCGGTGGGTTCTGAAGATTAGGCGTTCTGGGTGGCAAAGACCCATGTCGTCATGCTTCGCTGCTGGTGTGGGTGGGATTGGAGCCCTGATGGGGTCGTAGGAGTGGACTGCACTCCAGTCCAGTGGAACGTGTGTGGAACGAAAGCGGACCCCTAAGACAGTTGAGATGCACAGCGTTAGGGAGGGGACAGGGCAGTCAGCAAATGAACATGCACGATAGGAGTGAAGCAGGGGAGTGGGAGAGCAGCGAAGGAAATCAGAGAGAAAGAGAGAGAGAGAGAGAGAGAGAGAGAGAGAGACAGACAGAGAGACAGACAGACAGACAGACAGACAGACAGACAGAGATGGACAGACAGAACGTTCGTTTTTCTATGTATTGAAGACGGCTGTGTAAAGGCAGATGGGTTAATTTGCATCGCTGCTTCTCTGCACGTTGAGTTTTTAAAAAATGGCGCGATTGAATAGCATTCCACAGAAAACGCCATATCTACCACAACAGTAAAATCACTAATTCAAGGGAACAGAATCATGCACTTTACTGAAAAAAGCGACCGGTACACATTTTGTTAGTGTAGGTTCGGAGCATGGTCTAATCTCAGTTTGGAGTCAGTCTGCAGTATTTTTGACAGCTTCAAGTGTCCAGTAGATGTTCTTGAGACTCATATATTCCATCATTCAGTTTGAGAAGGAGGTGGTCACCGATACTTTATTTTCATCTCTCTCTCTCTCTCTCTCTCTGTCTCTCTCTCTGTCTCTGTCTGTCTGTCTGTCTGTCTGTCTGTCTGTCTCTCTCTCTCTCTCTCTCTCTCTCTCTCTCTCTCTCTCTCTCTCTCTCTCACCCCGTCTTTCTCTCTGTTGGGAGAGCTTGACATCAGAAGCTGTTCAGAGAAGAAACTCCCCTCAGACAAGTGTTTCGGCCCTGAACTCCTTATAATCTACGGATTATGACTCCTAGGCCTGACATGATCAAAATGACCGAAAGTCCGAGAGAAATCTACGGTATTTCATGTACTTCAATAAGGGAAGAAAGTGCAATCGAGAGAGAGAGAGAGAGAGAGAGAGAGAGAGAGAGAGAGAGAGAGAGAGAGAGAGAGAGAGAGAGAGAGAGAGAGAGAGAGAGAGAGAGAGAGAGAGAGAGAGAAAGCGAGTGCAAGTGGGAGTGCGAATCTTCATTCAGATTAAGACCAAGCCCCACACTGAAGGGGTTTCATAAATGCAATCATATGACATTCCTAATACGTAAAAAAAAAACCCATGATGTAGTAAACTAACGAGGACAAGAAAAAAGTTCATCAAGACATCACTGTTGGATTTCTCTTGTTTGCTTCATAAATGAACATGACTAAATTCAAAAGGGTGTTCTCATTCCTTGTCGAATAGTCAGAAAATCAACATGAAATTACATGGTTCTGTATAACAATTGGGTTGGATAAGTTTGATTCTAAGTCTGGTCACGAATGACAGCCTTAGTGTGATAATGGATGACAACCTTAGTGTGGTGATGGATGACAGGCTTAGTGTGGTGATGGATGACATCCTTAGTGTGGTGATGGATGACAGCCTTAGTGTGATAATGGATGACACCCTTAGTGTGGTCAACATGACAGCCTTAGTGTGGTGATGGATGACAGGCTTAGTGTGGTGATGGATGACAACCTTAGTGTAATAATGGATGACATCCTTAGTGTGGTGATGGATGACAGCCTAAGTGTGATAATGGATGACAGCCTTAGTGTGATAATGGATGACAGCCTTAGTGTGGTGATGGATGACAGCCTAAGTGTGGTGATGGATGACAGCCTTAGTGTGGTGATGGATGACAGCCTTAGTGTGGTCATCATGACAGCCTTAGTGTGGTGATGGATGACATCCTTAGTGTGGTGATGGATGACAGCCTTAGTGTAGTGATGGATGACAGCCTTAGTGTGGTCATGATGACAGCCTTAGTGTGGTGATGGGTGACAGCCTTAGTGTGGTGATGGATCACAGCCTTAGTGTGGTGATGGGTGACAGCCTTAGTGTGGTCATGATGACAGCCTTAGTGTGGTGATGGATGACAGCCTTAGTGTGGTGATGGATGACAGCCTTAGTGTGGTCATGATGACAACCTTAGTGTGGTGATGGATGACAGCCTTAGTGTGGTGATGGATGACAGCCTTAGTGTGGTGATGGATGACAGCCTTAGTGTGGTGATGGATGACAGCCTTAGTGTAGTGATGGATGACAGCCTAGTGTGGTGATGGATGACAACCTTAGTGTGGTGATGGATGACAACCTTAGTGTATAGTGATGGATGACAGCCTTGTGTGGTGATGGATGACAGCCTTAGTGTGGTGATGGATGACAACCTTAGTGTGGTGATGGATGACAGCCTTAGTGTGGTGATAGATGACAGCCTTAGTGTGGTGATGGATGACAGCCTTAGTGTGGTGATGGATGACAGCCTTAGTGTGGTGATGGATGACAGCCTTAGTGTGGTGATGGATGACATCCTTAAGGTGGTGGTGGATGACAGTCTTAGTGTGGTGATGGATGACAGCCTTAGTGTGGTGATGGATGACAGCCTTAGCGTGTTGATGGATGACAGCCTTAGTGTGGTGATGGATGACAGCTTTAGTGTGTAAATGGATGACAGCCTTAGTGTTGTGATTGATGACAGCCTTAGTGTGGTGATGGATGACAACCTTAGTGTTGTGATGGATGACAGCTTTAGTGTGTAAATGGATGACAGCCTTAGTGTGATAATGGATGACAACCTTAGTGTGGTTATGGATGACAACCTTAGTGTGGTGATGGATGACAGCTTTAGTGTGGTGATGGATGACAACCTTAGTGTGGTGATGGATGACAGCTTTAGTGTGTAAATGGATGACAGCCTTAGTGTGGTGATGGATCACAGCCTTATTGTGGGGATGGATGACAGCCTTAGCGTGGTGATGGATGACAGCTTTAGTGTGGTCAGCGATGACAGCCTTAGTGTGGTCAGCGATGACAGCCTTAGTGTGATGGATGACAGCCTTAGTGTAGTTAGGGATGACAGTCTTAGTGTGGTGATGGATGACAGCCTTAGTGTGGTGATGGATGACAGCCTTAGTGTGGTGGTGGATGACAGCCTTAGTGTGGTCATGATGACAGCCTTAGTGTGTTGATAGATAACAGCCTTAGTGTGTTGATAGATAACAGCCTTAGTGTGTTGATGGATGACAGCCTTAGTGTGATGGATGACAGCCTTAGCGTGGTGATGGATGACAGTCTTAGTGTGATGGATGACAGCCTTAATGTGGTGATGGATGACAGTCTTAGTGTGTTGATGGCTGACAGCCTTTGTGTGATGGATGACAGTCTTAGTGTGTTGAAGGATGACAGCCTTAATGTAATGGATGACAGTCTTAGTGTGGTGATGGATGACAGCCTTAGTGTGGTGATGGATGACAGCCTTATGTGTGGTGATGGGTGACAGCCTTAGTGTGATAATGGATGACATCCTTAGTGTGGTGATGGGTGACAGCCTTAGTGTGGTCAGCGATGACAGCCTTAGTGTGATAATGGATGACATCCTTAGTGTGGTGATGGATGACAGCCTTAGTGTGGTGATGGATGACAGCCTTAGTGTGATAATGGATGACAGCCTTAGTGTGGTGATGGATGACAGCCTTAGTGTGGTGCTGGATGACATCCTTAGTGTGGTGATGGATGACAGCCTTAATGTGGTGATGGATGACAGCCTTAGTGTGGTGATGGATGACATCCTTAGTGTGATAATGGATGACATCCTTAGTGTGGTGATGGATGACAGCCTTAATGTGGTGATGGTTGACAGCCTTAGTGTGGTGATGGATGACAGCCTTAATGTGGTGATGGATGACAGCCTTAGTGTGATGGATGACAGTCTTAGTGTGGTGACGGATGACAGCCTTAGTGTGGTTAGGGATGACAGTCTTAGTATGGTGATGGATGACAGCCTTAGTGTGATGGATGACAGTCTTAGTGTGGTGACGGATGACAGCCTTAGTGTGGTTAGGGATGACAACCTTAGTGTGGTGATGGATGACAGCCTTAGTGTGGTGATGGATGACAGCCTTAGTGTGATGGATGACAGTCTAGTGTGGTGACGGATGACAGCCTTAGTGTGGTTAGGGATGACAACCTTAGTGTGGTGATGGATGACAGCCTTAGTGTGGTGATGGATGACAGCCTTAGTGTGGTGATGGATGACAGCCTTAGTGTGGTGATGGATGACAGCCTTAGTGTGTAAATGGATGACAGCCTTAGTGTGGTTATGGATGACAGCCTTAGTGTGATGGATGGCAGTCTTAGCGTGGTGATGGATGACAGTCTTAGTGTTGTGATTGATGACAGACTTAGTGTGGTTAGGGATGACAGCCTTAGTGTGGAGATGGATGACAGCCTTAGTGTGGTGATGGATGACAGCCTTAGTGTGGTGATGGATGACAGTCTTAGTGTGGTGATGGATGACATCCTTAGTGTGGTGATGGATGACAGCCTTAGTGTTGTGATTGATGACAGTGTTAGTGTTGTGATGGATGGCAACCTTAGTGTGTTGATGGATGACAGCCTTAGTGTGATGGATGACAGTCTTAGTGTGGTGATGGATGACAGCCTTAGTGTGGTGATTGATGACAGCCTTAGTGTGGTGATGGATGACAGCCTTAGTGTGGTGATGGATGACAGCCTTAGTTTGATGGATGACAGTCTTAGTGTGGTTAGGGATGACAGCCTTAGTGTGGTGATGGATGACAGCCTTAGTGTGGTGATGGATGGCGGCCTTAGTGTGGTGATGGATGACGGCCTTAGTGTGGTCAGGGATGACAACCTTAGTGTTGTGATGGATGACAGCCTTAGTGTGGTCATGGATGACAACCTTAGTGTGGTGATGGATGACAGCCTTAGTGTGGTGATGGATCACAGCCTTAGTGTGGTCATGGATCACAGCCTTTGTGTGTGACTAGGAATACCAGACGTGCGGACCGGGATGACAGCCTGTGTGTGTGACTAGGGATACCAGACTTAGTGTGGACCTGGAACTTTTGTATGTGACCAGGAATACCAGACTTAGTGTGGACCTGGAACTTTTGTATGTGACTAGGGATACCAGACTTAGTGTGGACCGGGATGACAGCCTTTGTGTGTGACTAGGGATACCAGACTTAGTGTGGACCGGGAACTTTTGTATGTGACTAGGGATACCAGACTTAGTGTGGACCGGGAACTTTTGTATGTGACTATGGAGACCAGACTTAGTGTAGACCGGGATGACAGCCTTTGTGTGTGACTAGGGATACCAGACTTAGTGTGGACCTGGAACTTTTGTATGTGACTAGGGATACCAGACTTAGTGTGGACCGGGAACTTTTGTATGTGACTATGGAGACCAGACTTAGTGTAGACCGGGATGACAGCCTTTGTGTGTGTCTAGGGAGACCAGACTTAGTGTGGACCGGGAACTTATGTATGTGACTAGGGATACCAGACTTAGTGTGGACCGGGAACTTTTGTATGTGACTAGGGATACCAGACTTAGTGTGGACCAAGATGACAGCCTGCCTGGCTGTTGACACGGATCACAGCCTCGGTGTGGACAGGGATAACAGCCTAGGTGTGGACAGGGATAACAGCCTTGGTGTGGACAAGGATGTCCGCCTACTTGTGGACTTGTTGACGGGGATGTTGCTCGCATCAAACATTTCTTTGTGTCGTCGGGACCTCAGCAAACAGCCAAGTGCTGTCCCGTTCCCCTCCCAAGTCCTAATATAAACTGTCCACAGAAATGACTGGCTGGGCAAACAGGGGCCAGTAGGGCGACTGTTTGGGGCGCTGGGATTCCCAATATTGGCTTGTGTGCAGCGGGGAGGCACGCGGCACACTCGTTCACACGCGAGTTTCCTCCGAGGCCAGAAACGGACTGGGATAGTGAGAATTGGATAGTGTGTCCGTCGCTAGGAGACTACTGTGGGAAGGGAGGCCAGCACTGGAAGATCTTCTAGTGCTGTGTACGCAGCGATCCTTATGAATTGATCAGCAGACATGTGCTTGCTGGGTTTTCTTTCCAGAGGAAATACCTTTACAATATCGGTGCACTCTGCCATTTCCGAAGACTTAAAGCATGAATGATGACCGTTTTGGAGTAAGAATAAAAGAAACTGATACTTCTGAATTTTTTGGCCATCGGTTTTTTAAAATTTTTATTTCACTCGTTCGGTGATGCTTGAGACTAAATGACAGGATTAATTATACAGAATTATACAGAATTATACAGAACCAGTCAAATGAATGATGACAGTTAAGTGCTTGGAGTGAAGTGGAGATAAAACGAACGGCACAGCTACATTAGCTAGGGTTACTTTAGTATTAAAGGTAGCATCGGACATGATTTTACCTTCAAAATATTACAAACTTTTAGTAGGAAAATAACGGCAATTATGAAAAATCGCTAATTATGCTAATGCCTTTACCGTTGCAAAATAACGAATCATCATCATTGTTATTCTCTCTCTCTCTCTCTCTCTCTCTCTCTCTCTCTCTCTCTCCCTCTCTCTCTCTCTCTCTCTCTCTCTCTCTCTCCTCTCTCTCTCTCCGTGTATATATGTGTGTGTACATATATATATATATATATATACATATACACACACACACACACACACACACACATATATATATATAATATATATATATATAGGTGTGTGTGTGAGGGGGGGGGGGTAGGTGGGTTGGTGGTTGTGTTTGTGTGTGTGTACAGAGAGAGGGAGTAAGGCAGAAAGTCGACAATTTAATGGATAGTCTATCTCTGCAAGTGCTTTCACAAATATTTTTGTAGTGTGTAGTGTTGTCACTAAACCACCAGATCAAGCATTCAAGAATGCAAACACAACCTACAGGGCTGGTGCTCATGTCTTGTTTCTCTTCATATGACGTCTGGATGCTTTTTGGCGCTGTCGTAACGTGTCTGACAACATTTGTTGGCCAACAACGCGCAAACTCTGCATAAGACATTCTAAGCGTCGCAAATTATTAACCATCATCGTCAGTGTTATGATTATATTATTATCATAAATGTTATTATTATTATTATTATTATTGTTATTATTATTATTGTTATTATTGTTGTTGTTATTGTTGTTGTTATCATCATCATCGTCATTGGTGTGGTGGTGGTGGTGGTGGTGTGGTAATAGTGGTGGTGGAAGTGGTAGTTTGTAGTAGTGGTGGTAGTAGAAGTAGTAGTAGTAACAGCGAGAGCAGTAGTAGCAAAAGTAGTAGTACATTAGCTATGATGTTTTTAGCTCATACAACAACAGAGATTAGTTGTCTACGATAATCTGCTCTATAATGACTCAGGGGGACCATACTACTGAGTATGAGTTTTACAGTGTGTTGTTGTTGTTGTTTGTTGTCATTAAATGAATCAGTTCATTTCAATTGCACTACTAAACAAAATCGATGGAGAAACAGGATTGCAATAAAGCAGTTCAAACTAATTACTTGTGATGTTTACACATGTCTCAGTAACAAAATGCCATCACCTCGATCTCAAGGTTTTAACCTGGCATGCGATTCGTCCTGATGTGTAGAGATACAAGGACATTCTCTTGTCAGGAGGCTGACCCCTCGAGAGCTTGGGGCGGACTGAACGATTGACAAGATCATCAAGCTTTACAAACACTCAGATATTTTTCCATAAAGTCTACTTCTTGCATCAGACTAATGAACGATGAGCCGGAAACTTGTC
>CM065714.1:24787904-24792904 GCA_033310375.1 Conus canariensis | reverse complement strand
CCCCGTTGAGCCATGCTGACAGAGATAATTCTGAATTATCATCGTCTACTCGGTCGTCTACCAAATTTTGGGTGTTCAGACAGATTTTCCCCGCTGCTGACGTGTGTTTGAGTCAGCAGCAGACAGTTCATCCACTCGGTTATGAAATATAACAGAAATACATGTTGTTACTTGTATACAAGACAACGTCGAGGTGAAACTTATTATTATACTCATGAAATAGCAGTTCATTCTCTTATCACAACAATACCTTTTCTGTTTATTTTACTGTGTGATTATTGTTCCTGTTTCAAGTAGCCTAAGTTAGGACTTATTGTCGTTTGCCGTTGAATATCTCTCCCACTGTACGTCATTCATTATTTTTAACAAATAAAGTTGTTACACCACTGCCAGGCGAACACTCGTGTGAAATATTTCCCTCTTCGTACCAAGCACAAGATCCGTTCAAAATCGTTGAAATGTGTGTGGTGTGTGCGCGCGTGCGTGCGTGTGTGTATATAATATATATAGTGTGTGTGTGTGTGTGTGTGTGTGTGTGTGTGTGTGTGTGTGTGTGTGTGTGGAGAGAGAGAGAGAGAGAGAGAGAGAGGAGAGAGAGAGAGAGAGTATAATTTAACCGTCGTAAACAAGTACTTATGAGTAAGTTTATGCTTTTGTGTATTTCTCGAATGCATATTTCCTTAAACTGAGGAATATTGTCATATGTAACATTACATCATAGACTGAAGACAAATGACACTATTTTCAACGCAACACATCTGATTTTTAAATGGAAATTTACGTGAGCGGATTCTCATCCTGCACAGTTTTACAGCAGAGTTTTAATACAGCTGGTCGGTCTGTTGTAGATCATGTGAAAGGTGATGGCATCTGATCACCCAGCACTTACCAGAAGGTCATCAAGTGGCACTCGCCCTATCAGTATGGCAGAGGATGCTGCTCCATGAAAACCATGTAATGGGAAATTACACATTCCTGCATCCCACGAAATATTACTCAACCGGCATGACAGTGACACGGAGTCTTCTTGGCAGATCCATGAGGGCGTTCATAAGACAAAAGGAACCAATTAGAATTATTGCCTTTTTGAAACTTCTTTTGTCCTGGAAATGTATCCTTTGATATGTTGTATTCCATAGAGCTTTTCATCCTTAAATTCTAGTAAAAGCAGAAAATAAAATGTTATTTCTTGATTTTGAATTATTTTATTCTTCAATACACTTTCTGTAAAATTGAATGCACCACGATTTTATCAAGTGCACAGTCTATTCACTCTTAGAAATGGCTAACAGAAGCAACACGCATAATTTCGTGATTAACTGTATCAAGGACAAGTCTGAATTCGCAGCCTGCGTTTGAATTTGATCAAGCAGCAAGCAAACATCCAGGGCAGAGCGGGCTGGGGTTCAAAGACCCGTTACGAAAAATCTAACCTTAGAATGGAAGCGAAGAGACGTGTCTGTTTCTGTTATAGCCAGAATAGCTCAGTTGGTAGAGCGCCGGACTCGTGATCCTGAGGTTGCGGGTTCGAATTTCGGTACAGGGGGATTTTTCCCTCGGAGTTAACATTGGTTCTGACTCCATTCCCCATACAGTCCTTCGAATGAGACTATAAACTGAGGTTCCGTGTGTGAACGCACGCACAACTTGCACACACGTAAAATCCCATCACCAACTTTCGGAAGAGAAGGCCAGTTTGGCCGTTGGTATGGATGACACGTTACACATAGCATGCACCCTGTGTGAGAAATGGAAAGAATGAAGGAAATAAGGAAATTGAATGCACGATATTGACCGGATGACACGGGAAACGACTGAATGATGCGCCGGCAGGCAGCTCTTCAGTCGGCACTACCCAGGTAGGCAGCCCGTTGTGTAAACGAGAGTGTTTATTATGCTATATGTAAAGCGCTTAGAGCCCTAATCTTTAGGGAATAGGCGCTATAAAAATTAACATTATTATTATTATAATAACGATAGAAAGGACACTCCTGGTTGTATTAGTTTCGCTGTAACTGAGCTCATACCACCCGAAACTGTTGAAAAATCTGTCAGAAGGTTGCTAGATGGGTGAAAGCAATCACAATCTCGTTCAGCACATACAACTTTCCGTTTTTTTGTTTTTTTTAAATTTTTATATAAAGTGTGCGTATTGCTCCTCGGTGCAAAAATACCATGATGTGCAGACCGTGTTGCAAGCTGATCCAGAAAAGTCTTTTGCTGCTATGCTTTCCGGCTACCACGACAGCAAAACGTTGGAGTTTTCTGTGAAGAGGGTGTGCATCGTGTTAGTGGCCTTACTGCTCAACACGTTTTCCTTTAGGGAGTAGCATGGGACGTGGCATTAGAAGTCTGGGTGACCTGGGGATGCCACATTGTTGTGGAAAGTGTTGTATGATGACATGTCCATCCTTCTGCTTGGTCCGCTTCCATTTTGCGCAGAGTCGTTTGCATGATTCTGAAAAGGGGGGGGGGGGGGGGGTAGGGGAGGATTGGGGATGAAGGCTTAAATTCTGTTTGCTCCTTTCTACCGTGGAAGCATTTATCTCCGTAACTTCCGGATCTGGTTTCCCAAACTAGAAAGGTTTGATTTGATTACTTGGTCAGGAAGCAAACAAGCCAGTCCGTGGAAGCAATAGGCTTACTTCTTGTGAAATCTTCTGAAAAAATGGTGGGATTCACCCCTCGCTCTGTTCTGTCATTGGATTGCCTTGACTTTCTGTCGCTATTCGCATTTTATTTTCCGGGCAGAAAAGTCATTATACTTATAACTGCTGAGAAGACGGACAGACATTGATTACTTCAGAGACAGACGATTATGGTAAGAATGGGGGAATGAGGAGTGGAAAGGAAGAGGGTAGAGAGAAAATAGTGGAGAGTGGGAAGGGGTGGTGGGTGGGTGGGTGGAAGGGTAGACAGTTTGGAACAAACGCGGAGCAGTTGAAAAGCTGTGAAAATGAAGACGTGCAGCTTATAATGCTCACGGTGAGGGACTAACAACTTCACTAGACCATTGTTACCAACTCCTGATGCTCTTCTTTCCATTTCCTGCGTCCAAAGACATCTAGCTTTGGGTGTCTGTTCCTGTGCCTTCTTTGTCCCATATCTCCCTTTCTTCGTCTCTCCAGCCCTCAAAAAAAAAAAAAAAATCCGGTCTTTAATCAATGATGCCTACCACCACCGCCACCCGTGATTCATGTAGTCGCAGTAACGCCAGAAGAAGGAGACCGTGAGAAGAGCTCTGCGGTAGAGCGTGGGTGAAGTGACCCGGCTGTTTGACCTCGTGTGACCCCTACAGCTCAGCCTCGATCTCAGCTTCATTCAGAAAGAGGCAGCAGGTAAATATTTACGTCTTTTATTTATGTACTGCGGGAGACACGGGTGATAAAAGGCTGGGAAGCGGAACTCGCTGAAAGATAGGAATACATTGTGTGTGTGTGTGTGTGTGTGTGTGTGTGTGTGTGTGTGTGTGTGTGTGTGTGTGTGTGGAGAGAGAGAGAGAGAGAGAGAGAGAGAGAGAGAGAGAGAGAGAGCTCATTTTTGTCAAAGATTTCCGGGTTTTCCTCATCAACAAGTTTTCATGCAGAGCAATATTCAGCGTGTTGATTAAAAGCAAAAAAACTCTCTGAAAGAGGGAGCTTTCGAAACAGTATGCAGATATGTGTTCGGACGGGCATTTTGTGTTGAGTGCATGCATACGTGCATGTGTGTACATGCGCACGCGGGTGTGTGCCTGCGATAGAGATGGGGAATCCTATGAAGGCATAACTATTGCACAGTTGCTTGGATCCGGTCGTTTTCGGGTTCATCTATTACATATCCAACACACACCTGTGAAATATGCGTGCATTTGCATAAATACTTATTCATACGGTACGGCAGTAGTCTAGTTGTACAATATTCGCCTGTCACGTGGGTGCCCTTGGTTCCATTCCTAGTAGATAGAAGTTTTTTTTTGTTTTGTTTTATATCTGTGTTCGACCCTTCTTCATTGCATTTATCTTTATTTGAATCTTGAAACGCTTTTTTTGTTGGTCATATTTGACGTTTATACAGTGCGCACAAAGATACTTTAAGAGAAGTTTCTGGTTTGTCGAATGAATCAGTAAAGCAAACTGTTCAAAACGCCATTAGAACCATTATGTACCGTCTTATTATGTAAGTACTTCGATCAAGCTAAGTGTGAAATTCCTCGTGTAAAATTCCTGGGTTCGATGTGTATATATGTACATTGCTTATACGTGTGCTTTTTTTTTTTTTCAATCAAACACAGAAATGGATCCAGCCAAACACTGGAACACTGAAGCAAAAAGCACGTCAGCATGTTTGTATAAAACTGAGAACGTAAACATGTAATCCACCTTTAGAGTGACGGCAGAAACGAAATTGATCTGGACACCACACATCGTAAACATGTTCAAAAGATAGCAGACACAATGCTGTTGATTTTATCCCATAAACTGTCCATTTCGTATCTTCCTTCGACTGCTCGTCAAACATTTTCCTTTGCTTGGAATACAATGACGTACGTTTTCTTTTATATAAATACTTTCCAAATTGTGTCTTTGCTTCAGTCGAGCGACCATCGTCATTCAAAGCAAAATCAAGCACAAACCAGAGTAGGCATTATCATTAACGTTTCATCAATGAAACAAACACCAAATGAACTAAAAGTTATTTTTGCTCTGTTTCGCTTAGTCCGTGGTGGGATGAGTGTAGTACGCCACTGGCGACTCTCAACTTTGTTAAAACTTGCTTACGTTTCGTTCGTCGTTCAATGACCAAAGGTCGGCGTGACTGGGAGAAAAACTTATTTGATTGCACGTAAGGACGAGTTTACACAAACAGAGGAGTTTTTAATGATAATAAAGGCTTTTTTTCTTTTTCTTTTATTTTCTTTTTTCCTTCTTTCTTTCTTTTGTTCTTTCTTCCTTTTTTGTCTACCTAGTCGCAGTTTACAATAACCGAGTATGATATAAATGAGGTCCACTACACATGTC
>CM065714.1:24765404-24782904 GCA_033310375.1 Conus canariensis | reverse complement strand
TCATGATTTAGCTAGCAGTTGAAATATTGAGAAAAGGAAAGCATGGAATACAAATCATACCGGAAGCTGTTGAAGGACTTTTACTGCTTTTTGCGGATGATGTCATTCATTCTTTTATCCAGCACAGCAGCTGGCTTTTGAAATTACGTCGATGCATTGAAAGAAGAAGCTGGTCGTTTATGCTCAATAGTTAACCTTGATAAAACCAATATAACCGTTGCTCGTAATGCTGGTTATCTGTCTCGGCATGAAAAATTGTTCACGATAATATAGACGTAAAAGTTGGAAACACTTACAGATATTTAGGAAATGTATTTACGGTGAAACTGAGTTTACTCCATTCTTGTAATCAATCATTCTGGAAAGGAAAGAAACGTATCATGGATATCCTTAGGAGAACATCGCGACAGTTGAATTCAATTGACCTGTGTTTGTTGTGGAAAATGTTCGACACTCAAATAGAACCCATGTTCACATATGGGGCTGAGGTACGGGGTCTCTTAAACAACAAGCAGATGGGAAATTTTCATAGCTTTGCCATGAAATGTTTTTGGATGTACCCATTTAAGCACCCAACAAGATGTTGTATGGAAAAACTGGCCGGCACCCATTGTTTGTATGAACATAAATAAGTTAAATGTATTTGGTATTTCTTAAGGCTTTTGAGGCTTTCTCAATCCAGACTTTGTAGACAGGCATACGACACGATGTTGAGGCAGATTGAGCATGGCAGAGAAAACTGGGCTTATCGTGTTACAATAGTCCTAACAGAGAATTGATTCCGCATTGTGTGGATGGCCCAGAAGATGTGGCAAGAACAGACTTTCATTTCAGAATTTAAAGATCGGTTAATTGCATGCTGTAAACAGAAAGAGCACTCTGGTATGAAGTGTAAGAAAAGATGCAAATGGGTTTCTTCCTTTAAAAAGAGTTTTGAAATAGAAAAATACATCTCAACAATCACAAGTAAATGGTACCGTATGTACTTTACGAAACTTGGGCTAAGGACTTGGAAATTAAAGCTAATAAAAGATAGTTTTACCCTGGACATTCTTGGAATCGCCTTGCCCATTATGTGTGTATACTGTAAATGACAAAAAATGTTCTTGTTCAATGTGAAGTTCCAGAGCATGTGAGAGTATCCTGTAGTTTTTCCAAGATAAGCGTGACTGGAAAAAGGACCTCTGTGGTATATATTCATCAGATGATGGATTTCCTATACAGTCTGTTGCTAGATTCATGACAAATGTCGGAACTATTGTAGACAACGCTGTTCACATGAAGGTAAAGAAAATTTAATGTTGATTTTACATTTTCGGATGGTCGAATTGTTCTCGTTTTTATCTATGAGTTTATCACCATTTTTCTCAAGATGTAAAAGTGTGTGACAGAATTTGTCACATAGCTTTTAGTTACCCTATTTTTTTCATACGTAAGTTCAGAATGCTTCTTTCTGATTTCATGTGAGTTGAAAAAGGTTTATTTTCATTTGTTTTGTTGTTTTGCTGTCACCTCAACCCCCTTGTCACAAGATCAGTTTGGCAATATACTTTAACGTGTCAAAATGTCAAACTCTCTCTCTGTCTCCCTCCCTCCCTCCCTCCCTCCCTCCCTCCCTCTCTCTCTCTCTCTGTCTCTCTCTCATATCTTGACATATACTTGTGTAAAGCGTTTAAGATTAGAGAACTGTTGACGTCTTAGCTACTTGTTTTTGTGTCCCGCAAAACTATTGCTTTATTCTTTTTTGTGCATGGTCTCCTTCAAATGGGCCAATGACCTCTCTCTCTCTCTCTCTCTGTCTCTCTCTCTGCCTGTCTCTCTCTGTGACCATCTGCATGCCTGCCTCTCTCTCTCTCTCTCTCTCTCTCTCTCTGTCTGTGTAAGGTGGGGGTGTGCAAGGATTGATCTTTAAAAGGACAAGGAAAATGGGGGGGGGGGGGGGGGGGGATGTAGAAACGACACATTGGTCGATACACCATTCTTGTCATATTATTGTCAACGTCAGCAAAATCGACTTCCCTTTCACAGGCTTTTAGTCAGTACCATTTGAATTTTTAAAACAACTGGCGAAGGAGAGGGTGTGGGGGAGGAGGAGTCGCCAGCTAGTGAATGGCACAGATGAGGGAGGCGAAAGCATGCCAGACTCGGGTTACCCGGTTTCACAAAGCGAAACAATCAGGCAGTTGCAGCACAGTCATTGAGTGAGGGAATTACAGACTCCACCCTCATACACCCCGGGATTAACGGCCACAGGCTTTTCATTAGGACAACCTTTTTAACGAAGAACAGTACGGCACGGTGGTTCCCAAGGCCCAGCTGACGTGTCCTAAAAGCAGCCGCTGCTCTTCTTCGTCACCCGGGTCGCAAGAACTACAACTCGGAGTGCATGGATCTGCATGAGAAGGGATGGAAGCACTTTGCTTATTTGTTTGGTTGTTTGTTTGTTTTGCTTTTCAGTCATGCTGTACAGGCAACATTGCCGTCTTTAGCCCTTGTTTCAGCGCCGACAGATCACGAAACGTGTACAAAAAGTAACGAATCAACGAGGCTAGCTTAACAGTGAATTGGAAGTTTGAAAGTGACTCCGTCAAGGTGATCACACACTCACTCACTCACTTACGCGCGTGCACACACACACACACACACACACACACACACACACACACACACACACACACACACACACACACACACACACACACGCACGCACGCACGCACGCACGCACAGACAGACAGTGAGAGACAAGAAGAAAAGGAAGAGGAGGAGGAGGAGGAGGAGGAGGAGAGAGAGAGAGAGAGAGAGAGAGAGAGAGAGAGAGAGAGAGAGAGACAGAGACAGAGACAGAGAGAGAGCGAGAGCACATGAACGAACGAACGAGAAATGTTAATCAGTACAGGCCAAGGTCCATTCTGATGGGGGTACAGTACAGAAATAACCATTCATACAGGAAGGCAATATGATAAAGTTTGACAAGCAGCTGACAGATAAGCATATCAAATGCACGCAGTATAACAAAGGAGTTCATTCAATTGAGAAACATTGTGCGCATCCTAAAAGGCCTGTATGAATACATACATGTGTTCTTAAAAGCCCCATTTTGATCAGCCATAAGCAAAGCAGCCCGAAAAGAACAAGAGTCTTCATGACATTTCGAGAGTGTATTCACGCCGTAAATCCAGAAGTGCAAAACAACAAAATAACACAATGTAATTCATCTTTATTTGCATCTTTGCACTAAGGGCACAGCTTATCAAGGTTTTTATTCTTTCCATGTCGGTACTGATGTACTTTGAAATCTGTTATTACGAATCTGAATCTTTTCAGATAACTTTTAATAAGCTTATCAATATTAAGTAAAAGATATTCCAAACAACTATTAGATGTTTTAAAAGTTCTGTAAAATGAACATCGTTCACGGCTCTGGATGTTTTGGAGTCAGTTTTGCCATCGATTAGTAATCAGCCTTTAACGTAACTGTTTCAAAAAGGCATTAACATTTTGAACACCATGATTTATCCCGACGAGCATATATCCCTTGTTAAACACAAACGTCCGATATCTTATCTTGTGATTCTAATCGCAACAGCGCTTTATATGCTTTATGTGGTAATGTTCACTACCCGTTCGTAGAATTTTTAGCCATATCTAATACACTGCACAGTTAAACTGGTGTAGATGTGATAGCGGTTTGTCTCTCAATAATACGTTCATTAGGTGTCTTCAAGGAAACCCTCATAAATTTCGTGAGAACATACAAAGTAACCTCCTGGATATGGATATATATGATTTATCTAAACCCAAATCTTAGCACCATATTGAGCATCGAGTTGAACCTGGTCGTCAAACAGTTTTAGAACACTGTTGAGAATTCATTATCCAATGTTTGCAATTTTTGCAAAAATTCCATTGGACTTTTTTCCCACTTGCTAGATTCTGGCAAGAAACAGTAAAACTTAAACGTGATGAGAAATATGTGTACGTAGATCTTTATGACAGTATGCAATACCATCGTTTGTCCATTAAAAACATTTTTTTTTGCTGCCATGTAGCCGTCTTTTCTGAAAACGATAGTATTGTTGCTGTTCTTCATGTTATCTCTCAGCTGAAGGCTTGAGATACCTTATGTATTGTTGAACTGGGTTTGAAGGCCAAAGGGACTTTCAGATTATCAACAGTTTTATCAACTAGTATAAAAAGTAAGTAGTTGAATAAAATCTGGAGAAATAATTGCACCATGCTTTCTATTTTCCACTATTCTAAACCCAATTCATTTATAAACAAAGACAAAAGGACAGGACTACAGGGATCTCCTTGTTTGACACGCTGTGTACATAGAAGGGTGTCAGTAAGTTTCCCTAAAGATCTGACCCTTGCTTTCACATTATTATATACACTTTTGATGCACTGATATACTGACACAGTTCTTTTACAGTTTTGGCGGGAGTTATTTTCTAGAAACCGTAACGAATGCTTTCTGAAAATCAATGAAACTACAGAAAACCATTAAATCAAAATTGCTGTTGAATGACAGCTAAAAGGTAAACATGATCGATCGTGTAATAACGTTTAGGCCGGTTAGATATTCACTAGTGATGTTATTATGGTTGACCCATTTTTGTGGTCTGTCGTTAATGTCAGAACTGTACCTTTTGCAATTTAAATTGCAAATTGAAATCCCTCTGTAATTTCCAATAGCATTTGCTGCACCTTTCTTAATAGTGGAACGATTACAAAATCTTTATCAAAAAGAGCATTGAAGATCTGGCACACAAAAAAAGTAAAGAAAGTGCCAACACAGTTCTTAAGGAGCTCTCCAATTAAACCAACTGGGCCAGCAGATTTTTCTTTTTTTTTTTTTTTTCATCGCTGACAATACCCCCTCTTCTGAAATGGGTCTGTCTAACAAGTTTGCTTCGAATTTCGCTGTCTTCATTGTTTTCCAGTATTTCTTTGAAGCGCTAGTACCACACCTAGGTAGAAATGTTGTTGGGTGCATTAAAGGTCTTTTAAGCAATCTTAAGTACGTTTTGCCAAAACTCGTTTTAATCGAAACAAAACTGGAAATGAAATGAGGCAGGGAACAGTAAACAATAAACAGTAAACAAGTGGGGTAACTTTTGCTCCCATAAGGAAACCTAAGGGGTGCTATTGGCTTCTTTTTGCACCCTTGGTGGTGAGAACACCACGGTATTATGGACTGTGGTGTGCTTCTATTTGACGCCAGGAGCGCAGACACAACCAGCCGTGTCTCCCTGATGAGTTCCGATCCAGTGGACGAAAGGCCTCGGAGCAGGCAATACAAATATATCTGCCTTCAAAAGGGATTACGATGGTTTCCTTATGCAGCTAGCGAAGAGTTTTCATATCTGTAATATATTTTCTTAATTTCATGTTCCCAGTTTCTCCATCTTCAAACTCCACCCCCCCTCCCCCTCCTTAAGTCCAAATCTTTGCCAAGTCATTACTATGAAGACAGTTGAGTTGTTGGCCTGCGCCTGTTTTCTTTTTTTTTCCCCCACTATTACATTGTTCGTCTATGTATTTGTCTGACTTTATTCAAGTTTAAAAGGCTGTGCCAGTCTTGAATAAAAGTTACTTTGTGTTAGGTTTCTTTATGGGAACAAAAGTTACCCCACTTGTTTACTGTTTATTGTTTACTGTTCCCTGCCTCATTTTATTTCCAATTTCGTTTCGATTAAATTGAGGTTATTTGTATTTGTTTCTGTCCGTCTGTGTGTTTGTCTTTTGATCTCCCTTGCATCCTTGGGTGGATCGTCAAGCGTAGGCTCAAAGATTGTCCCCTACATTTTATACTATTTGCATAATGTCTTCAGTTTTTCAGCAACTTTTTTCCTCCCCACACTTTCATTTGGTTTCATTTACTACCCTTCGCTGGCTGCTTTGGGGTGCTATTGGATTCTTTTTTTGCACCCTTGGTGGTGAGAACACCACGGTATTATGGACTGTGGTGTGTCTCTATTTGACGCCAGGAGCGCAAACATAACCAGCCGTGTCTCCCTGATGAGTTCCGATCCAGCGGACGAAAGGCCTCGGAGCAGGCAATACAAATATATCTGCCTTCAAAAGGGATTACGATGGTTTCCTTATGCAGCTAGCGAAGAGTTTTCATATCTGTAATATATTTTCTTAATTTCATATTCCCAGTTTCACCATCTTCAAACCCCCTTCCCCCCCCCCCCCCTCCCCCTCCTTAAGTCCAAATCTTTGCCAAGTCATTACTATCAAGACAGTTGAGTTGTTGGCCTGCGCTTCCCCCCACTATTAGATTGTTCGTCTATGTATTTGTCTGACTTTATTCAAGTTTAAAAGGCTGTGCCAGTCTTGAATAAAAGTTACTTTGTGTTAGGTTTCCTTATGGGAGCAAAAGTTACCCCTATTGTTTACTGTTCCCTGCCTCATTTCATTTGCAATTTAATTCCATTGCAGTTTGCGAGAAGCGGCATGGTGGAGAGGAGGGGAGGGCAGCAGAAAAGGTCTCGCGCAGTTCAACCACACAGCACGCAGATCATTGCTTTACACGGCCATTTCTTCTCTCTCCTCTGCTCTCTTCTCTTCTCTCTCTCTCCCCGCATTTCTCTCCTAACTCTCTCTCTCTCTCTTTGTCTGTCTGTCTCTTTCTCTCTGTGAGTCTGTCTGTCTGTCTCGATGTGTGTGTGTGTGTGTGTGTGTGCGCGCGCTTGCAACCCTTTTGCGTGCGCGTTTCAGGGAAGGGGGGGGGGGGGAGGAGGCTGTATACGCGCGTTTGCAAGTGTGTGCGTGTGTGGTGTTGCGTTGTGTATTGTGTATCTGCGCTTAACGTGTGTGTGCATGTGTGTGGTGTTTGTGTGTGTGTGTTTAGTGTGGTGTGTGTGTATGTGTGCGTTTGCAAGTCTTTGTGTGTGCGTTTCGGGGAAGGGGTTGGGGGTGGGAGAGGCTGTTTACGCGTGTTTACAAGTGTGTGTATGTGTGCGTGTGTGTACGTGCGTACGTGCGTGTGTGTGTGTGTGTGTGTGTGTGTGTGTGCGCGCGCGCGCGCGCGTGCGTAAGAAGAAGAGAGAGTTAGAGAGGGTTGGAAGTGTGATTACATTGAATTAACATAATACGCATATACTATTACACATGCACACACGCGTGCGCGCTTACGCGCGCGCAGACACACAGACACAGACACACACGCACACACACAGACACAGACACACACACACACACACACACAGACACACAGACACACACACACACACACACACGCACATTCCTTGACTTAGCTCCTGTAAATGCGCATGCGCACAAGCAATTGGATTCACATCTGAAAGTTTTCTTAATAGTTTCCGCGTGATTCTGTATTCGTGCTTAATGAAAAATGTGCCCATAAATATTTAAGACAGTGCGCTGTGGAAACCCACAGGCGTTGACTCACAGGACGGCAGTTATGATGGGGACGTCAGGCACCATCTCTCATCGTGCCATTCATCTGTCCGGCCCTCCATCCAACCTCCTGATTTATAAGCCACAATAGGAAAAAGAAAAAAAGATCAGGTTGTTTGGTACAGACTGGAGATTAAAATTATCGTTTGCTTCGAGACGCCGAACAACGACAGATGATAACCCCGCAGACATAACTAACCGGCGCGTCTGGATTAGAGTGGTGACAGGATGCGGAAACACGTCACAGTCGTGCGCGGAAGATGTACTGGGAAACATGGATGATCACGCCAGAGGGTCACGATAAAACCGTCATCGGTTTATCGGAGATTAAACGTTCCCGTCGCGAAAGTATGCGCTGGGTCCATCTTCATTGAAATACGGGGCAATAAAAGACGGAGAGAATTAATGGCCGATAAAACAGTCGTCAGGAGCGACAGATACAAATCTCTGTCAGCGGACTCCGAACGGGACTTCGGCATTGTCAGGCTTTGGTTATGCGGAGCACCACCGCTTGAACAAGTACATTTGAAATTTCGAAAGGGAAGTGTTGTTAGGAGCTGATAGCTTCATTTGCCTTTGGCTCCGCTTGTTTTATACCTCTTTTAGAGAAGAGGTAGGTTCAAACGGACTGGTTGTTAATCCTCAGTCAGCCTCCTTCTGTGCTGTTCTGTCCTTCCCCCCATCCCCTTGGTCTCGACCCGCTTACCCTTCTTTTTCTCTCTTTCGTTTTCTCTCTCCCCTTCTCTCTCTGTGGTGTGTGTGTGTGTGTGTGTGTGTGTGTGTGTGTGTGTGTGTGTGTGTGTGTGTGTGTGTGTGAGTGAGCTGTGTTCCTACGAATAGATCATTATCAAACTTCTGCTACCCTCTGACAATCTCAAAATCACAGCAAAATGAAATGGAACAGTTATGAAGAGTGAGTTAGCTGGCCTTGTAATGGACATAGCACTGTATAGTTCACACTGTAGTATCCACTGTAGTGGATTTAGCACTGTTAGTGGTCTACAACTCGCATTGTAATAGACACAACACTGTGTAATCTACACTTTAATGTACGTCACAATAGACGTAGCATTGTATGATCTACAACATAATTTGTATCGTAGTGGACCTAGCACTGTGTGAATTACACTTTAAATCGTGTTGCAGTAGACGTGTAGTTTACATGAAATAGACGTGCCATAGTGCCCGTAAGTTTACAGTGTGTCGGACGTGGCACTCAGCAGTCTACATTTCACTTTTTTATAAAGGTGCTACTTTGTAGTGTATGCTTGGGTTCACACTGTAATAGTTGTGCCAAAGTGTAGTCTGCACTTCAGTTCGCACTGTCATAGACGTGCCACTATGTAGTTTACATTTTTTAGTTCGCATTGTAATAGATGTGCCACGGTGTAATATACAGTTTAGTTCGAATTGTAATAGATGTGCCACTGTGTAGTTTACACTTTAGGTGGCATTGTAATAGATGTGCCACTGTATAATATTCACTGTAATTCGCATTGTAATAGATCTGCCGCTGTGTGTTTCGTACTTCAGTTCGCATTGTAATAGCCGTGCCACTGTGTAGTCTACACTTAAATTCCCATTGTAACAGATGTACCACTGTGTAGTCTACACTTTAGGTCGCATTGAAATAGATGTGCACTGTATAACATACACGTTGATTCGCATTGTAATAGATGTGCCACTGTGTACTCTACACTTTAGTTCGCATTGTAATAGATCTGTCACTGTGTAGTCTACACTTTATTTCGCATTGTAATAGATGTGCCACTGTGTAGTCTACACTTTTGTTTGCATTGTAATAGACGTGCCACTGTGTACTCTACACTTAAGTTCGCATAGTCATAGATGTGCCACTGTGTAGTCTACACTTTAGGTCGCATTGTAATAGATGTGCCACTGTGTAGTCTACACTTTAGTTCGCATTGTAATAGATGTGCCACTGTGTAGTCTACACTTTAGGTCGCATTGTAATAGATGTGCCACTGTGTAGTCTACACTTTAGTTCGCATAGTCATAGATGTGCCACTGTGTAGTCTACACTTAAGTTCGCATTGTAATAGATGTGCCACTGTGTAGTCTACACTTTTGTTTGCATAGACATAGATGTGCCACTGTGTAGTCTACACTTCAGTTTGCATTGTAATAGACGTGTCATCATGTAGTCATGTGCCACTATGTTGTCTACGCTTTAGTTAGGATGGTAAAAGACCTTGTGGTTTACACTTTAGTTCGCATTGTTATAGATATGCCATTGTATATGTCCACTTTATATTGCAATGGACGTTGCACTTGTGTAGTCTACACATCGCCTCGAAATGGAGGTGGCGCTGTGTTATCTACAATTTACATTGCTATAGACTTGCTACGGTGTGCTCAACATGTTACATTTCAATGGACGTAGCACTATATGATCTACATGTTACATTACAATGGACGTACAACTGTGTCGTCTATACTTTGGATCGGAATTGATGTAGCACTGCGTGGTCTACACTTTACATAACAATGGACGTAGCACTATATGATCTACATGTTACATTACAATGGACCTACAACTGTGTTGTCTAGACTTTACATAACAATGGACGTAGCACTATATGATCTACACGTTGCATGGCAATGGACGTAGCACTATATGATCTACATTTTAGTTTGCATCGCAGTGAACGTAGCTCTATGTTGGCTACACTTTGCATTGCAATGGATGAAACAGTGTGTGGTCTACATTTTTGTTTACACTGCAATGGACTGTATGATTTAAACTTAAGTTTGCATCACAATGGACTTTGTACCGTGTAGTCGACACTTCACATTGCAATGGAGGTAACACTGTGTAGTGTACACTTTGTACCGCAAGGGTGTAGCACTATGTGTTCTACATTTTAGTTTACATTGCAGTGGAGGTAACACTATGTAGTCTACATTTTAGTTTATGTCGCAGTTGACGTACCACTGTGTAGACTATATTTCAGTTTGCATTGCAATGCGTGGTTTACACCTTATACAACATTTCATGGACGTAACATTGTGTAGTATACGCTTAAGTTTATACTGCAATGGACATAGCACTGGGTGGCGTACTTTTAAATTTACATTACAATAGACACAGCACTGTCTGACCTACACTTTAGTTGACATTGCAATGGACGTTTGTATGGTCTACCTGTTATATTGGAATGGGCTTAGAGAGAGAGAGAGAGAGAGAGAGAGAGAGAGAGAGAGAGAGAGAGAGAGAGAGAGAGAGAGAGAGAGAGAGAGAGAAACAGAGAGGGGAGAAAGGGGTGTGTAGGAGAGATGCCATTGTGACATAACATGCACACATCCAGTTTGACAAGTCAATAATCCTTTCGAATGATAGTCTTGGGTTTCTACAAACAATATCCTTCATGACAATATCTTTTCTTTCTGGTTAACTTCCTTTCTGTCTGTCTGTCTGTCTGTCTGTCTGTCTGTCTGTCTGTCTGTCTGTCTCTCTCTCTCTCTTTCTGCCTGCCTGTCTGTCTGCCTGCCTGCCTGTCTGTCTGCATGCCTATCTGTCTGTCTGTCCCCCTCCCCTCCCCTCCCCCTACACAACTTTGATATCGTTGCTAGTTACGATCAGAGCCATTCGTACCAAGAGAACTACCCATAAAATTCTGCGAACAGTAAGGAAGCTCGGATGCTCTTTGCCTATGTTGTTCTTTAGACTTTTTGTTATTCAGGTTGCTCCTTCTCTTGCAGACGGCTCAGAACTATGGTGTTTGAAACCACGGAAATCTATCGGAAAAAAGTGCATTTTTACACCTGTAGATAATTGCTAACGTCTCACACTTACTCCTGATGACATGGTATCCGGAAAATAGGGGATTTCCATTATATACTATCGCAGCAATTAGATGTATTCGGTTCTGGTTTGGGTTCCGAAGGCAACCATTGACGAGGTACTCGATAAAAGCAAAAATATTATTTTTAATCTATGAGATAGAAACTAAAAGATAAGAAATTAGGTAACTCACTTCGAAAAGGTTCTTTTTGTTTCAAATGGTTTGTGGTATGTTGAACATTGGAAGTAGGTGATTAGAGATGCTTTATCCGGATATTTGAATAGAGCTTGCAAAACTGCATTTGTCAAGGTTGGTGTTCACTTTTGTTACAGAGTAATGGGTTTAAGATGCAGGCTTGTTACTTATTTGAAGTATATAAAACTTGGAGATCTTGTGAACCTGAGGCCTAGAAGCCTTCACAATCTCAAACAAGCAATAACTGAAAGAACAAGAGAGGTCATAGGAATAAGCCGATGGAAATCAAGTCCATGGGTCAGAAATGATATCACGGAGATGCGTGATACAAGGAGTTTAAACCCGTTGAAGTAGATTAAGGGAAGGGGGGGGGGGATATAAAGCAAGAAGCAAGAAAACCAGTAAGGAGATAAAAATTGCAAAGGAAAGCTGGATCGAACAACAATGTGCGGACAACGAGGAAAAAAAACCCCATCACAACAACGACACAAAGAGAGCTTTTAAGATTGTAAAAAAAACAACACGAAACAAAAGCAAAGTCAAGCCACTTCCATAAAGAACAATGACGGCAACTGTCTCAGACATGGAGAAGATATCATGAAAAAAAAATGGACTGAATGTCGCTCTGAAAACTCTACAACAGAGAGGAAATGAGATCCCAGTGTGCTTAGAGTACAGGATTCATCAAATGAGTAGGACTTTCCAACACTGAGTGAAGAAGGTTAACTGCAGTGAAGGCACAGTGCAGACAACGATACGGGAAGGGTGGTTCAACAGTTACAAGAGTCGTAGCAAACGACCCCTCCAACTGCGGTACGAAACAAAGGCAATAAGAGATTGTTTCAAAGAACTGATTGTCACACCACAATGCGTGCTTTCTTCAAAGAGAATTGGGAGGGGGTGGGAGCATAATATATCTCGTTTTACAGACTAACACATTTAAAAGAGTAAATAGTTGGGCGCTGCTGCCTTTACTCGGCTGCGAGTCGAAGTCGTTTTTATCTAAGCTCTTTCAAAGCTCATTCGTGTTTGTCCTGAAATAAAAGTTATATGGATACATTCTGAATGAAACATCTTTTCTCTATTATCATATTCAAAGAAGTTCGAAAAAGTAGACAGAAGACTTTCTGGATCGTATGACAAAACGAAATATTGGCCGATATTGTCCCACGTGTCGTCTGACAGCAATACTGTTTTTTTGTTTTGTTTTCTTTTTTCTTTTTGCTCCAGGAAAAAATGACATCAGAATGAAAATGGAACCAAGTCCTTTCCCTGAGACCCGGCTGTACCAAAGACCAGGGGCTGTTTGTCACCTGTCCCATTTGTCTCCTCCTAGTTTACGTCGCTCCTTTTCGCCTGGCTTTGCTGGGAGTATTACTGCCTACCTATACAATTCTCCTACCGCCAAAAAAAAGTATCAGTTGTATACTGCTGACTGTTGAAAGTCATAGTCTGTGTCTGAATCAGTTCGAGTTTAGTAGTGTGTCGTTTTGCAATTAAGTTGAGACAGGAGGTGAAAAAGATACGAGGCTTCCTGTGTGTATTTCTTACCAGAAAAAAAAGATAACTTTTCAGCATCTTGTAAGCAAAACACTCAATCGTTCCCCAACTTGGAGAGCCCTTTCTTCTGTTGCCTACGTGCTGTATCTGTGGCCAAGACAGTGTCACATGACTGCTCCCTGTCTTCATTAGCGAAAATTTTGGACCTTCGCCCGCGACCTTCAGTAGGGATGGCACGTGAAACCAGAACAAACGCGGCCATTTTTTCAACAAACATGCCTGTGCTTTAGTCCCCACAATGAGCGGTTTGCCCCGTCACCACTGTGAGGGGGGGGGGGGGGGGGGGGGGGGGGAGAACTGCAAAGCGGGGAGGGAGGAGGACTACATGAAGAAACACGTGGAACAACGCTACGAGAAAGGTTATGGGGTGCTTGACCAGCAAAAAAAGGATGTAATCTGTGAATACAACTGCAGCCGTCGCTGAAGTTCTACACCTACATATCACACATCTGGAATTTCAAAAGCTGAGTAAAACCATTCGCTAAACCAGCGAACTCATCGGCATTCCCACACTCTGGTCAGAGAAACAGACCACCGGATCTATTCATGACGGTTGAAATTGACCTAATCTGTCTGTCTGTCTGTCTCTGTCTGTACTTGTCTCTCTGTCTCGCTGTCTCTCTCTGTCAGTCTCTGTCTCTCTCTGTCACTCTGTCTCTGTCTCTCTCCCTGTCTCTGTCTCTGTCTGTCTGTCTGTCTGTCTGTCTGTCTGTCTGTCTCTCGCTCTCTCTCTCTCTCTGTCTGTCTCAGTATGTGTGTCTGTGTGTTCGTCCACGTGTGTGAGTGATGAGAATGCCCGTGCATGCGAGGTGAACCCTCGCATGTGCGTCAGCTTCGGTCTGTTCAGCGCGCACGTACAGGCGGTTATACTCTGTGTGTGCGAGGACGCATGTGTATGTGTGTGTGTGTGTGTGTGTGGTGTGTGGTGTGTGTGTGTGTGTGTGTGTGTGTGTGTGTGCGTGCGTGCGCTGCGTGCGTGCGTGCGTGCGTGTGTGAGTGAGTGTGTGTGTGTGTGTGTGTGTATGTGTGGTACGCGCACGCGCACACGCGCGCATGTGTGTGTGTATTTGTGTGTGTGTGTGTGTGTGTGTGTGTGTGTGTGTGTGTGTGTGTGTGTGTGGCCTATGGATGAACGAATGTAAAGGATTAAAGGGGTGAGCGAGGATTACAGTTGTTTCCTTCTCTCACCCCCCCCCCCTCCTCCCGTCCAGGACTCTCCTACCCTCTCCCTTCTCTCCTCCCTCCCTCTCCCCCTCCCCCCCCCCCTCGGTCCTCCCCCTCCCCAAATCCTTGCCTCACTCAACCCTCCTATCCACCACGTCCACCTCCTGCCCTCCTCCTCCATTCTTTTCACTTCTCCTCCTCCTCCTCCCCATCACCTCTCCCAACGACAGCAAACCCCACCCCCCATACCCCCCTCCCCCACCCCCTTCCTCTGTTTCCCACAGGCTAGGTGGGAAGAGGAAGGTGAGGGGCTGAAAAGCCCCCCCCCCCCCCCCCCCACCCACTTCCCCCCATTTCAGACAGGTGAGTGATGAACGAGCTGCGGGCAGACGTCACCCACAGATCCCACCTACCCCTCTGCGCCCTTCTCTCTCTCTCTCTCTCTCTCTCTCTCTCTCTCTCTCTCTCTCTCTCTCTCGTCTCTCTCTCCTCTCTGTCTGTCTTCCTGCCCGTCTCTAGTCCTCAAACATGGAAGCACAGATTAAAACTCGCCCGAACAGGCCATGAAGATTTAAGGGCATTTAAACGTCTGGCTTGTGGACTCCGTAATTCAGGTTGGGGGTGTGGGATTTACGTCCCCGCACGGGCAGTATATGGGAGCGCGAGCGCGCGTGTGCACCTGTG
This sequence comes from Conus canariensis, assembly GCA_033310375.1. NCBI lineage: Eukaryota > Metazoa > Mollusca > Gastropoda > Neogastropoda > Conidae > Conus > Conus canariensis. Next base: position 24,768,069 of record CM065714.1, on the reverse strand, counting down.
TGTATGTGTGTTTGTGTGTGCGGCTTACAAGCACGTGCACACGTATAAACACACACGCGCGCGCGCGCGCCTCCACACACACACACACACACACACACACACGCACACACACACACACACACACACACACACACACACACACTCACACACACACACACACACACACACACACACACACACACACACACACACACACACACACACACAGACACCGACGCGCGCATACACACACTCACACACACATACGCACATACCACACACACTCATGGAACATACACATACACACACACGCGTGCGCACACATATGCACACACAGAGAGAAACACACGGACACGTATAAACACGCACGGACCCTCTTTCTCTCTCTCTCTCTCTCTCTCTCTCTCTCTCTCTCTCTCTCTCTCTCTCTCTCTCTCTTCCCCCCAATACGAACTTCCTTTTGTTTACTTCTGTTTTGATGCTTTTTCAATGTACTACGGAGGGAAGGGACTAAAATGCAGGAGCAGAGCTTTGACTCTGTATCCAATGATGCAGTAAGCGCATAAAACGGTCTGGGTGGCGTCAACCAGTGGTGAAAATGCAGAGCTGGGCATGGCAAAGACAATGAACGAATGGCTGATAAATGGCTGTCATTTAGTGATTGTGTGTGTGTGTGTGTGTGTGTGTGTGTGTGTGTGTGTGTGTGTGTGTGTGTGTGTGTGTGTGTGTGTCAAGGTTTTGTTAGCAAATGAAACATCCACATACGAATGATCAAAATCAATCTTTGTCCCAATTTCTAAGAAAGGGGATGCAGAAATGTTGATAATCATAGAAGGTTGACACTAACGAGCGTAGTAAACGAGGTGAATACACGTCAGGTACAAGAAGATCTCAGTGAGGGCAGCTAGTGAAGACAGAATTTTTCTGCCCCGCCCGGCTCCTACCCAGAGTTGAGTTTGCTGCGGACTCAGTTGGGAAGACTAGGACCACACAGTCGAGTTTCATCCACTTAATGGATGCGTTTCTGAGAGTGTTGCTCAAATTTCCTGACCAACACTGCAGGTGCCTGTATCTCTCGGGCCTGGTTGACGCCGGGATATATTATGAAAGGAAGCGTAGAGTGCAGCCCTGTCATGTAGTCTCAGACCGAAATGGAAATCCGTAGCATCATCTTAATCATCCTCATTCTCATCGATCAGCATTAAAAAAAAATGTCTCAAATTCTGTGGCCCTTCATGCCTTGCTCTCATGGTGACCTCAATTTCGATGTCCTCTCCACGTCTGTGGCCTTGGTTTGGTTCCGTCGGGGGTCACCGGTATCGGCGAGTCCATGGGGTCTGTCGTTGGACGGACGTGGTGGCGCCCTCCGGAGGGAGAGCTCACTCACGCCGGCTCCGCGACTAAGCAATTGTTGTCGTCAGTAGGGGGCTTAGTAGGTGGTGTCCTGCGTATGTTAGATCAGAACAGGCGCCACTGAACACCACCGAAGTGACTCGGCGGCAGTGCAGTGTCTCCTCCGGTGGGTTGCCTCTTGACAACTTGACATTGACTGCTCCCTGTGGATTGCCGGTGCCAGGGCTGCTGCGGGGCCGACCGGGCTGTGGCTGTGGAGGGGGTGTCGGAATGAGCGGCGTGGGTGCACTGCCTCTGAGGTGGCGCAGAGGTTGGGACAGCAAAAAAACCAAAACCAAAAACAAAAAAAAACTAGTGAAGACAGAAGAATGGAGAAACAGGGTGGGGGTTAGGACAGGATTTTCTACCATTGATCAAATACTGGCATTTCCGCTCTGGTTGAAAAGCGTCTCTTAAAAGTAATCATTTTTTTTTGTAGCCTTCGGACAGATTTCAGGATAAAAACTTATTTAGTTAGAGAATATTTATGGAGCAAAGCTGATGTAACATTTTCAGTTTCTTAGAGAGATTTATGACACGCATCTAACATGTGTTTGAGGTTACTTTACTTTTTTTCAGTGTCTGTGCAGTTTGACACAAAGTTGTCTTTTGAGACCTTCCTGGTTTTTCTTTCCTCTCTAAAAGGGATTAGATGACACGCGAAAGATTCCAGAAGCTTTTGAATTGTTTTTTTTTCCCCTGTTATTTCCTTATAATGTGATTTTATTGTCAGATACGCCTGTTGGGTTACAATCACAGTGGAACACTTTGGAAGAAGAAAGAAGGAAATACGTTTATCCGAACAGTTAATCATATAAGACTAATATCATAATGTTTAGAATAGGAGGTTACAAAGAGAAAATCTGATACTTAAGAAACGCTTACAATAACAAACTGTTGCAAATATTTAGTTGTGTGTGTGTGTGTGTGTGTGTGTGTGTGTGTGTGTGTGTGTGTGTGTGTGTGTGTGTGTTTAATATGTAAGTCTAAGAGTAAGATAGGCCAAAATTAGTCATTGAACGAAAAGGAAAGTCACTGCAATTAAAAGAAAATGAACAAAGTACGGTCGCTCCCTTCTCGCTCAATATTTGAAGCTAAAGAGATAAGGTTTAACCGGGGAATGACTTGTGTCCTGTAGACTGGACAACCTTAAAAAATCGGACAACGTATGCCATGGATAATTCATATCTGTTCCTATGTCGTGTTTTGGGTTTAATCGTTTATCACTTGTTCTTACCAGCTAGCTTATCAGCTACGTGGTTGTTGAGTTAGGACATGTCTCTCAAGTTCTTCC
>CM065714.1:24760404-24762904 GCA_033310375.1 Conus canariensis | reverse complement strand
CTCTCTGTCTGTCTGTCTGTCTGTCTGTCTGTCTGTCTGTCTGTTCTCTGTCTTTTGTCTCTGTCTCTGTCTCTGTCTCTCTTCTCTCTCTCTCTCTCTCTCTCTCTCTCTCTCTCTCTCTCTCTCCCCGTCCAAATCAATTCAGAAAGGACATCATCTTGAGAAAGGTCTAAGACTGAATCATCGTGATTTTTTTTGTCGGGGTGCTCTTATTGGATTTTTTTTTCCAGCAAAACACTCTTCAACCCTTCAATTAAAAAGCTAAATGCAGCTTATGACACCAAATCGCCCCGCATAAATGCCAGCACAGAGCACACAGAACAAACAAGGAGGATGTCCTCCAAAAAAAAAGGATGTTCCAAGCTCTCTCATATACCCTGAGCCTGACACACGTATACAGCAACAACAACTGGAAAAATGAAAAAATGTTCCAAGCCCGCCCATATACCCTGAATTTGACACATGTGCATAGCAACAACAACTGGAGATTTGAACAAAAACAGGTTAACACAGAATTAACATTTATTCAAGACTAGCACAGCCCTTGTGATATTGAATATAGTCAAACATATTACATAGACGGGCAGAAACAAATACGGGTAACCTCAGTTTAACTGGTATGGAGGGAAATGTTAGATGAGGCAGGAAACAATGAACAGTTAATGAAGAACAAGTAGGATAGCTCTTGCTCCCATGATGAGAAAATTACACGCCGATAACTGCAAATGAAAGCTGCTTACGACACTAAATTGCCCAGCAGAAATGCCTGCACAGAGCATGCAGAACAATCAAGGGCACATTTCCCCCCAAAAAAAGATGTTCCAAATTCGCCCACATGCTCTGTACCTGACACATGTACACGACAATAACTGGAGAAATGAACAACAACAATAACAAAATTAACCTTAATTAAAGACAAGCATAGGCTTTTTATCTTGAATGTAATCAAACAGAACACACGAAGGAACAGAAATACATACATGTAACCTCGGTTCGATTGGTATGAAAGGAAAGCTGAAATGAAGCAGTGAACAGTAAACAGTAGTAAGCAGCGAACAAGTTGGGTAACTTTTGCAGCCATGATGAGATGATCACACGCACAAAACTCCAAACGAATGCTACTTATAATACCGAAACGACTTGCAAACAGATCAACACAGAGCACACAGAACAAACTCGGGTACATCCCCAGAAAAGAATGATCCAAGTTCGCCCATTTGCCCTGGACCTGACGTATCTACACAGCAACAACAACTGGATAAATGAGCTCGACATCTTCAGCACTAATGCTGTCATCAAATCTGACAAAGGCAGATTTTCAGTGAGTTTCTAATCAGAGGTTTTTGCGCATTTCAATCCAACAGATATTCAAAATTGTTTAAAGATTGTCGACGTATATCACACTTCCAGAAAGTATGATCCATCACGAAGATAATATCTATTTTCGTTTGAAATTAACTTTTCCTTTTGAACAACTTTTGTCTCTAAGACTGCGTGGAGCATTCTCATTTGAAACAAGTTTATCTTTACACCTTTTTATGTGCTTAATCTTGTTAAAGCACTCATTCCATTTTGCTGCCTGTGAAAATCTGTCTTCTCATATCCTACAATAGTTTGGCGCCGAACATACAATATAATACAGCTACAGTTTGGCGCCGAGCATATGAAATCATACGTAATGTAGCGTTCCCTTTTCAACTGAATGCAGCTTAGCACAGCAGAGCATTTGTCAGCGGGGAAAATTATCATCTATAATCATATTGGTCTTTACCACAAAGTTTACTTTAAGCAAAAACGATGAAATCCACATTCAAGTTTGTGTTTGTGTCAAAATTCAGTATGTGACAAAATTGCACGTTTTCTTTTAAGAAATTCTTGCCATTTGTGACGTGTTCGGAAGACCAATCATAGTATGAACGAACCGAACTATCGATTTTTATCCTTTCGTTTAAGGAATGGTCTACAAGAACCTCACCGAAGTTTTCAGAAATTCTCATAAACCTTCAAAAAAAAATTAGTCCAAAATTCGTTTTTAGCACAAAGCGTATCAGATATCTTTGGACGAGAAAGTTCCACGTGGTCAAGAAAGGGGTAATTTATAAATGCTGTGTGTTTCCATTTACTATTGTATCTTTTGATTATCTTAGCTATGTTAGCTTGAAGCCTGTATGTGTCTTTTCAAGTTGTGGACATTTGAACCTCCGTTAATGGTACATTTAGTTGCTGTTTTTAGGCCACTTCGATCCTGCTTTTTAATCTCCTATTGTAAATCACTTTATAAATCATCAGGAGAGTTTGGAAGGAAGATCCGTAAGTGTGTTAACTTTGAGGAAATAAGTGACATTAGAATCGGAATTCTATCAAGTAACTGACATATTCTCCGCAAAAGTCTCATTTCTGATAATTTTTAACCTTAGTTCGAATTTTCTTATTCTTTTACATCATTAGTGAATCAAGCTTCAGGTACTTTAAATTTCGGTGGATTCCAGTCCATTCCAAG
>CM065714.1:24732904-24755404 GCA_033310375.1 Conus canariensis | reverse complement strand
CAATATACAACAATATCAATTCAGCAAAATAACGTACGCCGTAACCCTGGGCGTACAATTCATATAAATATATAATATTGTTTTCTGTGGCCACGTCCGGCTCAACTCGACAGTCCACAGACATCGCAAGTCTCTCGTGAAGAATGCTGCAGAAGAAGTCCTCTCGATCTCCTGGGACTCACACAGTCAGAAGGAGCAGCTCGCAGCGTCCCCACAGAACCGAAGTGGCGGCTCTGTCCACATGTTGGTTCTAACACCACAAAACGACGGTCCTGGTACAGCAGAAGCGACGGCTCTGGTACGACTGGCCCAACAGGTCGCTGGTTCAAATACCTCAAGAGCGGCGGTTCTGACTCGGCAGCAGCGGCGGCTCTGGCACAACTGGCACGTCGGGTTACTGTCGACTTACACGTTGACCTCTCCACTCCCTCAGCAGCGTGGAGACAGGGGTAGACCTCGGCTACGCCCAGAACCTCCAGCAGTGGCAGGTCGGGTTACTGTCGACTCACATGTCGACCTCTCCACACCCTCAGCAGGGTGGAGACAGGGGTAGACCTCGGCTACGGCCAGACCCTCTAGCAGTGGCAGCCAGTTCCTGGTCACTCCAGGACAACGACTTTGCCTGGGGGAACTGATAACTACCTTGATTATCTAGCCTACTATAACATGGCTATTATTCATCATGGTTATTAATCATATTCATAACCAACAGTTACTTTATATTTCACCAGAACTTGGCGAAAAATACCCATAGCGAAATCCACACATTTTCCATACAATATCACAATAGAACATTCTCTTTTCCGAAATCATGTTTTACACATTGGGGGAAAAGGATTTCCACATATACCCTTTTGAAATCATGCTTTACACATCGGAGGGAAAGGATTTCCACATAGACCTTTTCGAAATCATGCTTTACACATTTGGGGTTGGGGGGGGGGGGGGGGGCAGGATTTCCACATAGACCTTTTCGAAATCATGTTCTACACATTGGGAGGAAAGGATTTCCACTATACCTTTTTACGATAAACCAAGAATATAATCATTGCATATAATTAATGATTTCCTTTCGTCCCTCTCATCAAGATAAGAATGTTTTTATCATTTCATATCTCTTCCATCACAACAAGAATGCTTTTTTTATATATCATTTCACATAATCACTACATCTCAGAGAGTGATCTCCGTTCATAAAATTAGCCCTTAAATACATATCAAGGAAAGATTTCCACACACTCTTGCTTATCAACACATAGATATTCATTATTCATATCAAAGGATGGTTTAAATACTTATCAACAGACTTCCAACCATTAATGCATGATAGTTTCCATCGCTCACCTCCGGAGTTTACTATCATTTGTATCATTATAATACATTAGCGAAATAAACAAAAACTGTTTTGCATCATAACGCCATGAACTAGCTAAACCACCTCCTTTTCCGATCACTCATCAACAATATATTTTTTTCTCTTTCTATTCATACTTTCTGAAAACAATTTCCTCCTATCACCCTATCAAGTCACAAGATATACCAAAAAACAACAAATACTTTTTTTTAAACCTTTACTTGGCGCTGAGAAAGTTGCAGTCGCCTATAGGAGGGGAGAACGATTTTGGATTACGATTTCAAATAGTTGATAATGAAATACCTGACTGCCACAGCAACTCGTTCAGGAGTCCCTCTTCGGCCACTGGGAAATGGCACTGCTGGAACTGCTGTAGAGACTGCCTGATCGTTTCAGCTCACCTGGCTTATACAGAGCGCAGGTGAGCAGCAGTCTGGTAAACTAACCAACCGGTTTCCGGATGAACATGTTCCGGCCAACGCGGTTGTAAAAAAAATTGTGACCGGACAAAAAAAACGGTCCGTCACAATACTCCCGCTCCTCAAAAGAAAAAAAAACAAACCAATGTCCGAATTGTTTTTGCTAAGAGGAAGTAAACAGCCACAGAAGGCAAAATTCCAGAAATCATACATGAAAAAGACATCAAAAGCTGGAATACATACAAACAAAATCATTTCTAAGGAATCGACTGGTTTTCACAAGAACATGAAAGTAGATCAGCGAAGATATTCGATGATCCTGGAACTGGTTTCACCTCAAACGAGAATTCCTGCAAAGACAATGCCCACCGCATAATTCTGGAATTCTTAAAATTTGACGTTCGAAGATACGTCAAAGGGCGATGATCCGTTTGGAGGATAAACCTAACTCCCCAAAGGAATCGAACGAATTTTTGTACAGCCCAGACAATGGCTAAACATTCTCGCTCGATGGTACTGTATGCCTTCTCACGATCTAACAGCTTCCGACTCGCAAACACGACTGGATGAAGAACATCATCATTCTCCTGAAGCAATACAGCACCTAACCCCACAGAACTAGCATCAGTTCTGAGAACAAAGGGCTTACCTAACCTAGGTAATAGTAACACTGGTGCAGAAGACAAAATACTCTGAATCTTCTGTAATGCTTCAGCACACTCAGGAGTCCAAGAAATAGATCTAGCACGACCAACATCTTTGATTAAGTCATAGAGTGGAGCACTCAAAGTGGAAAAATTGGGAACATATCTCCTGTAGAAGCTAAGTAAGCCTAACAAAGATCTGACTTGCTTTCTGGTAGTAGGAGTAGATGTTTTCAGGATCTTATTGATCTTGTTCTGCTCAGGGCGCATAGTGCCACCTCCAACGATATGGCCGAGAAATTCCAGAGAATGGACGTCTGTCTCGATTTTCGAGGGACGAGCTATGAGATTGAAAGACCTCAGACACGAAAGGACACCCTTCACATGACAAAGATGTGCATCCCATGATACACTATGCACAAGAATGTCGTCAAAGAAACTGACAGCAGAGAACTGATCCAAAGTCAGCATACGCATCATGTGTGCGAAAACTGCAGGTGCCGACACAAGACCAAAAGGCATCCTAACAAACTGAAAAAGACCCATATGCGTTGTAAAAGCCGTCTTTGGACGATCCTCGGGCTTAACAACTATCTGCCAATATCCCTTTGCAAGATCTATCTTCGTAAAAAACTGAGCGTCAGCTAACCTTGCAAACAGACTTTCCACGTCAGGAATGGGCTCAGCATCGAAGACGGTAATCTTACTCAAAGATCGAAAATCGATACAAAAACATGTACCATCTTTCTTCCTGACTAAAACAACTGGGGAGGCATATGGACTATTTGAAGGCTCAACGATACCGAGTTCCAACATGATGCCAACTTCTCTTTCAACAACCTCTCTGGCAGAGAAGGGGATGTCGTAACACCTTTTCCTAACTGGAACATATGTTGTAAGTGGAATCTCTGGTAGTACGTCACCTGAGAAGGAACCTGGTTTCGGAGTTAGAATATCCCAAAACTTCTCAAAGATTGTATGTAACTCCTTAGCATTGCTGTCAGACAAAGTACAATCAAATTGTACTGCATTAATATCTTCATCTGGCATAGAAGATGCCATGGTGACAGCTAAGGTAGGGATAGGTAGCGCGTCATCACAGTCTTGGACAACACCGACTGTGTACGCAACCTCGGGAACATGAGAATCTGGAGAGGGGTTCAAAAAAGGAACAACTCCTGGAGAACACGTCAAAGAAACCTCCTTTTGGCCAGAACTCAGAGGCGCTATGTCTGACCATGGTACTGAATTTCCCTGTGAGGTGACTGTCGACATAACCTGAGAAACCAACATAGCAGATCGGCGAATGTACTTTTTCAGCATATTGGCATGAAAAACCTTTTCTTTGCCTTTAGTAAGGATTTTATAGTCAGGGTGTAGGACCTTGGTAACTGGAAATGGTCCTGACCAACTGGCTAGTAACTTGCTTGAGTCAGTGGGAAGAAGAACAAGAACTTCGTCGTCAAACTGGAAACGACGTTCCCTAGCTTTGCGATCAAAATACTTCTTACCCTTGGAAACCGAATCAAAAGAATGGTCCATAGCTAACTTGCAAGAGTCAGCAATGACATTTTTGAGTTGGAACAAGTAAGCATAAAGGGGTTTGGCCTAAGTATCCTGACTATCAGACTGGGTCCACGACTACTGTAATAGAGCGACGGGGCCACGAACTTGGCGACCGAACAACAGCTGAAAGGGAGAGAAGCCTGTGCTCTCTGAGGGCAACTCTCTGCACGCAAATAATAGTGCAGGTAGATATCGATGCCACGCCTTTGGGTAGGAACGGACAGTTTTCTTTAGCATCGACTTCAGAGTTCCATGAAATCGTTCAACATGTCCATTTGCCTGGGGATGATATGGCGATGTGCGAATGCCTGTAGTGCCACACAACACATGAAACTGTCTCATAAGTTCAGAGTTATATTGAGTACCTTGATCTGAAGAGATGTCCTTCAAGGGAACAGCCTCCGGGAAACGGGTGGCAATGTGAATCAAGGTCAATATATATCGATGACCTTGCTCTGAAGGAGGAGACAGCGGACCAACGAGGTCAACAGCCACACGGGCAAATGGAGTGCCGATGAATGGAACAGAAGAAAGGGGTACCGGACAAACTCTACCTTTAGGTACTGTCTTTTGACAAGCGTCACATGAAGCAACATACTTGGCCACATCTACGGTTACTCCAGGCCAAAAGAACTTATTGAGGACTCTAGATAAAGTCCGGCGAGAACCACAATGACCTGACAGAATGAGATCATGTGCTACAGACGGCACTGTAGGTCGGAGGTCAATGGGAAAAACAGCCTGATCAAAAGGAAAACCATTTTTGGTGAAATGCCTGTACAAGACTCTGCCTGACAAACAGTAATAGAAGGTTGAAATGCCTGTACAGGACTCTGCCTGACAAACAGTAATAGGAGGTTGAAATGCCTGTACAGGACTCTGCCTGACAAACAGTAATAGAAGGTTGAAATGCCTGTACAGGACTCTGCCTGACAAACAGTAATAGGAGGTTGAAATGCCTGTACAGGACTCTGCCTGACAAACAGTAATAGAAGGTTGAAATGCCTGTACAAGACTCTGCCTGACAAACAGTAATAGAAGGTTGAAATGCCTGTACAGGACTCTGCCTGACAAACAGTAATAGAAGGTTGAAATGCCTGTACAGGACTCTGCCTGACAAACAGTAATAGAAGGTTGAAATGCCTGTACAGGACTCTGCCTGACAAACAGTAATAGAAGGTTGAAATGCCTGTACAGGACTCTGCCTGACAAACAGTAATAGAAGGTGAAATGCCTGCACAAGACTCTGCCTGACAAACAGTAATAGAAGGTTGAAATGCCTGTACAGGACTCTGCCTGACAAACAGTAATAGAAGGTTGAAATGCTGTACAGGACTCTGCCTGACAAACAGTAATAGAAGGTTGAAATGCCTGTACAAGACTCTGCCTGACAAACAGTAATAGAAGGTTGAAATGCCTGTACAAGACTCTGCCTGACAAACAGTAATAGAAGGTTGAAATGCCTGTACAGGACTCTGCCTGACAAACAGTAATAGAAGGTTGAAATGCCTGTACAAGACTCTGCCTGACAAACAGTTATAGGAGGTTGAAATGCCTGTACAAGACTCTGCCTGACAAACAGTAATAGGAGGTTGAAATGCCTGTACAAGACTCTGCCTGACAAACAGTAATAGGAGGTTGAAATGCCTGTACAAGGCTCTGCCTGACAAACAGTAATAGAAGGTGGTTGTACCTGACTTCCTTACCTCACCAGAAGATGCCAACTGAAAACATGACTTTAAAGACTCATCATCCCTTTGTTTCTGAATCAGATCAGAACGTGAAATGTTCAGATCGTCAGGGATCTGACACAAAGGCTTCTTGTCCTCATGTTTAGCTCTAGCCCTCGTAACGGCAGCCAAAGAGAAGGGTTCGTCAGTCACATCACTGGATTCACTGCTTTCACAAACACAAGGAACGTTACCCACAATGAGATCTGCGACAGGGCTTTCTAGGACACAACATGTTAGATTGCCTTCAAAGTAGGGACAACTGACAGAAACTGTAGCCAGTGGGAATTCACCACACGGCCACCGAAAGAAACACATTTTACTGTAGTACCTAGCGTCTGGCTATCAGAAACCAGTCTCTTGCGAACACCACAGATGGTAGCACCAGTATCGCGTAGTACAGAACTTAGAGTGCCACTGACAGAACCAGACTTCAAGTGTAACTTCCCTGTGAATTCTCCCGCGGCCAACAAGCGAAAGGAGTACGAATAACAGAACAAGCAGCAGTAGAGTGTTTGTCAGCTGACTTGTCGACGACAGTCGAGTTGCCAACCAGAAAGGAACACTTATCCGGGTGGCTAAGACTGCAAACTTTGCAAGGGTTTCTACCCGACTTCCACGAACATTTAGAAGCCACATGTCCTGTCTTCTTACACAAAAAGCAGACAATACTGGTAGACTGATCCAGCATATTTCCTGGTGAACCTTTGTTGCCAGAATAGTGACGAGCGCCACGACCACGGTAACGGTTACCACTGAAAAAATTGCCATGACTAGCTGAGGTACTAGGATTCTGGACAATAGTATGAGGAGTAGAATACAGAAACCCGTAGAGCGAGTCTTCATTAATTTAAATGTCACCGTGATGTTTGCAGGTTGAATATCAATCGGCATTTCAAACGTTCATATCACTGAGTTGTTTGAAGGGTGACTATTCAACGACATTTAAAATTGATATCACGAGGTCGTTTGTACGGTCAGTATCCAGCAACATTAAACATTGACGTCACTGGATTGTGTGTAGGATGACTAGCATTTAACGCTGATGTCGCTGGGTAGTTTGAAGGGTAAATATTTACCAGCTTTAGACGCTGGTGTCTCTAAGTGTTTATAGGGCAAATATCTACGAGCATTAGACGTTGATGTCACTAGGTGTTTGTAAAGTAAATAGCTACGAGCATTAGACGTTGATGTCACTGGATTCATCGTAAGGTAAATATCTTCCAGCATTATACACTGATGTCACTGGGTCGTTTGTAGGGTAAATTTCTACCAGCATTATACAAGTACGCTTATATCATTGGGCTATTTGTGAGTAGATATCTACCAGCATATACGCTGATATCACCAGGCTGTTTGTAGGGTAGATATCTACCAGCATTATACACTATACACTGACATCATCAGGCAGTTTGTGAGTAGATGTCTACCAGCACTAACTCTGGTATCACCGGGCTGTTTCTAGGTTAAATATCTGCCAGCATTATACACCAATGTCATTAGACTATTTGTGACTAGATATCTACCAGCATTATACGCTGAAATCACTAGGTAGGGTAAATATCGACAGCTTCGTATGCTTATATTACCGGATTTTTACAAGGTAAATTTCTACCAGCATCATATGCTTATGTTACCGGATTGTTTGCAAGGTAAATATCTACCAGCATCATATGCTTATGTTACCGGATTGTTTACAAGGTAAATATCTATCAGCATCATATGCTTATGTTACCGGATTGTTTGCAAGATAAACATCTACCAGCATTATATGCTTATGTTACCGGGTTGTTTGCAAGGTAATATCTACCAGCATTATATGCATATGTTACTGGATTGTTTGCAAGGTAAATATCTACCAGCATTATATGCTGTAGGCATTGGGTTGCTTGGAACGCAAAATATCTATCAGCATTACATGTTGGGTTGTTTGTGAGGTAAATATGTACCAGCGTTAACCGTTGGTGTTTTGGGGGCTGTTTGTAAGATAAATATCTACCAGCATTAAACGTTGATGTTATTGGGTTGTTTGAAGGTAGATACCTACCGGCATTAAACATGGATTGGTTTCATTGGGTTGTTTGTGGAGTTAATATCAACCACCATTAAACGTTGATGTTATTGGGTTGTTTTGGAGTAAAGGTCTACCAGCATTAAACATGAATTCTATTGGGTTGTTTGTAAAGTTGATATGAACCAGCATTAAACGTTGATGTTATTGGGTTGTTTTAGAGACAGGATACCAATCGTGGTGGATTGAATTGTTTATCTAGTTAAGTCGCCAATTATTGCTGTACACACACACACACACACACACACACACACACACACACACACGCACGCACGCACGCACGCACGCACGCACGCACGCACGCACGCACGCACGCACCACACACACACACACACACACACACACACACACACACATTATATGTTTTTCGTTCGTTTATCTGTGCTTAGTCTGTGGCTCGAAAGGCGTGCGTGCGTACGTGGGTGTGTCTGTGTGTGCGTGCGTGCGTGCATGCGTGTGTGTGTGTGTGTGTGTGTGTGTGTGTGTGTGTGTGTGTGTGTGTGTGTGTGTGTGCTTGCGTGCGTGCGTGCATGCGCGCGCGCGCGCGCGCGCGCGCGCGTGTGTGTGTGTGTGTGTGTGTGTGTGTGTGTGTGTGTGTGTGTGTGTGTGTGAGAGAGAGAGAGAGAGAGAGAGAGATTTTAAACCAATTCCAGGTACCCCCCCCCCCCCCCTCCGTGAAAAAGGAATGAAAACATGGAATCATCCAAACACTGTATCTGTAACCGATTTAGTTGTCTGTTGCCGATGCAAAGTGTTTCCATGAATATTTTGTATGATTTCCTTTTTTCATTTAAAAAAAAAAAGCAAAAACAAACAAACAAACAAACAAAACAAAAAAAGAAAGCGCTGATTTGTGATCAAACGAAACCGGTGATCGTGTATTCCCCGCTCTAGATTAGCCTCTGCTCCGATTTTCTTTCTTTCTTTTTTTTTTTTTTTTTCTTTTTTTTTCTTTCGTCGTTTGAGAGTCAATGCAAATTTCTAAACAAATAAGTCTTAGCATACGCACGGACCTGTCCTCACACTTTTCCTTCGCCAGAACTTACGGGTGAAAAATTACCCAGACTCTCATTTAAATCTTCATATCTCACTTAGTTTTCAAAACATGTCCTTGAAACTTTAGGACTTTATTAATTGTATATTTGTTCTTGCCCCCACTAAGTATTGTGGTGTTTTGTCGGTAAATAAAGAAGAAAATAAACAATAAATTGTTAACGAGGGTTGACTGCCAGAACCCAGTATCTCATATACATATATAGAAGAGAGATACTGGGTTCTGGCAGTCAGCCCTCGCCCCTCTGTCTCTTTCTCTGCCAGTTTGTTACAGCGTTTCAGTAAACTTACTTTGTGTTCGCGAATCTGTCATAAATGATTTGCCTCTCCGACGCTGATAAAAGCGACAGGTTATTGTGGTCTTTTCCGTTCGTGAAAGGGCAAGTCCGACAATGATCACGTCAAATTTTGTTGCCAGGATTTCTTTTTTCAGTTCGTGTTTTCTGCTAATTTGTTTACGGAAGAACTGTTCAGTTTCAGAGCCTGTTGTTTGGAATTCAATTACATTGATGTCAAAATCAGGCAGAAAATCTGGTCATTAGGAAAAATAACTTGTTAATAGGATCACATTGTTCTGACGTTTCTATTTGTGAGAGTGTGGGACAGAAATAGGGGGAAGGTCACTTAAATTCGTGTAGTATTTCCAATAACGTTTTTCTGCTAATAAAAGTAAGAGGCGTACACTTTAATTTGTATGTTCGCCTGTTTTTTTTGTTGTTTTTTTTTTCTTTGTTTACGTACTCGAGTTGACAAATAAGTCACACACAACACACACACGCATACATATATATATATTCAATTATAAATAAAGCTTGCTCTTATGTCTTAGATTGAAGAAATAGGGGGAGATATGCATTCATATCTGCAGTGGTAGATCATTCTGCCTAACTAACAGTATGTGCTTGAGTGGGTGAATGGGGAAAAATAAAATAAATGCTTTTCAAAATGAGCCTTCAGCAAGCTTATAGTCTCCAAGAAGGAGACAATCTCCAATGGGGAGGAAAGCCACTAACATATAACTCCTGGTCAGATACCGATATTTCGAAACCTGATTGTTTCTCCTCAGTGACCGCGGAAAGTGGTAATTTGACTCTTCTGCCTTTTCGGTTTTAAGAAGAATGCTATCCCAGAAAAGGCTGGTGTGCAATACCGTAGTATGTTTGTTGAGTTTTCAAAAAACCAACCAAAGGTGCCACCTAAGAAGCAAAAGAAAATCATGAAAGAGCAAAACAAGCTACATTTTCTTGTGAAAAGTAGAAAATATAAAAAGATAACCTCTTAAGACACAAGTGCTGAGGGCCAGTTCTTGGAATGAATCCGCAAGGGACTAAATTACAATAAACTAATAAATTCCAAGGATAAGTACCGAGCACCATTCCAGCAACTTACAGAGCAGCTTGGTGTTGCAATGACTGCAAGAAATATTCAATTATAAACAAAGCTTGCTCTTATGTCTTAGATTGAAGAAATAGGGGGAGATAAGCATTCATATCTGCAGTGGTAGATCATTCTGCCTAACTAACAGTATGTGCTTGAGTGGGTGAATGGGGAAAAATAAAATAAATGCTTCTCAAAATGAGCCTTCAGCAAGCTTATAGTCTCCAAGAAGGAGACAATCTTGCGGATTCATTCCAAGAACTGGCCCTCAGCACTTGTGTCTTAAGAGGCTATCTTTTTATATTTTCTACTTTTCACAAGAAAATGTAACTTGTTTAGCTCTTTCATGATTTTCTTTTGCTTCTTAGGTGGCACCTTTGGTTGGTTTTTTGAAAACTCAACAAATATACTACGGTATTGCACACCAACCTTTTCTGGGATAGCATTCTTCTTAAAAACGAAAAAGGCAGAGGAGTCAAATTACCACTTTCCGCGGTCACTGAGGAGAAACAATCAGGTTTCAAAATATATATATATATATATATAGAGAGAGAGAGAGAGAGAGAGAGAGAGAGAGAGAGAGACAGGTGCACACACACACACACACACACACACGGAGAGAGAGACAGAGAAAGAGAGAGAGCAACAGAGAGAAAGAATTGAATAAAAAAACCCAGCAGCAATCCATGATCAAAGTTATACTTTTATTACGACCAGAATAATAACTATAAACAGACGATAGAAGAACGACTCCACTATTGCTCTCTACACAATGGTGACCTGCTGTAATTACTCTAAGACAATGCAGCAACAAACAGTGGCAGCGCCCCTGACCATCAGCCACTTCACGGCACCGTAACAGAGAGAAACCACATCAGAAGTCCTGCCGCCCGCCGATCAATCGATGCCTGGTTCAATAAAACAAACAGCAATTTCGAGTTTCAAGACGTTTATAAATAATCCAGAACTCGGGGATGAAGAGGGAAGGTGGGGGGATGGGGGTGGGGGGGGAGGGGGAGGGGGAAGGGCGAGAGAAGGGGCAAGGTCCGGGAAAGGGGGGGGGGGGGGGGGCAGGGAGCAGGACGAAGACAAGTTGGGGAAGAGGGTGGGGGTGGGGGTATGAAATTGGAGACTGGGAAGGTCGGTGACAGATGAAACAATATGTAAAATTTCGTGTTTACAGACAGCATTAAAATGAATGCCAGTGCGTATTTGGTTCCGACATCGTGGGTGCCATAGTGAAGAAAAAGAATCAAAGCACATGAAAGGAAATAATCAGTTGAAGTGTGGAAAGCCAGAGCGCGAGTTGAGAGTAATTTCCCTTTTTCACCGTATTCCCATTTCCTGTTTGAAGAACACCCCGTCAACGTCAAAACATGACAAAGTGCGTAATAATTGTGGGTCCTCTGACTACTGGTGACAGTAGTTTTTATTACATGGAGAGAGAGAGACTGGGGGAAGGTATACTGGAAAGGATATATAATTATAATTTTCCTACAGGGAAGAAGGGGAAGGTGGTATGTAACGCCCTCCTTCTTCCTTTCCAAGTTGAACTTCGGGAATCAGTCTGCTCCTGTCTAGATTGCTAACCCCCTGCCCCCACCCCACCCCACCCCTTCCTGTACACAGACAGACAGATAGACAAACAGACAGACAGACAGACAGACAGACAGACACACACACACACACAAATACGCACACACAAATACGCACACACAAAAACACACACACAAAACACACGCACAACCACACACACACACACACACACACACACACAACACACACACACACACACAACACACGCACACACACACACAACACACATACAAACACACACACACACACACACACACACACACACACACACACACACGCACACACACACTCACACACACACACACACACACACACACACACACTCATACACACAGACACACACCACACACACACACACACACACACACACACACACACACACACACACACACACACACACACTGGAGAGTCATTCTAGGCCTTCTTTACTTCTGGAGAGTAGACTCTAGGCAGCCGAGGAACCAACCAGAAACAGATCCAGACTGACTGCCTGGATTACATCCGGGGCAGGACGAGACTGACTCCTGGATTACATCCGGGGCAGGACCAGACTGACTCCTGGATTACATCCGGGACAGGACGTGACTGACCCTGGCTTAAATCCGGGGCAGGACGAGACTGACTGCCTGGATTACATCCGGGGCAGGACGAGACTGACTGCCTGGATTACATCCGGGGCAGGACAAGACTGCCTGGATTACATCCGGGGCAGGACGAGACTGACTGCCTGGATTACATCCGGGGCAGGACGAGACTGACTCTGGAATAACATCCGGGGCAGGACGAGACTGACTCCTGGATTACATCCAAGGGAGGACCAGACTGACTCCATGAATTACATCTAGGCAACACCAAACTGACTCAATGGATTACATCCGGGGCAGGACCAGACTGACTGCCTGGATTACATCCGGGGCAGGACCAGACTGACTCCATGAATTACATCTAGGGCAACACCAAACTGACTCAATGGATTACATCCGGGGCAGGACCAGACTGACTGCCTGGATTACATCCGGGGCAGGACCAGACTGACTCCATGAATTACATCTAGGGCAACACCAAACTGACTCAATGGATTACATCCGGGGCAGGACCAGACTGACTGCCTGGATTACATCCGGGGCAGGACCAGACTGACTCCATGAATTACATCTAGGGCAACACCAAACTGACTCAATGGATTACATCCGGGGCAGGACCAGACTGACTGCCTGGATTACATCCGGGGCAGGACCAGACTGACTCCATGAATTACATCTAGGGCAACACCAAACTGACTCAATGGATTACATCCGGGGCAGGACCAGACTGACTGCCTGGATTACATCCGGGGCAGGACCAGACTGACTCCATGAATTACATCTAGGGCAACACCAAACTGACTCAATGGATTACATCCGGGGCAGGACCAGACTGACTGCCTGGATTACATCCGGGGCAGGACCAGACTGACTCCATGAATTACATCTAGGGCAACACCAAACTGACTCAATGGATTACATCCGGGGCAGGACCAGACTGACTGCCTGGATTACATCCGGGGCAGGACCAGACTGACTCCATGAATTACATCTAGGGCAACACCAAACTGACTCAAGGATTACATCCGGGGCAGGACCAGACTGACTGCCTGGATTACATCCGGGGCAGGACCAGACTGACTCCATGAATTACATCTAGGGCAACACCAAACTGACTCAATGGATTACATCCGGGGCAGGACCAGACTGACTGCCTGGATTACATCCGGGGCAGGACCAGACTGACTCCATGAATTACATCTAGGGCAACACCAAACTGACTCAATGGATTACATCCGGGGCAGGACCAGACTGACTGCCTGGATTACATCCGGGGCAGGACCAGACTGACTCCATGAATTACATCTAGGGCAACACCAAACTGACTCAATGGATTACATCCGGGGCAGGACCAGACTGACTGCCTGGATTACATCCGGGGCAGGACCAGACTGACTCCATGAATTACATCTAGGGCAACACCAAACTGACTCAATGGATTACATCCGGGGCAGGACCAGACTGACTGCCTGGATTACATCCGGGGCAGGACCAGACTGACTCCATGAATTACATCTAGGGCAACACCAAACTGACTCAATGGATTACATCCGGGGCAGGACCAGACTGACTGCCTGGATTACATCCGGGGCAGGACCAGACTGACTCCATGAATTACATCTAGGGCAACACCAAACTGACTCAATGGATTACATCCGGGGCAGGACCAGACTGACTGCCTGGATTACATCCGGGGCAGGACCAGACTGACTCCCTGGATTACCTCTAGGGCAGGTCGAAGCTATTTCCCCAGAGTCAAACCAGGAAAAGGGGCCATTCAGCAAGGAGAGTGGGAGGAAAAGGGGCCATTCAGCAAGGAGAGTGGGAGGAAAAGGGGCCATTCAGCAAGGAGAGTGGGAGGAAAAGGGGGCGGGGGCAAAAGTAAACCTGATCCTCAAGAGCAAAGTTTTGTTTATAATGTCCAGATTCAGATGCAAAACCGCTCCACTTGTGATTAGTCTGAAGCCTGTGATTGGTCCGTACGGGCTTCCTGTAGGCTTCGTCTCCCCCCCCCCCCCCCCCCAAGCTCACACCGCACCTCCCTACCCCACCCCTCCCGAAGCTAAAGCAAAAGATGTGTTTGAAGCACTCTGGCTGCCTCTCAGTCTCAGAGAGCGGCACCAGAGTGTTTCAAATAGGTTCTGGTGGAAGGTGGAAGGACGTGAGCCTTGAAAAGTGTTTTTCTTCACTAAGCATGTTAATATTCAAACAGGTTATTGCAACAGTACTTTCAAAACATCACTGGACGATAACAAAGCAACTAACATTCAGTCTCCATATTTCTGTTCTTGAAACCCCCTCAGTCTCCAAATCTAAGATATCACACACACACACACACACACACACACACACACACACACACACACACACACACACACACACACACACATCTAACAAAAAAAAATACAACCACTGAAAATGATGCCAAAACATACATAACATTATTCAACTGTTTGGGGAGTCTTTTCCACCAAAACATACGGACGTTTTGTTGTTGCTGTTGTTGCTTTTTGTCCCCGTCCCCCCCCCCCCCCCCCCCCCCCCCCCCCCCCCCCCCTCAGATGAAGAAAAAGGAATTCTTAATGTTGCATTTTCCCAACGGCTGATTTCCACCCCCTTGGCGGAAACATTTCGTTCTTAGGTTTCTACACGGATGTGCTGAAATAACCTCGTCTTTTAGTTTAGAGTTGTATCGTGACAGTCCAGCCGACTACACAGAGTCATTTTCTGGGCTGTCAAACTTTAAGGACAAAAACAAGCCATACTATGAAGAGGCCAGATAATCGAAACAGATTGTATCATGGAAAAGAAACAAACAATATAGGAAATCATGACATGCTAGCTACAGCAGCAACGTAAAACAAACAAACAAACAAACAAACAAAAGAAGACCACGCCCAGAGCGTAAGGCACTCCCCCGGATCTCTCAACCCCAGATTAAAAAATAAAAAGGAATGGACAATATCTAAATGCCAGAAAAAGTTATCTTTGTTTTTTTTTTAAACTTCGTTATGACTAAGCTGAAGTGCTGGAGCCCAGTGCCAATTTACTGAAAATCTAAAATCATCCATTCATAGAAATATACCCCAAAATAATAAATTTGTTGTTTTATCTTTCGTTTTTTTCAATTGTTCTTGTTGATTTGAGTTTTTCTCACTGCCCCTCGTTCCTTTTTCGAACTCACAAGAAGACCCCCTCCCACCACCCATCCGCCTTAACAATCAGAAGAAATAAAAGACGCACACACAGTAGGATGGGGAGGAACAAGATTATCAAGTGGGAAACATGTGAAACAACTTAATGCCTATAAGGATGTTCAAAAATGAAAAAAAAGTCAAACACAAGTATAAAATCATCAAACATATACCAGTGGCTGAGGGACTACTTAGGACAAGATACAGAATCTATCTTTGGTATTATGAAGTTCGATTTCTCAAAACTCTTGGTGGAGTGTGAACAGTGGGTTTGACTGGTGAGATATCTGGAAATGGGACTACTGGCGACAAAATGGTCGCTCATAAAAGTAGGAGAGAGAGAGAGAGAGAGAGAGAGAGAGAGAGAGAGAGAGAGAGAGAGAGAGAGAGAGAGAGAGATGTTCCATTACTCGACAGTTTCAAACAAGGAAAAGCGTTTTACCTGTGGTAATTGATCTGAACTTCGCATGTTAACCACTTCATGCAAGTATTAAAAATGAAAAAAGAAAGCTCCATCTTCAAAACGCAAATTGTCCATCGCATATGTGTTGCCATACAGGAGTCCAAGTGTCTTGTGACAACGAGTGCAGCACACGTCACTAGCTGATTTAACAACGGACTAGACACTAGTTTATTGTGAAAGTAGTGACAGAAGTGTGGTGTTGCCTCATCCTCAAAACTCCGTTCTCCCATCCCAAAACCTGAAACTATAACGTTCACTGCTGGCTTGAAGATATCGATGCTTTGTTTCCTAGTCAAACACAACACTGAGTGACATCAAAGCTTTTCTCCGAGCGCGGAGTCAGTAACTCATGGTTTCAGGGCAAATGCGTGCCTTATATTAAGTTCGCATCTGATTGTTTGCCAATCGGGTTTAATGTCATCCATCAATCACAGGATTTTTGACTCAAATAATTAAAGTGGACTTAAATGATGGGCAGACTTGGGTTTCGAAATTATCAAAACAAAAATATGTAAACAATACAATACAAACAATTTGTTGTGCGACTCATTTTTTTAGCAGTCGACATTCTCTGAACAAGAGGCATGATAGTATTCTTTGATTATGTATGGTTAATTTACATATATATATATATATATATATATATATATATATATATATATATATATAAGTGAGAGAGCGAGAGAGACAGAGACAGAGACAGAGAAAGACAGAGAGGGAGGAAACAAATCTGACGTATCGGTGCTCTGTTCGCAAAGTGAAACAAATCACAACAAAATGGTGTAACAAATCCTGCTAGTAAGACAGGAGCGAGACAATTCAGTAAACAATTAACACAATCCGGTACACATAAACGGCAACGCTCCAAATGAAATGAGGGGTATTAAGTAACATGCCTACGAATGATGCAATGACCATAGAAGCGCGGAAAGGCACTGCTACTTTACGTAACATATATCCGAGAAACGACTCCCCGTACAGACACTCGAGTCCCATACACAGAATAAGGCAGATATTTAGGTTATAGGTCGACATCAAACACGACACAGTAGCCAACAGTTGACAGTATCCGCCAGCAGATACCCAGTGCCCCTCTCCAGGGTGGGTCTACCACAGAGTCTCCACTCCTCCCAGCTCCCGGCGTGGCTCACTAAGTTCCATTACAGTCAACCCATGATGGCGCCCTCCCAGTCGCCAGAGACAGGACCCCATTTGCTTGTCCTCAAAGTTCTCCAGTTAAGCCAAAGAAAGCAGCCTCCATGTCTCGGTAACGAGAGCGGAGTCAGTGGGTGTCCTCTTCAACTAATTGTTGACGGCTTTTTTTGTTTAGGGACAGTCGGAAACATTATCACCACTTCCCAGTTTTGCCGGACCAAGAAAAACAGCAATGAAAAACAATAAGGAACCGAAAATTTCTTCGAAAAGTATCGTTTTCTGTCATGTCTGGATTTTTTTAAAACAACACAAGATGATCTTGCTATTGCGCTAAAATACAGAAACGATTTGGAAATACAACACGCTTTGTCTATGTGTTCTTTTTAGGTGATCTTGATCATGTTGCCGCGTTAAGCCAGCGAAAAAAAAAAAAAAAAGAAACGCTTTAAGATAAATAGTGCCCTGGTGTTTTTAAGCTTTGTAATGCTTTGTTCTGTCTTCCCTTGAATGTATACACACTTTCTTAAATGAATTGTCATTGCATTAACGAAGCAGCGACGGCCACTACTACATTCCCACATGACAGACCCCAAAACAAATCCTCCGGATAATGATGTGTGTGTGTGTCAAGGAAAGTATTACAACGCAAACAGTAAACCAGCTGATATTCTACATTCCAGCAATATGTAAGAGACAGTTTGCACTAGACATCAACACCATAACGGTGGTACACATGATTAAAACAATGTCGAAAACAAAACAATGATCTTTGTCAATTCAAGAGTAACGGGCTTGGGATTGTCAACAAATACAGCGTCATGTACAAGAAGAACCAGCCTATTGCAGCAGCATGCTGCTGCCTTCTACTAGGCTGACATGTGGCGTGTCAGTCGCTGTGTGTCTTCTGCAAACTGTAACAGTGCACGACACTGTCCACGATCTCCGAGTCCAATACACACCAGATGGACATACAGCTCACAGCGTCGAGGTACAATGACCATCTCCTGACATTAAAAACCATGAAGACTCAACCACGTCGCGCATGAGCGCTTTCTAAGTCTTTGAATTACTCTACATGTAGAACAAAATTTAAAAAAAAAAAGCGATTTGGCATTACACATCAAAACGAAAGGAAGTACACGGTGTGTGTGTGTGTGTGTGTGTGTGTGTGTGTGTGTGTGTGTGTGTGTGTGTGTGTGTGTGTGAGTGAGATAAATATCAGAAGAATGAATCTAGGTCAAGGAAAATGAAAAGTAAACTGTGAGTTTTGATGTGATCCGTCATCTAATTTTTACCTGACCGATCACAAAACAAAAAAAACAAACAAAAATCAAAATGATTTGTAAACTTGTTCAACACAACAAAGCATATATACAAAGAACAACGAAAGGTAAGAAGAGAAATGAAACGAGAAAACAAAGTAACAAACAAACGGGGAACAAACAGTAAGAGCTGCACTTTCATCCAACGCCTCTGTGAGATCTGATGACACGTGTGTTGAGGCTACATCCCAAAGAGTCCTCAGTCCTTCCGCGGAGTGGTGGAAACAAGGGGGGGGGGGGGGGGGGGGGGGGGGTGGGGTTGTGGAGGGCGGGACAGGTTGAGGGGGTTCGTCAGAAGATTAGCCTATTATGCCAGACAGCACTCAGCGCTTCCGTTGAGGCCTGTTGAGATCCTGGAATCACTCTTTCCAAGGCCTTTC
Organism: Conus canariensis; assembly: GCA_033310375.1. Lineage (NCBI taxonomy): Eukaryota > Metazoa > Mollusca > Gastropoda > Neogastropoda > Conidae > Conus > Conus canariensis. Next base: position 24,736,496 of record CM065714.1, on the reverse strand, counting down.
CTGCAGGACGTTGGCAGACGACTGGAGAGCACCTGACGGCAGGAAACATCTCTGTCGGCATGCAGCCCGTGCCCTCAGAAGCACCGTTCTGAAACGGGACCGACAACAGAAGTGTCCTGGCAACTATTTCTCGCACATCTTAATACTGGTCTCACAAAATCAAACCGAACAACAATGTACAACATTTTTAACATCCTCAATACCAGACATGGAGCTGGAGCTTTTTGGCTGGCATCCATAGCCCAGCCGGGCGAAACTTTGATCGGCTCCGTCTGTTCCATGGCATTAAGCTGTATAAACACCAGGAAACCAGAACCATAAGCTGGCGAAGAGACAAAAACAAGAAAACAAGTGTCAAATTCATAATTTTCATAAAGTCAAAACAACGGGTCAGATTGTATCAGTCACACTTTTACCCTGTGTAAAGACAAATGTCAACATCTTAGGGGACGTCACCCCGCATGGCAAAACGTCACGTGATCACCAAGGAAACGGTCGGTCTCCTAACATGGTCTGCTGTGTGTGGGAAACTTTGACAGAGTCAGGTGGGCTTTAGAACCGATCAAGGCACGACCAACACTTCTACAAGGCACATGAAAAATCTTTCCGCAACGACAGTCGTTTAGCGAACAGAAACAGACGATGCCTTGGTCCACCTCCAGCAGGGGGGGGGGGGGGGGGGGGGGGACAGGGAACTAGTGATAATGACAGCACAATCTACACGGTGACTGAAGTGTGGAGTTCCAGACAGAACCTCGAGACCTGCTCCCAACCATCATGGATGTTGCTGACAGCAACGGTGTTGCGGATGTGCGTTTCCTGCAGACTCATGTATACCTCTCCCAGCTCTGTTCCCCAGGGACGGCAGCAGCGATAGGGTTAAACATCTGGCGGTGGAGCCCCACGCCATATTGGTAGTTGGCGGTGCTGGAGGCCCCGGAGCCAGAAGACGTAGGCTGGGGAAGATAGGGGCCGCCATGCATGGTGGGCGGGGGAGGCGGAAAGGGCACTCCGCCCTCCAGACCCCCGCTGCCGTAACGCCCTGACGATGAGCTGCTGACGTCGTAACCATCGTACTTGGGATCGCAATAGCGCTGCTGGTGTTGTTGCTGCACTTGGCTCTGCTGCTGCTGCTGCTGCTGTTGCTGCTGCTGGGCGTTGAGCTGCTCCAGTTTGACCTGCTGACAGCTGGGCTCGTCGTCGCCGTACTTGCAGTCGCTGGCGGAGGGGCTGGGGCCCAGGAAAGAGGGAGGCGAGGTTTGAGACGAAGGGGAGCGGGCCGTCTGGTCGGACAGGTCAAAGGGTGGGTTGATGGTGCTGCTGGCCCCGTTGGACACTGGCATGGCGCTGGCGGAGGTGCTGCTGCCGTTGTTGATCATGTAGTGCGGCGGCAGGCAGCTGGCCGCGGCGTTCATCCGGTAGGAGGTCACCCAGCTGCCTGCAGAGGAGGCCACCCCGCTGGACCCCGCCCCCAGGTAGCACTGGCTGTACTGGGCTTCGCTGCGGGGACCCAGCTGGTGGTGGGGGTGGTGGGGGTGGTGGGGGTGGGAGTGGGGGTGACCGTGCGTGTTTGGCAGAGTCATGCCAGGAGGAGGGAGGTACTGGTCCAGGTCTTGGTCGTCCAGCGGCTCCATGACGTCGGGGCTCAGGTCACGCAGATCCACCCGGCTGAAGTCTATCGGGTGACCGTTGGGACCTGAAACATGCCCCGTCGTTTCTTTCATTACAACCAATATCTGAGTTTAAACATTGTCCTTGCACTTCGAGAAACTGGAAAATGACTGACATTTTCATTTCTTGGTCACTAATGAAAATCATATTTTGCCATTCCAGCGAAGAACGATTTATCCTTTTTTTTCTTTTTCATTAGTCTCTTTCGAGGCTTTTCTTACCTACAAAAGAAAATAGTAACATGTTCGACTTGGTAGCTGCCTGATCTTGCGAGCTAGATACTGTTACGAACTAATGATCTACCAATGTTGTCATCTTTATTTAAAGTTTTATTCTTTCGCATAAAAAGCCGTATGTATCAGGATAAACTTTGTACGTGTATGATCTTGTGAGTTATCATATGCAATATCTACGATGTAGGTATTATGTATTTGAGTTATAATATTTATTAATAGATTATTACCATCGCTATGATGTATATTGTATAAGAAACACTCTTCTTAAAAAGATGCGCAAGTCACCGATATTTCATTAAAATAGTATTACTTTTACTATATATTGTATCAGAAACACTCTTCTTTGCAAGATGTGCAGGCCAGTGATATTCCATTAATATAGCATTACTATCACTACATACTGTATAAGATACTCTTCTTTGCAAGCTGCACAAGTCAGTGATGTTTCATTAATGTAGCATCACCATCACTTTATACTGAATCAGAAACAGTCTCCTTTGCAAGATATGCAAGTCAATAATATAAGGTGAGGTGAACATCATGCTGAGAGAGGCCCCTAGGGACCGGTGGGCCTTGACAGAATTCGGACATATTCAGCATCAGTGCCCATATGGCATAGTAACAGACCACGGTGCCACGTTCTTGTCAACGTTACGACCGGTCATATTCATTGGCTTTGGGGTAAATTGAGTGTCTGAAAGAAAAGAAAAAGTGACACCCGAAGGTGCGAGTGGGTGGGACCCAAAGAAGTTGTGTCTTTAACTGCCCAACCAACCAGCCGGTGCAACTGGATGAGTTGGGTGTCTATGTCTTTTTTTTTTTTTTCCTATTAATTTTCTCTTTTTCTTTCCGGAGATGCACGAGGAGGGGTGGGGGTGGGGGAAATCCGGAGGAGGTGGGGGAGAGATGGGAGGAAGGGGAAGTTTTTTTCATACACTGGAGCCAGTGTTTAGCTCGGGGAGGTCTGTAACAACAACAGGGGAAGAAGGACAGAGCTCGGGTGAGAAAAAACAACTGAAACATTCATCAATGCACGGATTTCCTCGAACAGGAACAGTGCCTAACCAACAGAATAAAAGGAACAAAGATGTCTGATCTACGAATCGGTCCAATGCAACTTAAGTGACATGGGCACAAAACAGTTTGACGGCTGCTTTTTTTTCCCTGTGTGACTAACCGTGTGCAACGTCATCAGGCGCAATAAGGAAGACGAAAGGATGGGGGTGGGGGATGAGGGAACTTCCGGTGTAATCACGTGACCTATCTCCTTTGATCTGCAGACGAAAAGACTAAAGGGGGTCAAGGTCGCGGATAGTTTTCCCTTTAGCAACACCTCACAAATTACACGGCTTCACTGGGTCAGGAGCAGAGGCAGAAGAGCGCACTACCCAGTGGATGATTTAGTTGAGAGAACACTCTGGTAGACAGCATGGTCTGCCATCATCACTGACGACAGTATAAAAATGTAAAACGTAATTTCATCCATCAAAATCAACGGCAGTAAAAGTTAATACATAAAAAAAAAAGAATTTTTTTTAATAATTACTCCCGGCAATTATTTTCAGCTAAACATTTTTTTTTCAAAACGGTTGAATTGATTTCAAATGGCTGAAATGACTGAAACGGTTGAACGTTAAGTCTAGATTTTATATGTCTTATAGGTCTTACACGTCATAAGATTTCAT
>CM065714.1:24724545-24729545 GCA_033310375.1 Conus canariensis | reverse complement strand
TGTTCGTACGCATGGTTATGACGTGCCACGTCCGTCCCCGCTGTCATCCCCAAGTGATGCAGACAACGAGGAATCGTCCTAAGAGAATGGTGGGCAGGGAGGCAGACGATCTTACCGACAGACTGCACCGGCACCACAAGAGCGACAACAGCTCCAGATGGGCAGGCTATCAGTTGGGTGGGAGGTATCGGGAGAAATGGAACCCGCAGCGTGGTCAGAATGGCAGCTGGGTGGGTCACGAAGCTCTACCGGGCAGCTGACCACACCGCACTGTTCCTTTTTGTTGTTGCCGTCATAACGAATCCGTCTACTGACCACCAGAACGACGTCGCCCAGTGCCCACTGGCTCTCGGGAGAGAAGCAAGTGAAGGTGGACAGTCTGCCGTGTCCATACATGCCACCATGGGCATTAATGGGGAAAAACAAAGCACCGAAACAACAAAAATCGCTCATTCATCCTGCTTTCGCCTTCCATTCTTCAACACGCCCTTAACCTGGTTACGAACATGTCATCATTAAAGATATTTTCACTGTGTTCATTCTATGCAAGCTGGCGCTTTTTAAATTTTGATTTTAGGTTGTTTTTGTTTTTTTGTTTTTTTTTGCCAGGTTAGTGAGTGTTAAAGAATAATTCGTCGCTGACAGACAAAAATGACTCTTTGCTGGTCGTGTATTTGCTCACAAATATCCCTTTCCAAGTGGAGGGACAATTCACGTGTTTATGACACCATCTCCTTTCCGATAGGGACAACGACCGGTGGCTAAATCATTTTTCCACCTCAAAACACTTGTGTTATGGTAAGGAAGAGGTTACCATGTAAAGACATCCTGATCCCCCCCCCTCCCCCCCCCTCCCTTTAGCAGTTTACGGTGGTGACAGGCACGAAGCAGCGCCGCCAACCAATGAAACGGGCAGCTAATCTGCAGGCTGCGTCATGTTGGCATCAGTGTGGCCACGGTTATCGCCCGCTGCACTGCACGTGATAAGCGCTGTGCACTGACCCACCTCTCTCAGCCCTGTTTCCCACACACCACTGCGGGAACATGTAACACGGCGCTGCCGACCTGACAAGCTGTTCATAGCTATATGCGCGCGCAAGCACACACACACACACACACACACACACACACACACACACACACACACACACACACACTCGCGCGCGCGCACACACACGCATACGCACACACACATATGCACACACACGCACGCATACACACATGCACGCGCACGCACACGCACGCAAGTGCGCGCGCGCGCACACAAACACACACACACACACACACACACAACACACACACACACACACACACACACAAATACACACTCAAACATCACACTCAAACAAACAATCACACCCAAACACACACACACACACACACACACACACACACACACACACACACACACACCCCTTGCGCGTGAGCAACCACACGAATTTCTTTTCAACGTGCAAATCCTGCAGTGTTATATAACGTATGAAGCTTTTATCATTGTGCCTTGACCTGAGGAAGCTGTTAACCAGCCAAAATTTGTCAAAAATATGTCTGAAGACATGAAAAGACTGTTTTTTTTATTCTTGTATATTTATAGTTTTTATTCTTGTGTGTGTGTGTGTGTGTGTGTGTGTGTGTGTGTGTGTGTGGTGCGCGCGCGCGCGCGCGCGCGCGCGCGTGCGTGCGTGTGCGTGTGTGTGTAGAAAGAGATACATACATACATACACACACACACACACACACACACACACACACACTGACTGACTGAAACCATTTACTGTCAGATTAACATAGTGTTGTACTGACATTTTAAAAAGAAAAACCTTAATGAATTAATGAGGTAACGAAAATAATACAAATAACATCTGAATGACATAAAAATCATAAAGGAAAATTAACAGGGAAACATTTAACATCTTTCTAAGTAATCATAATTAAAATATCAGAAATTGTAACAATAAAGCAAATTACATCTTAACTGTACTGAAAATCACAATCTCTCTCTCTCTCTCTCTCTCTCTCTCTCTCTCTCTCCCTCTCTCTCTCTCTCCTCTTCTCTCTCTCTCTCTCTTTCTCTCTCAGAACACCATAAAAAAAAAATTTAAAAAAAGGAAAGACCCCCCCCCCCCCCCCCCCAAACACATGCACACAAACACACACCATCCAATCACACACACACACACACACTCTCTCTCTCTCTCACAGACACACACTCCCACACACACACACACACACACACACACACACACACACACACACACACACACACACACACACTCACAAAAACCACGCTTCCCCTTCCCCCTACTCACGTGTATGCGAGCACGCACATATATTCACTCACAGACAAACAAATAAAAACCAAAACTCTCTCTCTCGCACGCGCGCGCGCGCGCGCGCACACACACACACACACACACACACACATACATACACACAAACCGCCACCTCCCCTACACACACTCAAAACATATCCACACAAAAAACGTATAGACGTACGCACAACATGCTCTCACATATAAACAAAACGAAGTTCTTCCCCCCCCCTCTCTCTCTCTCTCTCTCTCTCTCTCTCTCTCTCCTCTCTCTCTCTCTCTCTCTCTCTCTCTCTAGCGCGCGCACAACCTGTGCAAAAGTTTCGTAAATGGAATAATGCGACCTAGTACACGTGAGAGTCGGACAGCTATGTCATGTAACAAATTCTTTGCTCTACGTGTGCATCAGACCACTAAACCAAAAAAGAAACAAACATTAAAAAAAAAATAAAATTAAAAAAAAAAAAAATCCGTTAGAAAAATCTGCCAAGTGGATGAGACTTGATCAGATTTACAGCCAAATTGGCTAGCCTCCACCCATTTTCTGGGTTGGGACAAAAAACACTATGCAATGTTAAAGGTAGATTTGTAGACAAAATTTTATCATGAAGACATTGAAAATACGCTTTTGTTAATGAACATTCAAGTAAAAAATGAGATACATTAAGGTTTTGACCACAGACACACAAAGGAGATGGTTTTAAAAACCTGCCAAACCAACAATCCACCCGTATTCTGTGCAATAAATTTCGATTCGGAATAGAACCTGGCGGACTTATACAATGACTGCTGGGGCAGAAAGATCCCATCTGTTCTTCTGAATGGCAGCTTCAATGTACTGTGTTCTTCTCTGGTCCCAGAGTGCTTTTGTCAGAATATTGTTTATTTCAAGAACCGAATAAGGAATATCACATAAAACTGTATTCGATTTGCACATTGAAGCCTCTTTTGCACAGGTATCAGCCAGTTCATTCCCTCGAAGATCGCAGTGACCGGGTACCCATAATAATGTTATTTTGGAACCTCGCATCATTAACTGGTGAATTGAAAATAAAATTTCACTGACGAGATCAGGACGACTTGATGTATTTTGAAGGTGTAAAGCCGTTAAAGCAGACTTGGAATCTGACAAAATCAGTATTCTTTCTGGTAAGACTTGCACATCAAGAATGAAATTAATAGCTTTCATAAGAGCAAATAACTCAGCAGTGAAAATAGAACAACCTTTGGTAATATGAAATCTTTTTTCAATGTTAAGGGAAGGTATCACGAAAGCAGCACCAACCTCAGAAGTACACGAAACTGAACCATCAGTGAAAATATGCAGATAAGATTCATATTCAGTGTAAATCAATTCTTTAACAAGAGAAGCAAGCAAAAGTGGATTCTCATTTTTAGTAATATTACCATAGGAACAGAAAAAATCTGCTTGCTTCATCAACCAAAGGGGGAAAGGGTATTTGGTCATTTTAACAATGTTGTCAAGCGAAAAGTTGCATGCATGTAAAAGAGGAGATACATAATCAGACAATGAAGTATATGCTTTTTTATTCCGTATCTCTCTAGAAACGTAGGTGCTTTCATCAAGTTCAGAAGTAACTGAGTTAGGGACTGTTCTTGCTCGTGCTGAGTAGCTACAAGCACAGAGCATCCTATGTTCATTTAAAGGCAAAACTCCTGCCTCTCTGTAAGTCATATCAATTGATGCCCATCTTGGAAGCCCCAAAGCAATTTTAAGTGCTAAGGAATCAATACTAGTTAACTTATGTAAATCTGTCTTTGGTGCAGTGAAAAATACTTCTTGACCATAACTTACAATCGAACGAACTGTCCCTAAGGCGACATGGATAAGATTAGATCCATAATTTATTAGAGGGATTCCAGTTAGGACTCGCAGTAACGCAATTTTCTTTCTTGCCTTTTCCACGAGATGATTTATATGTTTACACCAAAATAATTTATAGTGAAAAATAACGCCTAGAAATTTTACTTGCTTACTTGGGAAAATGAAAGAATCACCTATTTGTACTTTTACAGCGTCCCTACCTTCAAAATCGATATTTTTCTTTGTAAATATAATAAAAACCGATTTGTCCGTTGATAAGTTAAAACCGTTTGAATTCAAATAATTAACAAGTTTACTGACCGCAAATTGAAACTGTTCAACAATTTTATTACGCTTGATTTTGTTTTTTGTAAAATTACAATTTACATTTTTCCACATTGCAATATCATCTGCATAAGCAGCTAAAGTTGCCCCTTTCGTGTCAATCTGATTAAGATCATAAAGCATCAATGAGAAGAGGATTGGAGAAATGACACTTCCTTGAGGGACACCCATGTTAACATATCTTGTACTTGACAGCACACCATTTAGTTTTACTTGTAGCGTTCTTCCAGATAAAAATGATTGTAAAAACATGTGGAAACGACCTTTAATCCCAATTTCATGAGCCTTGGACAATAATTTAAAATGCCAAACAGAATCGTACGCTCTATGAATATCAAAAAACGTGGCTAAAGTAGAGTGTCGCTTAGCCAAGGCTTTTTTGACGTGTGAAGCTAAAAGACTAACATGATCAGTGACACCCCTCCCTTTTCTGAAACCAGCTTGAAATATTGGCAAAATCCCATTCTTTTCAAGGAAATGTTCTAATCTGAATTTCATTATCCTCTCAAAAAGTTTTC
>CM065714.1:24704545-24719545 GCA_033310375.1 Conus canariensis | reverse complement strand
CGACCCGTTTAAAGAAGCAGACTTTGCGGACTGTTCTACATAATGTTTCGACCCGTATAAAGAAGCAGACTTTGCGGACTGTTCTACATAATGTTTCGACCCGTTTAAAGAAGCAGACTTTGCGGACTGTTCTACATAATGTTTCGACCCGTTTAAAGAAGCAGACTTTGCGCACTGTTCTACATAATGTTTCGACCCGTTTAAAGAAGCAGACTTTGCGGACTGTTTACATAATGTTTCGACCCGTTTAAAGAAGCAGACTTTGCGCACTGTTTTATATATGTTTCAACACGTTTAAAGAAGCATACTTTGCGGACTCTTCTACATATGTTTCAACACCTTTAATTAAAGAAGTAGGTTTCACGGACTGTTTTATACATGTTTCAACACGTGTAAAGAAGTATAATTTGCGAACTTTTCTTTTTATAACATGTTTCAACCCGTTTAAAGAAGCATACTTTGCGGACTGCTCTATATATGTTTCAACACGTTTTCAGAAGTATACTTTGCGGACTGTTCTATGTGTTGAAGAAGTACATACTTTCGCGGACTGTTCTATATACGTTTCAACACGTTTAAAAAAAAAAAGTATCTACTTTGCGAACTGTTCTTTACATGTTTCAACACGTTTTACAAAAAAAAAAAGAAGTATATACTTTCACTGACCGTTCTCCCGGGGGTGGGGGTGAGGGGTGGGTGGGTGGGTGGTGGGGGGGGGGTGTCTGTGTGTGTCAACACAGTCTGACGCTGGACTGACTCTTGTGACGGCGAGGAAGGAAGTGTGACGCCGGCTTGACAGCTCTCACACACCAACCTGATCACTTCTGTTCCGGCCTGCTTCTTTGTAGCATTTGTTTGGCTTTGTTGAGTCACCACAGGCAGCCGCCAGGGACTCCGCCCCCCCCCCCCTCCCTGCCCCCATCCCCTCCTTCCCCCTTACCCCCTCACCTGCTCAGTGCCATCCTCCCGCCCACCCCTACTCCCAACCGCCTCTCTCTCTCTCTCTCTCTCTCTCTCTCTCTCTCTCTCTCTCTCTCTTCTCTTCTTCTCTCTTTCCTCTCTCTAATTTTTTTTTAAACACGGTAAGTCCTATTGATGTACACACTTCGGCCGAATGCTCAGGCCATCACTGGGTATGTATACGGAACCATCAACACACCAAGCATATTACTCAAATAAAACCATGCACAATCACAGTTGCTTAGATAACACACATACATTATAACAACTTGATGTGTGTGTGTGTGTGTGTGTGTGTGTGTGTGTGTGTGTGTGTGTGTGTGTGTGTGTGTGTGTGTGTGTGTAGATTCTTTAAGCTGGATAATACACTTCCAGATAAAATAAAAATAGAAACAAAGCACACAACACACCACACACACACACACACACACACACACACACACACACACACATACACACACACACACACACACACACACACACACACATGCTCAAGGCCTTGATCTTGCCCTTGTGCAGATGAGTGCACGAACAAAAGACTGTCGGAACACCGATAGAATGAGCGTTCTCCACTACAGTATCTACCAGCCCCCCTCCTGCCTTATGTAGTCCTAGAGTCGCACTAGGAGAAGTGCTTCCAGATGTGAAGGATTGGCGCATTGTTTGCCGGACCTAGGCAAACACGGGAGCCGGATGATTGCTGACGGGGGTCTGGTTCAGCCATTGGTGTCTGCGGTGCTCGTTAGCCAGTCTCTTCCGACTGATAGCCATCCCTTGAAGTCCCATCCTCTCTATGTTCTCCAGATGAGGAAGACATGCTTAGGAAGAGACAGGCTGTGATGTCTTGCGTCGTCTTTTACAATCTATGTTCATATGTAGACTACGGGCCTATCCAGTTGCCTCTTCCGAAGTGAAGTCCTTGATTTCTGGATCGACTTGCGAGTATGATGGCTAGACGACGGACATGTGTTTACATGTATGTGTATTTGTATGTATATAATATATATATATATATATATATATATATATATATCAGTGTATAAGTAATAATAATGTTTGTCATCATATAAAATCAAGATAAAAAGAACTCAACTCTCTTACAACTGCTGCGCAGTGAACTGATTTAATAGGTCGATTTCATTAAAAACTTCACCATCCACAATTTGGCATTCTCTTTCTTGGGCAGTAAGAAAGAAAAAAAAAAAAAACAACAGGTAAAAGGTTGTCAGAGAGGCGTGACTAACCCCCTGTGATGATCACAGTGGCAGAGGGACTGGCAGGAAGCGACGGACAGCGGTCATCCTTGTCTGGAATAACTGGATCAGAACCCAGAGTGGCTGTCTGCCGGCAGGATCCCGGCACCACGGCTCCTGCTGCTAATCGCTTCACCACCACCACGGGGCTCCCCCTGTCACACCCGCTGGCTAACAGGCCCCACAGTGCACGCCCTCTCCACCGCGGCCTGGGATCACTTGCCGCTCGTTAAAGACGCCATGCCTGGACACAGATCCTCTCGTCTCACCGCCGTTCAAGCCTTCTTCGCGTCCGGCACGGCCACCCGGAGATATGAAGTCACTAACGGCTACCGGAAAAGAACAAGCGGGTAGCGCGAGCTGGTTGACAGCCTTGGTCAGCTGATTAACCCCAGGCCTCCTCGCCGCTTGTGGTCAGTTTGTTCCCCTGCAACTGACGGTAATTAGGGGGAGGACGGGGATGTCATATTTGGACAATAGGTCCACACAAACTGGATTTTTGTTCTAGCCAAGTACCGGCACCGGCTTTAGTCGTTACAGGCAGTGGTCTCTCCCGCCGACGGTGTCAAGCTGCCCTTCACTGTTGGGCCTCTCGGTGATGGCAACTCGCAGGGGTCCTCGTCGTCTGTATGGAGTTTGCTTAACGGCTTTTCAGTATTACAGCGCAGCCGACCACACAGCGCCTTTTCAGAGCTGTTAATTAAACTCATACTCATCCAGAATACGTCAGACCATTAAAAAAAAATTCTACCTGAAAAAGAAACCATCAGAGCAAACCATGCTGTGGTAGTAATCCTGATGGCAGATGATATTACGCTGTGCTGAGAGCGCCACGCATTCCCCTCGATTGCTCACTCCCAAGGTCGTTAAAAGACAAATCGTTAAAACATGATAGAAAAACATTCCTACGCCAGAAAAAAAGAGCCTAAAATAGCCAAACTGGACAGTGGACAGAGCAAAATGGACAGCGAGTGTCTACTGAGGACAGTGTGTACGATTCTCACTACCTTGGCGCCAGATTATAACCAAAAAAAAACTGACCTGTAATAATTTGTTTTTGATAAAAAGAAGTGTAAATGAGCTTCCAGAACAAAAGGCACAGGAAGGAGTAGAGTCCACAAATGCTGAAAAAGAAGAGTAGACGACTAAAACGCAGACGAAACTTTGAAGAAAAAAAGAGAAAGGGGAAAAAAAAAAAGAAAGAAAGAAAGAAAGAAATGAAAGAAAGAAAGAAAGAAAGAAGACGAAAGGAGTCGAAGAGACTGAGAGAAAAAAAAAAGAAGAAAAAAGAAAACGAGGTTATTGGTAACAGAACTCCCCAAAGGCGAGGGAGCTAGGAGCCCCCAGCATCTCGTGGGGCAGGTTTGATGGGTCTTCTTGATTCTGTGCACGTGACATGCACACACAGCGAGTGCACACACACACACACACACACACACACACACAACACACACACACACACACACACACAGATGCGCGCGTTATATTTCAATGATACTGAATGAAAAAGGCTGTTCTTACTACGAATATGATTATGTAGAAGGAAACGTTCTTTCGTCTTCTCAATTAAATTTGTATGTCATCGTGTTTCGCAGTGTTTTTTTTTACTAATGCCACTTTGTAGCCTGCTTGTCTTTTCTACATTAGCGACACTCTTTCGCCCTCATCCACCACATTTTCTGTCTGTAGGCATGTAAAAGTCGTTTTCAACGGACTCTCTCTCTCTCTCTCTCTCTCTCTCTCTCTCTGTGTGTGTGTGTGTGTGTGTGTGTGTGTGTGTGTGTGTGTGTGTGTGTGTGTGTGTGTGAGTGAGTGTAGCTGTGTGTGTGATTGTGTGCGCACACGCGTGTGTGTTGATTCGACAAAGTAATGCGAAATCTCAGTTTCAATCATTTGCGAGGGAACTAGACGACATCTGACTTCACATGCCCATTCCTCCACCCATGCCCTCCTCTATCACTGCTCCCCCTCCCCCCCCTCTACCCCCCCCCCCCCCACCGCCACCCCCAGCCTTCCCCTCCCCCTACGCAAGACTGGAGGTAGCAGTAGTAGTAATAGTCGTCGTCGTCAGGAACACTGTAATGGAACCTCCCAGCCAAACGTCATCCCTGTCACAGTGTCTCCAAACCACTCCTGCCAGAACTCTGCGTGGCTGGTGCCGTTTTCTTTCGTCGGCAGACCCCAAAGTGTACAGAGTTGCCTCCCACTCCTACTCCACCCCACAGAAATGTGTGCATGTCTGTGCTCCACCCCCAACACCCCCCCCCCACCTCCCCGCTTCCGCCCCCCCCCCCCCCCCCCTCAGCCTCCCTCTGATAGGTAACACTTGCTCACATGTTGGTCGTGCTGTGGGGGTGACATCTAAGCCGGCTTCAAACGCAAACGGGCCCGTCAAGGAGTCACACATGCCTGCCTGCCTGACCGCGACCGAGGCTCACGTGCTGCTAAATACCACAGTGGGGCGCCAACCACCTCACTTCCGCTGTCATGCCAGAGCGCGGAACACGCTTTGCCGTCCCGTCGTCATTTGCCCAGAGGTTGGGTGTGACCAGGGAGGGCAAGCGTTAGGGATGCCCCGCTACATTCCCTGACAATTAGCTTAGCCCCTGAGGGGGAGGTTTGGTCGGAGGGGAGGGCTGAGGGGGCGGGAGGGAGGCATGTTGGACAGGAACAAGCCCCTCTCTCCCACCACCTCTTCTCTCTCCCCCCCCCCCCCCCCCCTTCTCTGCTTCCCCTTTACTTCCGGAAGAAGCTCCCGTGCCGCACGTGGGCTCCGTCCACTACGACAATAAGGGGTGACAGCTGTGCCCACTGGCGGCAACAATAATTACATCAGAAGAGGGGGAGTCCGGGGACGAGGTGGCGGGGGGGGGGGGGGGGGGGGGGGGGGAGGGGCGACGGGAGGAGGAGGTTGGCTGGGAACGAGCTCCAGCTCCGACTGTGAAGGCGTATGGTCGGTCCATCCTATAGCCTTGGTGAAAACTGACCACTTCAACAGCTGTTTGTCCATGGTTGTTTGATGGCAGCCTCAAAACAGTCTCCATCAGTAGTAGTCATTTCCTCACACTCTCACACACACACACACACACACGCACGCACGCACGCATGCAAGCGCGCGCACAGACCACACACACACACACACACACACACACACACACACACACACACACACACACACACAGACCACACACACACGCACACGCACACACACATACACACAACTATGTCCGACGCGGACAATAGTTGCCGAGTTTGAAGCATTATGACTGACTCTACCCCCTAAGAATATTGAATATATGTATATACTGTTGAACATCGTTTGACCTCCCTTGCATCCTTGAATGGATTCTCAAAGCAGAGGCTCAAAGATTTTCCCCTACATGTCATACTGTTTATGTAATGATTTTAGTTTTTCAGCAACTTATTTCCTTACCACACTTTCTTTTGTTTTACTTTTCTACCCTTCGCTGGCTGCTATGGGGTGCTGTTGGATCTTTTTTTAACCTTAGGTGGTGAGAACACCACAGAATTATAGACTGTGATATGATGTATCGTCATTTGATGTTAAGGAACGTTAGATTCAATCAACCGTGTCGCTCTGATGAGTCCGAGCCAGCGGACGAAAGGCCTTGGAGCAGACAATTTGAATGGACCTACCATTAAAACAGGCAACGATGGTTCGCATATACTGCTAGTAAAGATTCATTATTCATAATGTATTTCTTTGACTTCACGTTCTCATAGTCCCCCCCCCTCCCCCTCCCCCCTTTCTTTTTCTTTTCACGAATTTTTGCCATGTCGTTGTTAAGATAATAACGAAAAAAATTGTTAGCCTGCGCGTGTGTTTTCCCCCCACAACTAAATTATTCAACATGTTTATGTTATATATATATATATTATATGTGTGTGTGTGCCAGTGTGTTTCTCTCACTATATATATGTAGATTTATATGTATCTAAATGAACACCTGTTTGTTGAAAGGCTCTAAGACAGCATTATGAAAGTTGTCTCAAACCCAGAGACATGTGGAACATTCTTTGCTGTTTCACCCGCCAGGTGCAAGTTGGCCGACTGCTTCAGAGGGCACTGTCTCATTTAAGCGAACTCGGCGTCTTCCTTAATCCTTCATTAACAATAATAATGAAAAGTAGAACAACAACAACGATAACTAGATTAATAACAAAAGAATAAGAGTTGGTGTGAAATCTACCCCCCCCTCCCCAAACTGTCGCGTCTCCCTTATCCACTATCCCCATGATAAGACCTCTGTTCGATCATATATTATTATATACTGTTTGATCAATTCTAAAAATCCCATTGCCTCTAAACTAGCAGAGCTATCTCTCTTTCAGAACAATAAATAACAGAGAGAAAATAAATCTCTCTCTCTCTCTTCTCTCTCTCTCACACACACACACACACATACTCAGAAAGAGAGACAGACAGACAGACTTTATCATAATAAAATGACTAAAACGGCACATCATCACTGCTAATCGTCTCCCTTGCCTCTCAGACCATGCCCATTCACGAGGCTCCACCACAGCAAGAGGGGGAGGGGGGGGGGGGCAGCACTGCGGACTCGGTGAACCGTGGAGGTGTGTGCACTGTGGGAAAGGGGTACAGGAATAATTATAGTAAGCGAGTGACCAAAGCAATGGGCGTGGCGCCTTTCACCCCTCTGCAACCTGACTCTTTGACCGACCGAGTCCATTTGGTTGAAGGAGGATAACTGCCCACATATCACTAACAATCACGACATGAAGGCAAACAGTGCCAACTGATAAAGTGGGTAGAGAGTGCGGTTTCAACAACTGTCCTCGGCTTATATACACTTGTTTGGGGCTATGCACGCGTGCGCACGCACAGAGAGAGAGAGAGAGAGAGAGAGAGAGAAGAGAGAGAGAGAGAGGGGGGGGGGGGGGTCGGAGACGGCGAAAAAAAAAATACTGTCGAGTAAAAATGCCAAATCTACGTTTTCATATCATCGGTGAAAATCCTGGTTTGTATGCAGTTTTATCTACCTCTGTTGTACACATAGCATCTACACTTTCGCTCTGTTCTATTCCCTTCCCCACCCCCACACATCGTAGTCGGAGTCAGAGAGAGAGAGAGAGAGAGAGAGAGAGAGAGAGAGAGAGAGAGAGAGAGAGAGAGAGAGAGAGAGAGTGTGTGTGTTCATTGTCGTCTGATTTGCTTCCTGTTATATTCTGTGTGAATGTAAGAAACGCACTCGCCGATTCCTAATCTTGTCATCGCGAGAGAAACTCTACCCCCAATAAGCAGAGGCGGCGCCGAGCGCCAAGCACCGTGCTGTGTGTGTAGCTGTGCACCCGCAGTCAGCACGACAAACCGGTTCTCAGGGACCAGTGATCGTGATCGTGATGGTGGTGGTGGTGGTGGTGGTGGTGGCCTCGCTACAACCACACAGCCACCCACCTGCCACGCCTTAGCTGGCTCTGTCTGTCTGTTTATTTGTGTGTGGTGTATGTGTGTGTGTGTGATGTGTGTGTTGTTGTGTGTGTTGTGTTTGTGTGTGTGTGTGTGTGTGTGTGTGTGTGTGTGTGTGGTGAGTGAGTGGTGTGTGTGTGTGTGTGTGTGCGTGTGCGTGTGTGTGTGTGCGCGTGTGTGTGTACACGTGTGTGTGTACACGTGTGTGTGTGTGTGTGTGTGTGTGTGTGTGTGTGTGTGTGTGTGTGTGTGGGTGGGTGCGCGTGTGTGTGTACACGTGTGGTGTGTGTGTGTGTGTGTGTGTGTGTGTGTGTGTGTGGTGTACACGTGTGTGTGTGTGTGTGTGTGTGTGTGTGTGTGTGTGTGTGTGTGTACACGTGTGTGTGTGTGTGTGTGTGTGTGTGTTGTGTGTGTGTGTGTGTGTACGTGTGCGCGCGCGCGCGTGTGTGCGTGTATGTGTATGAGGGTGGGTTTTTTCTCTTTCTTTTTCACATCTTGCAGCTCGAATATCAAGAAAACAGAAGGACATGCTTATCTACGGAGATGAAAGTGAACTGGACAGAGAAACCACTGACAGATGGTGGCTGTGTACACCGAGGATGACAGATGATCCTTGGCATCTGCTTTGCTGGCTTTCTCTGTCACACACACACAACCACCATTACACGATCAGCTGACCGCCGAGACAGAATGCGAAATTCTCTTATGCAAACGACTTGCTGTATCAATTTCATACCGAGGTTTTGTTCCTGCTTTGGCAGTCTCCAAAGGGCAAGTTCGGAACCTTGGCTTGGTCAGAGCTTTATGAATCTGAATCCTGGCGAGAGAGAGAGAGAGAGAGAGAGAGAGAGAGAGAGAGAGAGAGAGAGAGAGAGAGGAGAGAGAGATGGACAGAGAGAGAGAGTAAAAGAAAGAGAGGTTGAGAGAGAGAGAGAGAGAAGAGAGAGAGAGAGAGAGAGAGAGAGAGAGAGAGAGAGAGAGTGAAAGAAAGATACAGACAGACAGACAGACAGACGGAGACAGAGACAGAGACAGAGAATCGAATTCACAAACACACCAGAAATGACAGTTTGCGATTTACCAAGCATGTTGGCTTCTCAACCATACACACGTACATACATTAGGTTCTCAACCATATTATACACGTACATACTGTATCTCTTCATCAATCTCCCTCCCCATAGTGCTTACAGCCGCATGCAGCAGCCGGCAGCGTGCGAAAGTTTTCAGAGTACTTTCAGGGATGGCCAACATACCGTGTCCTGCTGTCACTATGGAGCCCAGTGAACCGAAGACCTCAAGCTGTTAGTTCACAGCTGACCAGGTCGACCGTCACGTGATCCGTCCTTCCAGCTGGGAGTGGCACACACGCCAGTCACGGACAACAGACTTGCTGCAAGCACTCAAGCGAAAAGTGGGAAGTTCAGAGTTCCTAGCCATCTGCTTGTGGAGCATGAGAAAGCGCCGTCTGTGTGAATGAGCCAGCAGTGCTGGAAAACTTAACTGCAGAGGACACCTCGAGGTTAGCGCCTTTTGGTTCCAACATGTCGGTGACAACAAACAAACAAACTGTTAAGTTAAAGTGCAGAATATCGTGACAGAAAACTGCAGACCAAAACCAAGACATACGAGAGATACATTATGGACGTGAACATGAGAGAGAACCCGACATGCTGGGTATATGTCGCAACTCTCATTTCTGATATGTTTGCGGATTCATTCTCTCTCTCTCTCTCTCTCTCTCTCTCTCTCTCTCTCTCTCTCTCTCTCTCTCTCTCTCTCTCTCCTTCTTCTTCTTCTCCTTCTTTTCTCTCTCTCTCTCTCTCTCTCCTCTCTCTCTCTCTCTCTCTCTCTCTCTCTCTCTCTCTATGACAGGAAAAGCAAGATTACAGCAAGGGCAAACAACAAGCTATTACGATGACAGCGAACTGCAAGCCAACATCGAGATTACGGCGAAGAAATCTTCAACCAAAACCAACACTAGCGCAACAGCAAACAGCAAGAGCAAGCCAAAACATAACGAAGACGACAGCAACCGCAAATTGCCAGCCAAAAAAAAAAAAAAATAAAAATAAAAAAAACCCAGTGATAGCAAACAGAAAGCCAAAATCAGGATTACAGCACAAGCAAAATGGACCCTCCCCCCCCCCCCCCCCCCCCCCCAAAAAAAAAAAAAAAAAAAAAGGCGAAAGGAAGTAAACTGCTAAGTCAAAACCAAATTCACAGCGACAGTGCATGCCAAAGCTAAGATTACGAATGTTAGAAAAAAAAACAAAAACAAATAAAATTGAGAAATTGTTTTTCTTGTCTATCATGATACGAGCGGAAGACTTTCTCATGCAGCCTGCAATCTTAAATGACTAACATAAAATCAATCATAAAACAACTACATTACGTCTTAAATATCCAATATACAATTAATAATAATAAAACAATCAAATTAGCCTACCTCTTAAATGACCAATATAAAACCAACAGCAGAACGCTTAGATTACTAACCAGATGTGTGGACTGGGAACGGGACGAGCTGTGGAGACTGACCACACGGTCTGTTATACACCACTCAAACTGTCAGAAATCAAGTGATGGCGGTTCCAGACCAAGATCAGTAACACTGTCCTCGCAACAAATTATGTACTAAAAGTAATATCGGTGTAACAGGAGAGAGAGAGAGAGAGAGAGAGAGAGAGAGAGAGAGAGAGAGAGAAGAGAGGTCACACATACACACAAAGCGAGAGAGAGAGAGAGAGAGAGAGAGAGAGAGAGAGAGGGAGAGAGAGAGAGAGAGAGAGAGAGAATCACACACACACACACAAAGGCGAGAGAGAGAGAGAGAGAGAGAGAGAGAGAGAGAGAGAGAGAGAGAGCAAATCACACACACACACACACACACACACACACACACACACACACACACACACACACACACAGGACCGTAAACAACGCTCTGCTCCAGAGTCACCTCCCTCCCCCGAAGGGTAGTCAATTGATTTATAGTCCAGCCAACCGCGTGGGCCACACACAGACAGATACAGATGTCTCTGCTTTGAACATTGGTAAGGCAGGACTTCCGTCACACGTCACTTCCGTTCTCGGGGTGGGGGTGGGGGGTGGGGGTGGAACACATCAAATCATTTTGGAGTTACACAGATCGGTTTCTTTTCTTTTTCTTTTCTTTCTTTTCTTCCTTCTTTTCTTTCTTTTTTTTTTTTTGTTTGTCCTTTTTTTTTCTTATATTTTGTCCAAGCGCTACGATGTTGATCCTGGAAAAAAAATGCTTTTCGACTAAAGAAAACCTCCGTCGGCACTAAGCGATAAAACGTTGCTTTCCCCCAGTCTGCTGTTCTTTGTCCTATTTCATTAAGCCGATCGAACAGATAGCGACGAATGGACATTTAAAAAAAAAGATGTTAAAGGATACAAAATGGAGAGAACATGTTGAAATGTGACATTTATGATATTCGACCTTCAGCTATAGATGCTCACAAAATAAACATAGTTTATATATCGAGCGCCTAAAGAACAATTGTGTCAATGTCGATGCTCATAAAATAAACATGGCTGTATATATCGAGCCCCTAAAGAATAACTGTGTCAAGCTGCATTAATGTCGATGCTCACAAAATAAACATGGTTGTATATATCGAACCCCTAAAGAACAATTGTGTCAATGTCGATGCTCACAAAATAAACATGGTTGTATATATCGAGCGGCTAAAGAACAATTGTGTCAATGGCGATGCTCACAAAATAAACAAGGTTGTATATATCGAGCGCCTAAAGAACAATTGTGTCAATGGCGATGCTCACAAAATAAACAAGGTTGTATATATCGAGCGCCTAAAGAACAATTGTGTCAATGGCGATGCTCACAAAATAAACAAGGTTGTATATATCGAGCGCCTAAAGAACAATTGTGTCAAGGTCGTTAATGTTCCTCTCTACTTTCGGTTCCTTCTTCCACAAACAGAAGTCTTGGAGTAGAGAGGGGGGGGGGGGGGAGATGGTAGAAGGGGGGGGTGGAAAGCGGGAGGTGGAGGGGGGGGAGGGGAGGGGTGAAGGAAGGGGGATGGAAAAGAGGGAGAGGGACACATTGAAAAAGAAGAAAAAAGCAGGACAATTAAAGAGGGAGGTAGTACACGTGTAAAAGAAAAAAAAAGAATTAAGATGGTAGTATACGGGTATATGAACGTCCATAATGCGCCCAATGAAAGTGATCTGATATTACGCAGATGGGCTTCCAAATTAAGGAGGGGGGGGGGGGGGGGGTGAGAGAAGCAACGGAAAAGCCCTCCACCCCGAAGCCGAGTCTGCTGTAGTCCATTATGTTTGGGCCATTCACTCCTGGGACAATATTCCTCTCCACGTCTGACTGGAGACTTGGCCCTCACGACAAGCTTCCTATCGCTTTGTCGCTCACAAAGAAGTTCACCCCGCAATAGGTGTTCTCAGATATTGCCCCGAGGAGATCAAACAGCCAATGGATTCGACTTTGTCTCCGCGACCAACAGGGTCAGAGTCCCAAAGAGCGAAGGTCGCCAACCAGCGACGATTATTTGCTCAGAGTGGCAATCTGAAGCTGTCTCATTACTGACGGGGTTGAATGGCACAACAGGCAGGCTGGCTGGCTGGCTGGCTGGCAGCGCGGACGGCACAGCTGGTTGGAGGCGATAGAGTCAGTCGGTCCGCACCTGATTTTGCTCCATGCTGATGCCGCTTCTTCCATCGGGGGGGGGGGGGGGGGGGGGGGGGGGTTCTGGGCATTCAATCATCACACAATCCCCCAACAAAACGGGAACAACAGACACGGTCGACTGGCATATTAGATCTGTTAAAAAAAAAACAAAAAAAAAAAACAACTTTAAACAAAATGAAAAAAAAAAAAAAAAACGACAAAAAGCCCCAACAACCAACCAACCAAAAAAAACAAAAAACCCTCACCGACATTGGTTTAAAAAAAAAAAAACAAGAAAAAAAAAAGAAAAAAAGAAAAACCCTTGGGTGGATATGCTGCGGTTGGGATAGAGAGTGTGAGGCGTGGGAACTTGTTTGTTCGAAACATTTATTCATCCAAACACGACTAACGTCTGCTTTTCTGTTGTTGTTTTTCCTTGAATGTCTTTTTTTGCTGAGTTGTTTTTCTCTTCGCTCTTCAGTCTGATTTTTATTTTACGGCATTCACCCAAGTTTGTAATAAAGCCAGTCTGTGTAATCATTCTGTATTTGTGTGTGTGTGTGTGTGTGTGTGTGTGTGTGTGTGTGTGTGTGTGTGTGTGTTTGTGTGTGTGTGCGCACTCGCGCGCGCGCGCGTGTGAACATGTGTGTGTGTGTATGTGTGCATGCGTGTGGTGTGTGTGTGTGTGTGTGTGTGTGTGTGTTGTCCCCGTGGTAAACTTTGACCTTTTTCTTCACAATCATTAGCGATAGCACAACTGAACTTGGCAAAACTGTGAACATTGACAAGATCTTTCCAACCATTCTCCTGACTGAAGATGTTACCGAACTGTAAGATCAATGAATATTATGAACATTACATCAATATGATTACAAAAATCCCTTTCTTATAATCCCTTTCTTATAAGTGTGCTCATTTATATTGATTGCTTTATAGACTGATAAAAGACGTCTCAAATCATTTCATGCAAACAGTGTTTTAACCAGTAACTTACATTCTACAAAGATCAGACTTTCAAATGCGATTTCTGTCAAGCAGAATGGCAGATCAAAACAAATATATTACTGAAACTCAGAAGAAAGGCTGTCTCATATAAACATCATTGTCTCGCCCGTTACAGCAGAATAGGACTTAGTTGACCACACGCAGCAGCGAATCGAGCGTGCGAACTCACATAGCCCGCACCATCCGCAAGCCAATCACTTTCCTCCTCCTCCCCCCCCCCCCCCCCCCCCCCCCCCCCCCCCCGCCCGTCCTCCCCCATCCACCCTCGATACATGTGGGGTTGAAACAGACGAAAAGCGCAGATGCGAGCGTGTTCTTGCTCATCTTGTTGTTTGTAAAGTAAACGAGTCGGTAACGTTCTTGTTCTGTATGTCCCGTAGGCCTACGTGGGGAACCCGGCCCTCGAAATGGAACAGAAAGGGTGGGAAACCCCTGTGCTTTATTGCCAACTGCTGAAGTGAGCGTGGTCGAGTGAGATCCATATGCTTGCCATGAGGTAACTGATATTGGGATAAATATACACCCACACTTAGTTGAACGGAATCTATCAAACTCCTACGTGTTTTGGTTGCTTTGTACATTGGTCATGCCTGTGGGAATGGTGTGGGTTACTCACAGTCGCAGCAGTTTGCACGTTCGCCCCAGCATCAAAGAAATAAGCGACGCGGCTAGCGTTATTGCACTATACATATTATCGTTATTATCATTACTATTGTTATGCCTGGTGTGTTATTTCATGTCCAGAAAACAGGGTTGGCCAAAGCAAAAAAATGAAGGGGTGGAGGGGGGGGGGGGGGGGGGGGGGTGGTGGAGGGGCAGCCATTGTGACGCAGTGGTACTGATTAGCGTCGCGGATTCCGACCTGGGAGTTCGAGGTTTCATTCCCATCCTCGCCATTTATTTATGACATTTGGGGGCCTCAATCGGCGCCTACCCTGAGTCGAGTTTGCTAGGAGCTCAACTGGGAAGACCAGAATCACACACAATGGAGTTCATCCACGCTAAAATCTCCTGACCAACACGACAGAAGTGTGTATCTCTCGGGCCTGGTTGACGCGGGATTACTATGAAAATAAGCGTAGCCTACGGCTCCGTCTGTCATGTAGTCTCAGACCGGAAGTCACCTGGCAGCAGAGTAGTGTCTTCTCTGATGGACTGCCAAATGATAATTTGACAAGCAAGCAAGCGCGCGTGTGTGTATACGTACCTGTGTGCGTACGTGTGCATGCGTGTGTGTGTGTGTGTGTGTGTGTGTGGCGTGTGGGTGGGGTGTGTGTCTGAACTGATAGCACATCCAACGAATGATACCAATCTCTGATCCCTTCCCGCTTTCACCGTAAAGCTGTGACACATGATTCCACGTCTCGGGAGAGAAAACGGGTTTATAGAATGTAACTGCTCTTGAACAGCAAGAAGAAACGCACACACACACACACACACACACACACACACACACACACACAACACACACACACGCACGCACGCACGACCACACACAAAAACCACACACAACACACACACACACACACACACACACACACACACACACACACACACACACACGGGTCATAGGCATTACAATAAGTGAGATCTCCTATGCTCTCAGTCAGTTACTTAAACATTATTTCTACCATGGATGTTTATGGAATTCATCT
>CM065714.1:24687045-24697045 GCA_033310375.1 Conus canariensis | reverse complement strand
GGACAGAACGGCCTATTACAGGACAATTGAAAGGAAAAGGAAATTGACTACTAGAGAGACAAGGGATGGAGGATCTTCTTTGCCATACCTCATCCCGCAACATGGAGGGCACGGCGGGTGGTCCAACCCCTCCTCCCCCCCCCCCCCCCCCCCCCCCCCCTAGTCGCTTTCCACTCGGAGGCCGAGCAGCTTCCCTTTACGCTCTCCATCCCCCCCCCCTCCCCTCCCCTCCTCTCCTTCCCACTTGTAATCTCAGGCCAAAGAGCGACAGGAAGACTTCAGGGGAAAGGCAACAAACACATAGCGACAGACCCAGCGAGGCCCACATGGCCTAGAGGGCTAGCTAGCTAGGCTGAGGTGTACATTATGAAGAAGGCAGCATTTATTACTACCTCTCCACGGAGAGCTACGACCAACGTTCGCTATGCTCTCTAGGGTGGCCACAGAGTTCTATTAGCGTCGAATGTACAGAGAGAAGGTTAGAAAGACAGGAGAAGAAGAAAAAAAAAAGGAAAGAAAAGAAACAAAGAAAACAGGGAGAGAAAAGAGAAAAAGAATGAATAAGAGCAAAATCACGAGTTTGGTCTCTGGAGAATTAGATTTGTGGACCCGTTCTCTTGCGCGGCATTGCTGTTCGGACACATTTACAATGCAAACTCTCTCTCTCTCTCTCTCTCCTCTCTCTCTCTCTCTGTGTGTGTGTGTGTGTGTGTGTGTGTGTGTTGTTTGTGTGTGTGTGTGTGTGTTTCGAACAGCTTGCTAAGGGAAAATGAGGCTTCGTATTCGGAGTCGATATTGCAGGGAGAAGAAAGGAAGGCAGAGAGATCAGAGGGGCGAGAAGCAGGAGGCGTGAATTTTCTTCTTTTTTCTTTTTTCCTTTTTTTCTTTTTTTTTAATCATAATTCCGAAAACTACCGAGGAGAACAATGTTCGGCTCATCAACGAAAAGTATGCAAGATTTCTATCGCAAAAAGATTTCCTCCCGAAAATACAGAGCATTGATTGGTCAGTTTTTGCATTGTTGTTTACCAAGCACGCAAAGAGTTGGTGACGCTGATCGGTCCATCGGAAGAAATAGACAAGCTGAGGTATAGAAAAAATGCTATGTAGTAACTCGACGTGATGAACAGACCGCTCGCTATCTGCACCGAGTGATGAAATCCATCGCTAGCGACGTTCACAGTCGTAACAACAAAAACGACAACAATACCACACACACACACACACACACACACACACACACTTTCCTTCTACTATTATCAGTCATAATACTGTGTAGAAACCTAGTGGCATGGGTTGTCGTTTCCACGTGTTTGTTGATGGTGATGAAGTGATGTGTTTACTGGGCGGCCTCTCGTTGTCGCAGGGAAAAGGTAAGGAGATCGGGAGGGGAAAGGGGGGTGGGGTGGGGGTGGGGTGGGGGGGAAGGGGGGTGCCGATAGCCACAGTTTGTCCACTATCACACCACTGCTAATCATCGCACACTTCAAGGAACCCATCATGTCTGCTCAGTGACATTCAGAGACAGAAAACGCACACGCGCACGCATGTGTGTCTCTGTGCGTGCGCGTCGTCTGTCTCCATGTGTGTGTGTGTGTGTGTGTGTGTGTGTGTGTGTGTGTGTGTGTGTGTGTGTGAGAGAGAGAGAGAGAGAGAGAGAGGCAGGATGTATGTGCGCGTTTGCGTGTGCGCGCACGTGCATGTGTACGCGCGTGCGAGCACAAACGCATAGTTTGTGTGTGTGTGTGGCATGGGCTCCTCACTATGTGAGCAGCGTTTCGTAAAGAGTGACCATCAAGTGAGTATTTTGGCCACACAAATAGTCCACTTCGACATGGGCAATCACCAGCAGGCCGTTGACCCTCCCACGTGTCACCAGTGCAGGGCCATTGACTGAGTGACCAGTAAACAGGCTAACGGCCCCCTTCCCTTCCCCTCCCC
This sequence comes from Conus canariensis, assembly GCA_033310375.1. Classification (NCBI taxonomy): domain Eukaryota; kingdom Metazoa; phylum Mollusca; class Gastropoda; order Neogastropoda; family Conidae; genus Conus; species Conus canariensis. The sequence goes on along the minus strand of CM065714.1, from coordinate 24,695,104 downwards.
ACCCACCACCTCCCCACACCAACAAAACTCAGTCCTTTGTCACCCCCTCCACCTTAGTAGACATAAGCATCAACCTCCTCCACTCACACCATGTATACCACACACACAAGTTATACCAGGCGTCTGCTGTCAGTCTGGACCAGCCCCCCCCCCCCCCTCCTCCCTACCCCCCCCCCCCCCCCCCCCCCCCGCCCGTCGTCTCCGAGAAGAACTGGAAGACAGTCAACGAACGGAGCCGAGAGTGCAAAGTCCTCAGGCAACACTAACTGCATCAGACTGGCCAGGAAACCAGGCTTTTCCCCCAGCAACACCGCGGGCCTTTGAGGTGGACAGCAGAGCCCAGCTTTGATGTGAAGAAGTTGGTCAAGATTTAGGTCCTCAGGACTCCCCCCACTCTCACCACTCTCCCCCCACCCCTCGTCCTCCACCCCCCCTCCCCCCTCCACCTCATCCTTTTAGAAGCTTTGAAGCAGGGACTGAGGTGACCACATACGTCACCTCGCATGACCAGGCCATCTTCAGTCCAAACCCCGTTCTCCATAAACATCGGAACCTCGCAGCGGAAGTGGTCACTCGCTGGTCACTTTATCTGAAGATGGTGGCGGGGCCTGGGTTTCCGCGCTAACAACGGCGGGGGGAGGGGGTGGTCGGGAGGGTGGGGGGAGGAGAGGGGGAAGCGGAGGGAGGGCGGGGGCGCAGGAGGGGGGGGGGGGGGGGGCGACGGGCAAGAGGACAGGAACTGAGGGATGATGATGATGTTAGTTCACTGCAGGACACACACAGGCAGATTCTGAAGAGCCGCAATGACGTGAAGAGGCTCGTGGGCCGATTAGATCAGCACCACTACAGGGAAAGTCCTGTAGGACACTGGGGGAAACGGGGTAGTGCTGTGGGACACTGGGAGAAACGGGATAGTGCTGTGGGACACTGGGAGATGGGACAGTCCGGTGGGACACTGGGAGATGGGACAGTCCTGTAGGACACTGGGAGATGGGACAGTCCTGTAGGACACTGGGAGATGGGACAGTCCTGTGGGACACTGGGAGATGGGACAGTCCTGTAGGACACTGGGAGATGGGACAGTCCGGTGGGATATTGGGAGGTAGGACAGTCCTGTAGGACACTGGGAGATGGGACAGTCCTGAAGGACACTGGGAGATGGGACAGTAATGTAGGACAACAGGGAGATGGGACAGTAATGTAGGACACTGGGAGATGGGACAGTTCTGTGGGACACTGGGAGATGGGACAGTTCTGTGGGACACTGGGAGATGGGACAGTCCTGTAGGACAGTGGGAGATGGGACAGTCCTGTAGGACACTGGGAGATGGGACAGTCCTGTAGGACACTGGGAGATGGGACAGTTCTGTGGGACACTGGGAGATGGGACAGTCCTGTAGGACAGTGGGAGATGGGACAGTCCTGTAGGACACTGGGAGATGGGACAGTCCTGTAGGACACTGGGAGATGGGACAGTCCTGTAGGACAACAGGGAGATGGGACAGTCCTGTAGGACACTGGGAGATGGGACAGTCCTGTAGGACACTGGGAGATGGGACAGTCCTGTAGGACTCTGGGAAATGGGACAGTCCTGTAGGACACTGGGAGATGGGACAGTCCTGTAGGACACTGGGAGATGGGACAGTCCTGTGGGACACTGGGAGATGGGACAGTCCTGTAGGACTCTGGGTAATGGGACAGTTCTGTAGGACACTGGGAGATGGGACAGTCCTGTAGGACACTGGGAGATGGGACAGTCCTGTAGGACAACAGGCAGATGGGACAGTCCTGTAAGACACAGAGAGATGGGACAGTCCTGTAGGACACTGGGAGATGGGACAGTCCTGTTGGACAACAGGGAGATGGGACAGTCCTGTAGGACAACAGGGAGATGGGACAGTCCTGTGGGACACTGGGAGATGGGACAGTCCTGTAGGACACTGGGAGATGGGACAGTCCTGTAGGACACTGGGAGATGGGACAGTTCGGTGGGACACTGTGAGATGGGACAGTCCTGTAGGACACTGGGAGATGGGACAGTCCTGTAGGACAACAGGGAGATGAGACAGTCCTGTATGACACTGGGAGATGGGACAGTCCTGTAGGGACACTTGGAGATGGGACAGTCCTGTAGGACACTGGGAGATGGGGCAGTCCTGTAGGACACTGTGAGATGGGACAGTCCTGTAGGACACTGGGAGATGGGACAGTCCTGTGGGACACAAAGGGACCAAGAAATAAACGAGCCGACGACAGTAAAAAAAATTAATATATAGTAAAAACATAACTTCTACACAGAGACCAACATATAAACCAGCCGACGACAGTAAAAACAAAACCTCTTCAAAGATTCAAACAAAATAAACCAGCAGGCGACAGTAAGCACAGAACTTCTTTGGTGGGGGAGGGGCGGAGGGGGGGGGGATAAAATAAAGCATCAGCTAACCAAAGCATTGACTCCACCACCGAACACCAAACAAGCAAAACACTTCTCGGGTTGTGTTCCATACGTCATTCAGCACAATGATGTGACCTAAGTCACAGCTCAAACCTTGGCTATAGCTCATTTCCACGAACCTCAATCCGACGGAGGAGACTCATAAACTCTCTGAACACTTTTAGCAGACACGCATTTCTTTTTCAGTCGTTTTGTTTTGTTTCTCTGTCTCTACAGACAAAAGGGCAGAGTGCATGCAAACACAACATAGCCCCCATTCCTGCTGTCTGCGTTGAAATGAAAGGCAGCACCATCATCATCACCACCCCACCCATTCAGTCATGTTTTCCACTGTTGAAAAACCAGCTCCAGTTTCTCGGTGATGGTATTGACATGACCGGGGTTCACGGATCAGCCAGTTCATGATCCTATTCATGTGAAGGCGACAAGATCACTGCTGGGGGAGGCGCGCGCGCGCGCGCGCGCGCGCGCACACACACACACACACACACACACACACACACACACACACACTCCCTGGCATTAATTGAAGAAGATCTGAGACAGGAAGGTGGAAAAAGGGGAGGTGATGGGGGGGGGGGGGGTTAGGAGAGAGAAGGGGAGGAGATGGGGGGGTTTAGGAGAGAGAGAGAGAGAGAGGAGAGAGAGAGAGAGAGAGAGAGAGAGTGTGTGTGTGTGTGTGTGTGTGTGTGTGTGTGTTTTGGTGTGTGTGTGTGAGGAATACAAGTAATTTGGACTTTCCCCGATGTAAGAGACGGAACAACTAGTAGCATCAGTTGTAACCTACAGGTGGCGCATTTTCATCGCCTTATCATTATACCGGTTTTTGATTTATCTCGTACTAGTACAAAAAGGAATTATGTAACAATAATATTACAGCCAAGATCATGTGATGCACCTACAAAAGACAAGGCTTTGAAGAGATGACGATGAATCGTTTTAATAATTTTTTATTTGGCTTGGACAACTCTTGTTGTTTTTTTCATTAATCAGCAAAAATCAAGTACACAACATTAACAGCGAAAACAAAACGACACATTCTTTTCCTTTTTTTTTTTTTTTTTTCAATACAGGGTTCATCCACCCACTCATGCGTACCATGGTTTATTTCTTTCCTTTCGTGAGAACACTGCAGTAGAGGTGTTGCTGTTGTTGGTGGTGTTTTGTAATTCAAACAACGTGATTCATGTGTGAAACAAATGCCTGACTGGTGACACGCGAGCCTTTTGTGATATTTAACAATCACAATCCCTCACCTTAGTGGCGATACCCCCCCAACCTCTCTCCTCCTCCATCCCCTCTGCTCCGATCGCCATTTCTCTTCGCTACTTGCTCACTCTCCACCTGTCTGCTCTGCCTCTCGCCGCCACCGACTGACAGCCGGTTTTAGCGAAGAATTAATTCAAAAGGAAGCATCCCCCGACACCGTGCACCGCCTCAAGCCGGAACGACAAATCTGTCAGTGTCTTTGTCTGGGTTGTCTACCGGTTGCCGATTTGGTTTGTTCCAAGCCATTGATCACAACGTCGCCTGCAGGTACTGTGGGGTTCTGACTGATCCATTCTCTTGGGAGCATTCCTGAGGCATTCTTCCCCCCGTTGACCATGCCGATTAGGACTGGTGCTTGACATTGTATTACAATCCTCTCCCCTCCATCAGACAACCACCGGCAAAGCATACACGGACGATTTTGAAGGAAGGGGGGGATGATGTGGTGGGTGTGTGTGTGTGTGGGGGGGGGGGGGGGGGGGGAAGGGCGACAGCGGATGGATTCCGTTGTGGAGACAATTACTATGCTACGCCAGACCTTTTTCTGTTTAATTCCCTGTTTTAACAATGAAGTTCATAAAGGCAGCTTTTAACCGCAGCATTTTCATGATTCCTGTCTTTTAGGAAATCCAAACGTCCACTAAACAGTATACTGTAATGGAGAGAGAAAAAAAAAAAAAATATATATATATATATATACGGTGTGTGTGTGTGTGTGTGTGTGTGTGTACTTGCCAATGGGTGTGACGTAAAAATATGCAGGTCAGAGTAATTCGTCACTCCTTCTCAGTTCACATGGCTATGTTACATCTAACAATATCTAATATTCAAGTTTCAGTCTTGGCGTTTTTTGTGCTTACATGCTTGCACGCAAACTACACAACGCTAAAAGGAAATAATTATAGTTCCAAAATTGTTCGCAAACTACATAAAAAATATAATTCTGAAATTGCACACAAAATGCATAGCATAAAAAGAAATATAGTTCCGAAATTGCACGCAAATACATAACATAAAAGAAATGTAGTTCCGAAATTACACGCGAAATACGTAACATAACAAGAAATATAGCTCCGAAATTGCACACAAAATACTTAGCATAAAAGAAAAAGAGTTCCAAAATCGCACGCAAAATACATAGCATAAAAAGAAATAGAGTTACAAAATTGCACGCAAAGTACATAGGATAAAAAGAAATATAGTTCCGAAACTGCTCGCAAAATACATAAGATAAAAAGAAATATAGTTCCGAAATTGCACGCAAAATACACAACACGAAAAGAAATCTAGTTCCGGAATTGAAAGCAAAATTCACAACATAAAAAGAAAGGTAGTTTCCGAAATGATCAATACAGACATCATGAGGATACAAATTCTGAATAACACTTTATGTAATCTGTGCATGTCTGACCTCAACATGAAAATCACTCTACAGTTTCTTTAATCGATGTGAATCTCTCATGATATGAAATTTGATTTGCACCTTAAGTGTGAGAGAGACCACAACATATTTTTGATCCAACGCTGATGCTATTATCGGCGTGTCTTTCACCACGAATACAACACTTTCATTCACAAGTTACAGAATTCTTATCGATCTGACCAGAATATGAAACTGAATGTAGTTTGTATAATCGATGTGGGTGTCAGAACAATATAAAATTTGATTTATACCTAAAAAAAACAACAACCAACCAAAAAACCAAGTGTGGGTCTGACCACGATATAAAATGTAGTTTTACAGCTCGGCATAAGAGAGAGAAGGAGAGAGAGAGAGAGAGAGAGAGAGAGAGAGAGAGAGAGAGAGAGAGAGAGAGAGAGGAAAAAAAATTGGTACTTACTGAAGAGCTTCACCTTCTTTTTCATATTCTTTATACACCTTTGTCTTGCTTACATACAAGTCCCTTTTAATCAGTTGGTGGTATATGAAACAACAACAGCAGGCTGTGACAATACAAAAGAAATTTTAAAAAGAATTGCTGGTGATTCCGCAAGACAACATGGACAAACAGATTACAAGACAAAACACGACGCGTTTCGACCTCTTTTGGTCTTCTTCGGGTGAAACAAACCACATTCAGGTCAATGAAAACGAAGAACGAGCATCATGCGCCGAGTATGAAAAGATAAGGGATTGCTCGTTCTTCGTTTTCATTGTCCTGAATGTTGTTTGTTTTACCTGAAGAAGACCTAAGAGATCGAAACGCGTCGTGCTTTGTCTTGTAATCTGTTTGTCCATCTCATCTTGCGGATTAACTAACGATTCTTTTTTAAAATTTGATTAAGTTTCCGCCTTCAGTCACCTTACTTTGAAACTAACACTAAACAAGATGCAATGCATATAAACGTACTCCCAGTTTATCTTGAATACGCGTGAGATATTCCATAAAGAGGAAAAACCGTTTTGGGCCATTTTAGCCGTTAGTAATGGCTATTCTGGTAAACATCAGCCGTCATCTGTGACCCATAATGAACATACCTACAAATTTTCAGAAAATCGACAAAGTGCTCTCTGAGATATTCCATAAAGAAGAAAAACCGTTATGGGCCGTTATAGCCGTTAGTAACGGCTATAATGGTAAACTAAAACATCGGGCATCACCCGTAACCCATAATGAACATACCTGCTAATTTTCACAAATATCGGCCAAGTACTTTCTGAGATATTCATAAAGAGAAAAACCGTTACAGGCCGTTACAGCGTCAGTAACGGCTATAACGGTAAACTAAGCATCAGGCATTATCGTGACCCATAATGAACATACCTACAAATTTTCAGAAAGATCGGCCGAGTACTTCGAGATATTCCATAAGAAGAAAAAAAACGTTACAGGCCGTTAACGGGGTAAACGTATAAAACATCGGGCATCATCCGTGACCCATAATGAACATACCTGCTTATTTTCACAAAGATCGCCAAGTACTTTCTGAGATATCCATAAAGAAGAAACGTTACAAGCCGTTACAGCCGTTAGTAACGGCTATAACGGTAAACTAAACATCGGGATATCCGTGACCATAATGAACATACCTACAAATTTTCAGAAAGATCGGCCGAGTACTTTCCGAGATATTCCATAAAGAAGAAAAAACGTTACAGGCCGTTACAGCCTTTAGTAACGGCTATAACGGGGTAAACGTATAAAACATCGGGCATCATCCGTGACCCATAATGAACATACCTGCTTATTTTCACAAAGATCGGCCAAGTACTTTCTGAGATATTCCATAAAGAAGAAAAAAACCGTTACAGGCCGTTACGGCTATAACGGTAAACTAAAACATCGGGCATCATCCGTGACCCATAATGAACATACCTACAAATTTTCAGAAAGATCGGCCCAGTAGTTTTGTCTGGAGCGAGTGGAACACATTTTAACCACGGACGGACGGACAGACACACAGACACACAGACACACACACACACACACACACACACACACACACACACAGAGCATTTCTTCGTTCCCATTCTAAAGTACTCCCTGTTCTATAAGAACTGGGAGTACAAAAACCAAGCTGCGGAGGTTCTGCCAACTGTACTTTAAGGATTTTGCCGTGCCAGCCAGCAGCTATAGTTGTCCACAGCGTTTGTCTCATTGAGTTGTTGTGACCTGCTGGAGGAGGGAAGGTGGGGGGGGGGGGGGGGATTTCTCATTGTTACTACGCGACGCGTGCCACCGACGCAGAACTTAACTTTCGTTCGTTCGTTTCTCTCTCTCTCTCTCCTCTCTCTCTCTCTCTCTCTCTCTCTCTCTCTCTCTCTCTCTCGTTGTCAACACACCCACCCACCCTCCCACCCCCACACTCGCCTGGTTCCCCCCTTCATCTTGTCATTTGACAACAATGTCGCCACCTCGCCCATTTCCCCTCTTCTCAACAAGCGGCTTCCGTATGGCGGTGGTCCCCAACCAAGTTCTGTGCGATCCGAGTCAACTCCAAGAGGGGGTCGGTCGGTCGGTCGGTAGGTCGACTCATCATCCTCATCCTCCTCATCCTCATCCTCCTCCTCCTCCTCATCCTCCTCATCACATGCATTCTCCGTCAGTGCTGAAGAGTGGAGTGAGAGGTCCCAGGATGGACTGATGAAGTCAGATAATAAATCACTTGACGTTCAAAGTGTCATTGTCGTTGTTAGCAGTAACAAACAATAACACAAAATATAAATACGAATACAAATACAGCTAGTAGTAGTAGTAGTAGTAGTAGTAGTAGTAGTAATAGCAGTAGTAGTAGTAGTAGTAGTAAAAGAAGTAGTAGTGATGGTAGTGGTAGCAGTAGCAGCAACAGCAGAAAAAGTAGTAGTAGTAGCAGTTGCAGTAACAGCAGCAG
>CM065714.1:24657045-24684545 GCA_033310375.1 Conus canariensis | reverse complement strand
GCACCACAGCCCTCTCCTATCCGTTATTTTTACTTTTATTTTTTATTTTTGTTGTTGTTGTCTGTTTGTTTGTTTGTTTTGGGGGAGAGGTCTGTTTTTTGTTTCTACATCCATCTTGTCCCCCACCCCCAACCCCCATTTGAGAAGATAAGTGATTGCATGCCCGTTCTTCGTTTTCATTGTCCTGAATGTCGTTTGTCTTGACTGAAGAAGACCAGAGAGGTCGAAACGCGTCGTGTTTTCTCTTGTCATTTGTTTGTCCCTTTTGTTCGGCCGATGAATTATAATTAAAATTTTTTTTTTTTTTTTTTACATCAAGTTGATGGGTTTTTTTTTAACCCCCCCCCCCCCCCTTCACTCTATCTCTACTCCTTCCCCATCCTGTCTGTCCACAATATACGGTTTTCTCACATGGCTGTTAGGTAGTCCGTTCTCACGATCGGCTGGCGTACGGTCTTCACATCAGTCCACGACAGAGAGGAAACAATGGTATAATGCTCTCCCCGAGAGAGAGAGAGAGAGAGAGAGAGAGAGAGAGAGAGAGAGAGAGAGAGAGAGAGAGAGAGAGAGAGAGAGAGAGAGAGTAAGAAGAGTAAGAAACATCTGAATCTGCACTTACAGAGACAGAATCTCATCTTGAAATCTGACTGCACTTCCGGACGTGAACGGAAGACTACTGAGTGCCATTGATTTCTTGCAGAGAAAGTCTGAATCTGCACTTTTGACGGGAAAAGCACTGAATCTGCACTTCCCTGCAAAAACACTGAATCTGCTCTCTTACTAGAAAAGCACTGAATCTGCTTTTTGACAGACGAAGCACTGAATCTGCTCTTTCTGACAAACAAAGCACTGAATCTGCTCTTTTTGACTGAAAAGCACTGAATCTGCTCTTTTTGACAAAGCGCGGAATCTGCTCTTTTTGATAGTCAAAGCACTGAATCTGCTCTTTTTGACAGAGGAAACTCTGAATCTGCTCTGTTTGACAAAGCACTGGATCTGCTCTTTTTGACAGACAAAGCACTGAATCTGCTCTTTTTGACAGAAGAAGCTCTGAATCTGCTCTTTTTGACAAAGCATTAAATCTGCTCTTTTTGACAGACAAAGCACTGAATCTGCTCTTTTTGACAGAGAAAGCTCTGAATCTTGCAGCCCTCGTTTCCTTTTCATATCCATTTTGCGCCCAATTTGAGGAGATTAATGACTGTTCGCGTTTCGTTTTCATTGTCTTGAATGTTGTTTGTCTTGCCTGAAGAAGACCAAAGAGGTCGAAACGCGTCGTCTTCGTCTCGTCATTTGTTTGTGTTTTTCGTTCCGTGGCATAGTAATTTTTTTCTTTTAAGACTGTATTATCTTGACCGAGGAACCACTGAAAGCGCTTTACCACAGAAATGAATGAATCAACACTTCTAACAGAGAAACGACTTGAATCTGCACCACTGCCTGACAGAGAAAAAGACTGAACCTGCATTTCCTGACTGATAGAAATGACTGTATCTGCACCGCAGTCCCCTTTCCCCCTCCCTCCCCCTCCTCAGTTCCCGGCAGAGAAAAACTATGGAACCAGCAACTTCTTGCAGACATAAACTATTGAAACTGCACTTCTGAGAGAGATAAACTGCGGAAAGTGCACTTCCGGACAGAGATAAACTACTGAAAGTGCACTTCCTGACAGAGATAATCAACTACTGAAAGCGCACTTCTTGACAGAGATAGAAGCGCACTTCCTGACAGAGATAAAATACTGAAAGCGCCCTTCTTGACAGATAAAATACTGAAAGTGAACTTCTTGACAGAGAAAAATTACTGAAAGTGCACTTCCTGACAGAGGTAAACCTCTGAAAGTACACTTCCTGATAGAGATAAACTACTGAAAGTGCACTCCCTGTCAGAGATAAACTACTGAAGGTGCACTTCCTGACAGAAATAAACTACTGAAAGTGCACTTCCTGACGGATAAACTACTGAAAGTGCACTTCCTGACAGAGATAAACTACTGAAAGTGCACTTCCTGACAGAGATAAACCTCTAAAAGTGCACTCCCTGACAGAGATAAACTACTGAAAGTGCAATTCCTGACAGAGATAAACTACTGAAATGCACTTCCTGACAGAGATAAATTACTGAAAGTGTACTTCTTGACAGAGATAAACTACTGAAAGTGCAAATCCTGACAGAGATAAACTACTGAAAGTGCAATTCCTGACAGAGATAAACTACTGAAAGTGCACTTACTGACAGAGATAAACTACTGAAAGTGCAAATCCTGACGGAGATAAACTACTAAAAGTGCAAATCCTGACAGAGATAAACTACTGAAAGTGCAATTCCTGACAGAGATAAACTACTGAAAGTGCAAATCCTGACAGAGATAAACTACTGAAAGTGCAAATCCTGACAGAGATAAACTACTGAAAGTGCCAATCCTGACGGAGATAAACTACTGAAAGTGCACTTCCTGACAGAGATAAACTACTGAAAGTGCAAATCCTGACAGAGATAAACTACTGAAAGTGCAAATCCTGACAGAGATAAACTACTGAAAGTGCAATTCTTGACAGAGATAAACTACTGAAAGTGCAATTTCTGACAGAGATAAACTGCTGAAAGTGTACTTCCTGACAGAGATAAATTACTGAAAGTGCAATTCCTGACAGAGATAAACTACTGAAAGTGCACTTCCTGACAGAGATAAACTACTGTAAGTGTACTTCTGACAGAGATAAATTCCTGAAAGTGCACTTCCTGGCAGAGATAAATTGCTTGAAAGTGAACTTCTTGACAGAGAGAATCCTCTGAAAGTACACTTCCTGATAGAGATAAACTACTGAAAGTGCATTCCTGACAGAGATAAACTACTGAAAGTGCAAATCCTGCCAGAGATAAACTACTGAAAGTGCAAATCCTGCCATAGATAAACCGCTGAAAGTGCACTTCCTGACAGAGATAAACCGCTGAAAGTGCACTTCCTGACAGAGAGAGATAAACTACTGAAAGTGCACTTCCTGACAGAGATAAATTACTGAAAGTGCACTTCCTGACAGAGATAAACTACTGAAAGTGCAATTCCTGACAGAGATGAACTACTGAAAATGCAATTCCTGACAGAGATGAACTACTGAAAGTGCACTTACTGACAGAGATAAACTACTGAAAGTGCAATTCCTGACAGAGATGAACTACTGAAAGTGCAGTTCCTGACAGAGATGAACTACTGAAAGTGCACTTCCTGACAGAGATAAACTACTGAAATTGCGCTTCCTGACAGAGATGAACTACTGAAATTGCGCTTCCTGACAGAGATAAACTACTGAAAGTGCACTTCCTGACAGAGATAAACTACTGAAAATGCACTCCCTGACTGAGATACACTTCTGAAAGTGCACTTCCTGACAGAGATAAACTACTGAAAGTGCAATTCCTGACAGAGATGAACTACTGAAAATGCAATTCCTGACAGAGATGAACTACTGAAAGTGCACTTACTGACAGAGATAAACTACTGAAAGTGCAATTCCTGACAGAGATGAACTACTGAAAGTGCAGTTCCTGACAGAGATGAACTACTGAAAGTGCACTTCCTGACAGAGATAAACTACTGAAATTGCGCTTCCTGACAGAGATGAACTACTGAAATTGCGCTTCCTGACAGAGATAAACTACTGAAAGTGCACTTCCTGACAGAGATAAACTACTGAAATTGCGCTTCCTGACAGAGATAAACTACTTAAAGTGCATTCCCTGACAGCAGTACACAACTGAAAGTGCCTTTCCTGACAGAGAAAGATACAAAAAGACCTGTATAATTAAATGGATAAATAAAAAAACAAATGCACACATTTGGAGGACGAGAGTAATCTGAGCGAAAGAACAACTGCGAGAAATAGCACAAGATAAAGAGGAACAGCATCAGCCACAAAAAAGACCCTGATGATGATGACGACGATGACAGAGTCTGTGTCATTTTACGCTTACACAGCGTCGAATTATGAAAGAAAAGAAAAAAAAGGGGAGGGGTAAGGGGGGGGGGGAGGGAGGAATGTAAGAATAAAACACAGTAACACCTGCTCACATGGTAAATTTCTAATGAAAACGAAATAATCAGTCCCTCGGTCTACTTATGCAAACTAGTATTTCCGAGCTGACAGAACTTGCTTTCTTGCATTCATTTTGTTTTTGTTTGCCCATGGAATTTAACAGTTCTATCACGGTCATAGTATGTGCTTCTATTATGAGTAATACAATTATCGTTATCATTACAGAAATATTTGTGTCAGAGGAGAACCACCTGACGATATTCCATCTCTGCCCATGAAATCTAATAGTTCTTATGTTACTTGTTATTGCATGTGCTTTCATTATGAGTAATAGCCTTACAGTTATTCGTAGCATTACAAAACTGTTTATAACAGAGGAGAATCATCCCACGATATACAATTTTTACTCTTGAAATTTGATATTTTCCCTATAACTTGTTATCGTGTGTGCTTTTATTATGATTTATAGAATTATTTTCAGTATTACAAAAAAAAAAAAAAAATTTATGTCAGAGAAAAAAACTACCTGACGATACCCCCATCTTTGCCCATGAAATTTGATAGTTCTCTTGTTACTGTGATTGTGCATGCTTTCATTATGAATAATACAATTACCGTCATTATTACAGAAACATTTGTGTCAGAGGAGAACCATCTGACAATACTCCATCTTTGCTCATGAGATTTCATAGTTCTCCTGTTACTGTTTCTTGTAAGTGCTTTTATTATGAGTAACGTACTTATCATCAGTATTACAAGTATCTAGGTCAGAGAAGAAGAACCTGACGATATTCCATCTTTGCCCATGAAATTATTGTAATAGTTCCCCTATCACTTGTTATCGTATGTGCTTTTCTTATGAATGATATATTTACCGTTATCATTACAGAGATGTATATGTCAGAAGAGAACCACCTGCAGACATTCCACTGTCGCCCATGACATTTAACTAGTTCTCTAAATGACTTATTGTAAGTGTTTTCATTGTGAGTAATGCAGTCACTGTTAGTACTACAAAAGTTATTTACGTCAGAAGAGAACAACCTGCAAACATTCCATAGCTGCCCAAGAAATATAATAATTCTCTAAAAAAAAAAACCCAAACTTGTTATCGAAAGTGCTTTCACTATGAGTAATGTGGTTATTGTTAGCAGTACTAAAAGTACTTAACGTCAGAGGACAGCCATCTGGCGATCTTCTCCGCTGCCTTACTGACAGTCGATCAACGTTCTGTTTGTTGTGTGTGTTTGGCCAGAGACAGGAGGCCGACGAGTGGAGCGGAGTGACATCAGCACATCCGGCGTCTGAAGCACCTTCAAGTGTTTCTAACCATCAGTGAGGCTGACACAATGCCAGTCCGACTCTTCTCTACACCCCCCCCCACCCTCCTCCACTCCCCCCCCCCCCCCCCTCCACCTCTCCATCTTCCTCGTCTTCATGTCCTAGTTGAGTGCAGGCAACATTGGACTGACTGGTTGTGTAGAAAGAAATAACATTTCAACTCATTGTTCTTGTAAGCCTACTCTGTGTGGGCGCGTGTGTGTGTGTGTGTGTGTGTGTGTGTGGGAGAGGGTGGGGGATGGGAAGGTGGGAAGAAGAGGAGGGGAGAGAGGGTGGTGGTGGTGGTAGAGGGTCACGTATTTTCATACACGATCCTAATAAAATGGACGGGGCAATAACAGCGATATACACCTTTATATATATATATATATATATATATATATATATATATATACGATAAACTAATAAATTCCAAGGATAAATACCGCACCATTCCAGCAACTTACAGAGCAGCTTGGTGTTGCAATGACTGCAAGAAATATTCAATTATAAACAAAGCTTGCTCTTATGTCTTAGATTGAAGAAATACGGGGAGATAAGCATACATATCTGCAGTGGTAGATAATTCTGCCTAACTAACAGTATGTGCTTGAATGGGTGAATGGGAAAAAAAATGAAGTAAATGCTTCTCAAAATGAGCCTTCAGCAAGCTTATAGTCTCCAAGGAGGAATTTATTAGTTTATCGTAATTTAGTCCCTTGCGGATTCATTCCAAGAACTGGCCCTCAGCACTTGTGTCTAAGAGATTATTTTTTTTATATTTTCTACTTTTCATAAGAAAATGTAGCTTGTTTTGCTCTTTCAGGAATTTCTTTTGCTTCTTAGGTGGCACCTTTGGTTGGTTTTTTGAAAACTCAACAAGCATACTACGGTATAGCACACCAGACTTTTCTAGGATAGCATTCTTGTTAAAACCGAAAAGGCAGAGGAGTCAAATTACCACTTTCCGCGGTCACTGAGGAGAAGCATTCAGGTTTCGAAATATCGGTATCTGACCAGGAGTTATACGCTAGTGAGGTCCTCCTCATTGGAGAATGTCTCCTCCTTGAAGACTATAAGCCTGCTGAAGGCTCATTTTGAGAAGCATTTACTTCATTTTTTTCCCACTCAAGCACATACTGTTAGGCAGAATTATCTATCACTGCAGATATGAATGCTTATCTCCCCGTATTTCTTCAATCTAAGACATAAGAGCTAGCTTAGTTTATAATTATATATATATATAATATATTTATATTATTTCAGCCCACAATCATCACGCGCAAAAGTATTTGTTCTATGAACTTTCATCACTAACAAAGTCTGAAATGCGAGCATCAGAAGTGCAAATATAATGACAACTGCAGACCACTCACAGATGACAGCTCCGACTTATATATGTATATGCACGGTCGACAGGGACGACGTCTACTGAGCTCCCTTTGATACAATTTTCACGACACGGCAAAAGAACGCTTCCATCGGTTGTGGCATCATGCTATTTTCACGACACAGCAAAAGAACGTTTCTATCGGTTGTGACATGCTATTTTCACGACACGGAAAAGAAACGCTTCTATCGGTTGTGACATCCATTGCAACATATTCCCTTCACACCGAAGTGGGGTTTTTTGTGTATTTTTTTGTTTGTTTGTTTTTGTTAATCTCAGTATGTCAAGTGCATTCTAATTCAGATTTTGACATTGGTATTCATCTACGGCATGAAAAGCAGCGTTTCACACAAACACCAATACAAGAAATGCCAGTCCGCCTGCAGCAAAGGCATCTTTTCAATTATCATATCATACACATCACAGAGAGAGAGACGAGGAAAGCCTTTCTTTCTTTTATTATTTCTAACAATTCGGAAAGAAAAGAAAAGCAAAAAAAACACGAATCAAAAGTTCAGAAAATGTAAGTGTAGCGGCGGAAATACCCACACACACACACACACAATATTGAGAGGTATTGGCTCTGCGTGTGCCTTCACCTGAAACAATTAAACAGAAACAAAACAAAACAAAACAAAAAAAAAAGGAAAAGGAAAACCCATCTTGAAACCCTATCTCTGTATGATGCAAGTCAAGCATCCATCTTATCCGTCGGCCAGTTTTATCAGAACTACAAGCGCCACCAGTTCCCACCACGTCCCACCCTCTCCATCCCCGCCCCCCCCCCCCCCACCACACGCCCTACCTCCGTATCCATGCCAAAGATCCACACTCCCATCCACCGACCCCCACCCCCACCCCCGCCCCATAAAAGATAGATAAATAAATAAAAAGAAAATGATTAAGCAAACCAAACTAGCTTGCAGCCCCTCTACACCAAAATAAACATGGACTGATATCGCTCCGTTATCGGAGGCTATCGTCCCCTCCTGTGCTCCCTTTATCGGCACTTTGTCAAACACAGCAAGAGGAATCTGCTGCTGCCAGTCTGAATGAAACACACGCCAAGCTGCCTGCAGCCATACCCCAGCAGCGCTCTGCCTTTCCCTCCTGACTACCCCCCTACCTTTCGCTGCTGTTGTTTTCAAAAATAAGTCTTTCTTCCACCAGTTCACTAGGCAACCAGAACTTCGACTTGCAACATGAAACTATTGACAGCTGTCTACCCTTCTGGGCGAATGCACGGAAGCGGTGGTTATACCTATGTTTAATTAAGGGTAGAGGTGAGTGAGGTGGGAGATCAACGACGACAAGAGGAGGAGGAGGAGGGGAAGAAGGAAGAAGAAGAAGAGAAGAAGAAGAAGAAGAAGAAGAAGACGACGACGACGACGACGAAGAAGAAGAAGAAGAAGAAGAAGAAGAAGAAGGACAACAACAACAACAACGATAACAATAAATTAGAAGAATAAAATACTGCAGTACCTTTGTCCTATATCAAGTGGGGCGGGAATGCCAATTCACATTTGAGAAGAAGAAGAAGAAGAAGAAGAAAGAAGAACAACAACAACAACAACAACAACAACAACGATCACAATAAATCAGAAGAATAAAATACTGCAGTAGCTTTGTCCTATATCAAGTGGGGCGGGAATGCCAATTCACATTTGAGAAGAAGAAGAAGAAGAAAAAGGTTGGAATGAAAATGACCGAGGCAGAAGAACAACGAAATGACTCAAAGGAGAAAAGCCAGAATGCTCAGGCTGGAGGTCGATAATCCATGCAGCAAACAAAGGTAACACTGGCTGAAAAATGGCTGTGGCAGGTTGAACAGTACATGTAATAAAGTGCAGCACTGGCTGAAAATGGCTGTGGCAAGTTGAACAGTGTATTTCATACAGTGCAGCACTGGCTGAAAATGGCTGTGGCAAGTTGAACAGTGTAAGTAATAAAGTGCAACACTGGCTGAAAATGGCTGTGGCAAGGTGAACAGTACATGTAATAAAGTGCAACACTGGCTGAAAATGGCTGTGGCAAGGTGAACAGTACATGAAATAAAGTGCAACACTGGCTGAAAATGGCTGTGGCAAGGTGAACAGTACATGTAATAAAGTGCAGCACTGGCTGAAAATGGCTGTGGCAAGGTGAACAGTACATGTAATAAAGTGCAACACTGGCTGAAAATGGCTGTGGCAAGGTGAACAGTACATGTAATAAAGTGCAACACTGGCTGAAAATGGCTGTGGCAAGTTGAACAGTGTATGTAATAAAGTGCAGCACTGGCTGAAAATGGCTGTGGCAAGGTGAACAGTGTATTTAATAAAGTGCAGCACTGGCTGAAAATGGCTGTGGCAAGGTGAACAGTGTATTTAATAAAGTGCAGCACTGGCTGAAAATGCCTGTGGCAAGGTGAACAGGGTGTGTAATAAAGTGCAGCACTGGATGAAAATGGTTTTTGGCAGGGTGAACAGTGTATGTAATAAAGTGCAGCACTGGCTGCGCAGGCGGTGAACAGTATATGTAATAAAGTGCAGCACTGGCTGTGGCAGGGTGAACAGTATATGTAATAAAGTGCAGCACTGGCTGTGGCAGGTTGAACAGTATATGTAATAAAGTGCAGCACTGGCTGTGGCAGGGTGAACAGTATATGTAATAAAGTGCAGCACTGGCTGTGGCAGGGTGAACAGTATATGTAATAAAGTGCAGCACTGGCTGTGGCAGGGTGAACAGTACATGTAATAAAGTGCAGCACTGGCTGTGGCAGGGTGAACAGTACATGTAATAAAGTGCAGCACTGGATGAAAATGGTTTTTGGCAGGGTGAACAGTACATGTAATAAAGTGCAGCACTGGCTGTGGCAGGGTGAAAAGTGTATGTAATAAAGTGCAGCACTGGCTGTGGCAGGGTGAACAGTACATGTAATAAAGTACAGCACTGGCTGTGGCAGGGTGAAAAGTGTATGTAATAAAATCAGCACTGGCTGTGGCAGGGTGAAAAGTGTATGTAATAAAAGTGCAGCACTGGCTGTGGCAGGGTGAAAAGTGTATGTAATAAAGTGCCGCACTAGCTGTGGCAGGGTGAAAAGTGTATGTAATAAAGTGCAGCACTGGCTGTGGCAGGGTGAACAGTGTATGTAATAAAGTGCAGCACTGGCTGTGGCAGGGTGAACAGTACATGTAATAAAGTGCAGCACTGGATGACAATGGTTTTTGGCAGGGTGAACAGTACATGTAATAAAGTGCCGCACTGGCTGTGGCAGGGTGAAAAGTGTATGTAATAAAGTGCAGCACTGGCTGTGGCAGGGTGAACAGTAATGTAATAAAGTGCAGCACTGGCTGTGGCAGGGTGAAAAGTGTATGTAATAAAATGCAGCACTGGCTGTGGCAGGGTGAAAAGTGTATGTAATAAAGTGCAGCACTGGCTGTGGCAGGGTGAAAAGTGTATGTAATAAAGTGCCGCACTGGCTGTGGCAGGGTGAAAAGTGTATGTAATAAAGTGCAGCACTGGCTGTGGCAGGGTGAAAAGTGTATGTAATAAAGTGCAGCACTGGCTGTGGCAGGGTGAAAAGTGTATGTAATAAAGTGCCGCACTGGCTGTGGCAGGGTGAAAAGTGTATGTAATAAAGTGCAGCACTGGATGAAAATGGTTGTAGCAGGGTGAACAGTATATGTAATTAAAGTGTAACATGTAATAAAGTGCGGCACTGGCTGACTATGGCCGTGATAGATTGAACAGTTTGTGAAATAAAGCGCAGCACTGAATGAAAATGGCTGTGGCAAGGTGAACAGTGTATGTAATAAAGTGCAGCATTGGCAGAAAATAGCTGTGGCAGGGTAACCAACAGATGTAATAAAGTGCAGCACTGGCAGAAAATAGTTGTTGCAGGGTAACCAATAGATGTAATAAAGTGCAGCACTGGCTGAAAATGGTTGTGGTAGGTTGAACACTATATGTGATAAAGTGCAATACTGGCTGAAAATGGTTGTGGTAGGTTGAACACTCGGTGAACGATGCATTAAAAAAAAAACAACAACAACAACAAAAAAGAAAACAAACAGCGCTGGCTACGAGTGGTTGTGGTTGACTGACTCGTATAGCAAAACACAGCTCTGGCAGAGAGAGAGAGAGAGAGAGAGAGAGAGAGAGAGAGAGAGAGAGAGAGAGAGAGAGAGTCAACGGAATAGGGAGCTGAACGGTCATGTGAACAGACAGAAGTCGATGGGAGGGATGGTCTGTGTAGACTTATCGTATGGGTACCTTGCTACGGAGTTTTGCCAGATTAAGTCATTCCTGCCCTTGACCTTTTTTTCTTTTTTTATTCAGACAGTCTTTCATCCCTGCATCAGACACAAGTGTTATTGGATACCTTAGATGTACACATGTAAATCGCATCCTTACACACACACACACACACACACACACACACACACACACACACACACACACACTCTACACACACGTACACACAACTACACTACCTACCTACACTACACTATACTACACTACACACACACACATAGAGTCTACACACACACACACACACACACACACACACACACACAGTCTACACACACACACACAAACACATACACACACACACACACACACTACACTACTACACTACACTACACTACACTACACTACACTACACTACACTACATACACTATACTACACTACACACACAGAGAGTCTACACACACACACACACACAACACACACACACACACACACACACACACACACACACACACACACACATTCTTACCCTCTTGCTCTGATTTCAATCATAAAAGGTGCAAGAAACACGACACCTGATGAACGAACGGCTCCTCTCGGAGCTGAAGTCAATGACACGAGAGGCGGAAACGGAAGGAGGGGGGGGGGGGGGGGAGGCATGAGAGACGAAGGTAGAAGTGTGAGTGTGTGTATGTAGTGAAAGGTGGGGGGGGGGGGGGGGGGGGGGAAGATGTCATGAGAGACGAGTCGTCTTGAAAGCTGACACTTGGTGGGTTAAAGTGGGGGAAAACTGGTTTGTGAAGCGCTGTAATTGACTGTCGCTGGAGTGCCAGTATCCTACCCTGCAGATTTCAGCGCCTACTGCTGCTGTTTGACGGTGTCGCTCGCCCTGGACCAGGTCAGTGACAGACAGAACCACACACACACACACCACACACACACACACACACACACACACACCTGCATGGTCAATGTTGTTATAGGTAGCTTGTAATCCTTTGAGAATCGTGTGTGTGTGTGTGTGTGTGTTGTGTGTGTGTGTGTGTGTGTGTATGTATGTGTGTGTGTGTGTGTGTGTGTGTGTGTGTGTGGTGTGTGTGTGTGTGTGTGTGTGTGTGTGTGTGTCGTGTGTGTGGTGTGTATGTGTGTGTGCGTGTGTTGTGTGTGTGTGTGTGTGTGTGTGTGTGTGTGTGTGTGTGTGTGTGAGAGAGAGAGAGAGAGAGAGAGAGAGAGAGAGAGAAAACAGGTGTTTGCTTGACAAAACACACACACACACACACACACACACACACACACACACACACACATACACAACACACACACACAAATGAACTATATAATACATGAATGATCAGTCCGAACTGGAATGTGCAAACTGGATTCCTCAACCGTCAAGATTTCTACAGTTGTAAAGGTCCTGATGTCTAAAACATACACAAATCGATCCAAGAACTGAATGGCCAAAACGAACCAGTTATGTTGGCTCGTCTATGATGCAGCAGCTTACAGCAGTCATCTGAGACATACTGAAGAATATGGACGCTGCCTAAAAGAACGGGCATGTTCCCAACAGCAAGCAGGCTAATACACCACTCACTGGCCATTGTTTGATGATGTTGCTATCAACCTACACCATGCATACATTTTGAAGGCACGGACTATCATGACACCTGACCACACACACACACGCGCACACACACACACACACACACACACAGAGAGAGAGAGAGAGAGAGAGAGAGAGAGAGAGAGAGAGAGAGGTGGTGTGTGTGTGTGTGAGTGAGTGTTGTGTGTGTGTTGTGTGTGGTGTGTGTGTGTGTGTGTGTTTGAGAGAGAGAGAGAGAGAGAGAGTGGTGTGTGTGTGTTTGTGTGTGTTGTGTGTGTGTGTGGTGTGTGTGTGTGTGTTTGAGAGAGAGAGAGAGAGAGAGAGGAGAGAGAGAGAGAGAGAGAGAGAGAGGAGAGACGGACGGACAGGCAGGCAGACAGACAGACAGACAGCAGTTTTGTGCTGCCCAAACAAACTTCCCAAATACTACATACACGTACCACTACTACTGATGTACGATCACACCAGACACATTCCATGACATTTCAAAACACTTCGCGCACACGGGATACCCATTCAGAAAGATCACGTAACACCGACAGAGCTGACAACATCCCCAAGAGATTGCCCAGACCACAGACATGGACCTCAAGCCCATAGACAGACAGACAGGCAGACAGACAGACAGACAGACAGATAAACTGACCTCCACAGCTTGCCCAGGGTCTTGCTGAGCTCGGCGTTGTGAAGGTGGGGGTACTGGTCAGCCAGTTTACGCCGGGCCGCCTGGGCCCACACCATGAAGGCGTTCATGGGTCTCTTGATGTGCGGCTTCCTCTTCTCGCCGTTCTGGCTCCGTGACGGCGTGGTGACCAGCGACCAGTCGTAGCCGTCCAGCACGTGCGACACCGCCTCCTGGATCTGCTGGCTGAACTGGTCGCCCATGAGATCGGCTCCTCCTGGTCCACCTCCTCCTCCTCCTCCACCTCCTCCTCCCCCTCCCCCGCCGCTGGCACTGCTGCCAGGCAAGGTCACGATCGATGAGGTGGCGGCCGAGTTGCTGGGAGACAGCAAAGGCGGCTGCTGATGTGGATGCTGCTGCTGATGTGGATGCGAATGAAGGCTGGAACTGTCCATAGTGAGGGGAGAGGGGGAGCCGGAAAGGGGAGAGTGCGAGCCTTCTCTGTCACTCATCTTTTTTTTTTCTTTTTTTTTGCGCTGTGTTGTGTGTGTGTGTGTGTGTGTGTGTGTGTGTGTGTGTTGTTTGGCTGTTGTTCTTCTTCTTTCAGTCTCAGCTGAATGGAGCACCTTGACACGCCTGCCTCCTGCTAGCAGCGCGTGGTGGTGAATTAAAGGTGGCAAGCAGAACAGCCCACGATCCCTGCCTACAGCGCCAGCTTTCCCAACTGTCAGGCCTCCTCCACACAAGATGCTTCTGCTCACATCAACAGTCGTCAAGCACGTCCCACCTGGTAAGCACGCACACGACGAAACAAGACAGTTGAGTCTTCACTGACTTTTTTTTTTATGAAAGTCACCCACCGCCACACACACACACACACACACACACGCACACACAACACTCACACAACACCAGAGTTGACGGAGCCAGTAAACCCATGTAACATAACGCATAAATCCTCCAACCTTTTCTCCAACAAAATGTTCATGGGCCACTGCACAAATGCTTGTCGGCCTAAGTCCAAGGAGCAGTGGAGCGTGCAGGAGGGTGCACAGCAGCGTCTGAAACAACCGAACCTTAGGACAAGTGTCACAACGCCGACCCCGACACCAGAGTAACTTGCTGCCTGAACTGGCCTGTCTTGAAGGACTCAGGAGCGCCGCCACTGTGACAGGGCGAGGAGTAGCAGGTCGCAGTAGCCTAATGAATGACTGCCACCACCGCCGCTACACGGGCCCACTCCCGCGCGCTACTGGGTGGGTCTTTCTCCTCCAGTGGGCAGGTCTGACTCCACCCCCTGGCACACGGCGAGAGCCAATCAGCAATCCCCCTCCGGGCCGCGTAGAGAGAGAGAGAGAGAGAGAGAGAGAGAGAGAGAGGGACGATGCCGACTTAGTTTGCCCTCCCCCCACCCCCTCCCAGCCCTCCTTGCCCTCCCAACCCTCTCCCCTCTTCCACTCGCTTGAGGAACAACCGAGCAGGAGAGAGAGAGAGAAAGAGAGAGAGAGAGAGAAGGACGATGCAAACATTAGGCCACAACGCTCTTAGTTAACTGACATAACAGATCAAGGGGAAGAGGGCGGAGTGAGGGTCGAGGGGTGGGGGTGGGGGTGGGGTGGGGTGCGGAGGAGAGCTGTGTGTGTGTATGTGGGGAGGGAGGGCAAGGGGTAGGTAACCTTACGTTTTAATGACTGGCCAACAGAACAAGTCGACCCGGTGTAGGGAGGAGGGGACCTACTGATCTGCTTGCCAGCACTGCCGTGTCTACTACACTAGTAGGGCAAAACAAGAAATTACGGAGTTTACTTTAAATGTTATAGACTACAGGAAAGAAGAAGCCTACGCGGCGGCATGTGATATAATGAGTGAAGTCCACTTCTCATGGCCTGATCGTCAAGCTTTGCGTTTCGGTCTGGTCTGGTCTGGTATCACGAAGTATAGGCTATTTCAGAGCGCATTATAAGCACTTTCGATGGACATAATCCTAGGCTATTATTTTGAATGAAGTTCTGTTCAAACCAACTCCATCCAGCTGTTTCAGTGAAGGGAAATCTTTTTAAAATGAGGCGGGGAACAGTAAACAGTGCAGGGTACATATATAGGTAAGCTTGGAACATCCTTTTTTTTGTTTGGGTGGGTGGGATGTGTCCTTGTTTGTTCTGTGTGTCTGTATGGTTATTTCTTAGTAGGCGATTCGGTGTCGTAAGCAGCATTCGTTTGGCCGAGGAAAACATCTCCTATCTTTACAAAAAGCAATAAACACAACGAATCTTTCTACAAAGTATGACAGTAAATTATCATGGATATTTAAAAAAAAAAAAAAGACTGCAGAGTGAGTTAAAAAAAAAAGGGGGGTGTGTGTGTGTGTGTGAAATACTAGTAAAACACACAAAACAAGGTGCAAAAATCATGTTTTACTTAAAATACAATACGACAGTCGGGTATTGAATAAGCGTAGTTTGATTTATGTGTTGACTTGCATTTTGTCTGAGCAAAGTTGATGACAGGTAATCCATTGACAAAGACAGAAAGATGGAGAGACCTACGCCAGGCTGACGGGGTTAGTCATTCCCGCTCCATGTTTCACTTTTTTCTTTTAAATATCTGAATTGTTAAACGTAAATGACAGTGCACACACACACACACACACACACACACACACACACACACACACACACACACACAGAGCATACACGAGCGCAAACACACACACACACACACACACACACACACACACACACACACACACACACACACAACACAAGGAGAGAGAGAGAGAGAGAGAGAGAGAGGAGAGAATCCTGCGAGAACATGGGGATAGTTAGTGTCCATTCTGATCGGTAGGCAAGGCCACCAATGCAGAAGGGAAACATCACATCGGACCACAGTAGAAAAATGCGCTGATGGGATTTTCCTGAGAAACATAATTACATAAATATATTTCTGAGGAAGGCCCAGAGCCGAAACGTTGAAGAAGAACTTGCATGTTTGCTTTTGCATTGTGTGGTTGTTTATATATCATACATACATACATATATATATATATATATATATTTTTTTTTTTAAACTCAACAAACATACTACGGTATTGCACACCAGCCTTTTTCTGGGATACCGTTCTTCTTAAAACCGAAAAGGCAGAGGAGTCAAGTTACCACTTTCCGCGGTCACTGAGGAGAAACAATCAGGTTTCGAAATACCGGTATCTGATCAGGAGTTACATGTTAGTGAGATTCCTCCCCATTGGAGATTGTCTCCCCCTTGGAGACTATAAGCCTGCTGAAGGCTCATTTTGAGAAGCATTTATTATTCCCCATTCACCCACTCAAGCACATACTGTTAGTTAGGCAGAATTATCTACCACTGCAGATATGAATGCTTATCTCCCCCTATTTCTTCAGTCCAACACATAAGAGCAAGCTTTGTTTATAACTGAATATTTCTTGCAGTCATTGCAACACCAAGCTGCTCTGTAAGTTGCTGGAATGGTGCTCGGTACTTATCCTGGGAATTTATTAGACTATTTTATATATATATATATATATATAGTATATATATGAATGATGAAAGTTTTAGGGCTGAATGTAAGATGATTTTTGTTATCTAAGGATTTCCTCATGCCCCCCCCCCCTCCCCCATGCACACCCCACATTGGGGTGGGGGTGGGGGTGGGGGGGTGCTATTATATGTGAAAATAAGGATAGGGAGGGGAGCCTATGAGTGGGTGAGTGAGGGGGTGGAGATGTATATACTGTTAATGGGCTCAACGTTTAGATTTAAACCTGGGAGAGCCATGATAATATGATATGGTATGTGTGATGTGTGTGTGTGTGTGTGTGTGTTGTGTGTGTGTGTGTGTGTGTTGTTGTGGTGTGTGTGTGTGGTTGGGTGGGTGGGAGTGTGCATATACATGACTGTGTGTAAAAATGGGTCCAGGCGGATTTCTTCAGTTGTGTGTATTTGTGTTGCAGATTTCTGACGAAGCCTAAATAAAAGGCGAAAGCTTGAAAAAAAAAACAAAAAAAAACAAGAAGAGTGTGTGGTTGGTGTGCCTGCTTTTATTTTTGTATTCTGTGACTGGCCAGTTTCTGGATCAGCAGTGCACCCACACATCACTGAGTGGTGTCCAGCATATTGTAGGGTTTTATATATACTTATATGATTTTGTCTGTCTTTCCTGATGTTCACCCCTCTTCTTTTCTTCGCCGCTTCCGCTCCTTCCTACCTCAGCACCCTCCTCCCTCTTTTTCTTTCTTTCTTTCTTTTCTTTTTTTTTTTTTATAAAAAAAGACTGAGACTGGTTTTTTTTTTTTTAAGGAAGAAACCTGTTTACAGATGTGCTTATAGAGCCTACTGTTTACAGTTGTTGTATGAACTGCAGTGTGACAACATTGTTGATATAGCTGTCCACGTGTTTTGCTTGTTTTTGATTATCCAAGACTCTCTCTCTCTCTCTCTCTCCTCTCCTCCTTCTCTCTCTCTCTCTCCTCTCTCTCCCCTCTCTCTCTCTCTTGGTGTTGCTACAAAATGACTGACTTTTCAAACATGCCCATAACTATCATGGGTCCTTTTCTTGTCGTTGTTGTTATCATTATTTATCACTACCACCGAACCAGATCATAGTGATTTATATACAAAGTCGTACAAAAAAAATGAGCTAGCAAAACATAGGCTGAAGCAGACAGCTTGGTCTGTTAATGACACAGTCGAATATGAAAATCAATGCCAGTTTTTCATTTTAAGAGAGAGAGAGAGAGAGAGAGAGAGAGAGAGAGAGAGAGAGGAGAGAAGAAGAAGAAAAGAAGAAAGAAGAAGAAGAAACAGAATCATGCATTATTACTAAGTGGAGCCAGGACTGTCCGGCAATATTTGTGATAATCACCAAAGTCACCACCTCAGTTAATGCTGCTGTGTCCCCTACTGCTTCCTTCTCCTGTGGCTACTAATTTCGGCTAATGTTGCTGTCCCCCATACTGCTTTCGTCTGCTGTTACCGCTGTAACCAATGCTACTGTCGCCTGTTGCGCCGTTCTTCTCCTGCTACTATTACGTCTAAAGCTGCTGCGCGCGGGTCTGTGTGTGTGTGTGTGTGTTGTGTGTGGTGTGTGTGTGTGTGTGTGTGTGTGTGTTGTGTGTGTGTGTGTGTGTGTGTGTGTGTGTGTGTGTGTTGTGTTGTGTGTGTGTGTGTGTGTGTGTGTGTGTGTGTGTGTGTTGTGTGTGTGTGTGTGTGTGTGTGTGTGTGTGTGTGTGTGTGTGGTGGTAGATGTTTCTGCAGCGTTACAGTCATCGACGTGAAGAAACGACATAAAGACTACACACTCGAGAAAATATTGAAGCAAGCTCTCTCTCTCTCTCTCTCTCTCTCTCTCTCTCTCTCTCTCTCTCTCTCTCTCTCTCTCTCTCCTGTGTCTTTTTAATACGAAATGGGGGACAATCTTTTCTGAGGTCTTGGTTACCTCAACTTTCAATTTTGATTTCAGTTGGGGTTTTTTTTTTTAATGATTTTACGTGTGTTTTCTACGGGGAAAAAACAATTCTGTGACATTTAACAAATGCTGGGCTCTCTTTTGTTCCGAAATAAAGTATTTAAGATTTCAAAAAGCATAGATTACAAGGTATCTTGTTTTTCTGCGCCAGACCTGTTATTGGCATATGTCTGACATACAAATGAGACACATTTTGATCACATGCAGGCTTGCTATTGCACCTCAAATTTGGTTGTCGTGCACATTGCCATGCATTGAAAACATTCAGTATGAAACTGACCAGTTAAGTGGTCGAGATCAGTTACAGTGGTTTTGTTTGTATATGTCTGTTTGAGTGTGCGTGTGTGTGTGTGTGGGGGGGGGGGGGGGGGGGGGGGGGGGGTGCGGCGTGCGTGCGTGCGTGCGTGTGTAAATGAGAGAGAGAGAGAGTGTGTATGTGTGTGTTGTGTGTGTGTGTGTGTGTGTGTGTGTGTGTGTGTGTCTGTTGGTGGTTGTGTGGGTATGGGTGAGTGTTCTTTTTCTCTTGTTTTTATGTCTCAAATGAACAAAAAAAAACCCTGATTGAATTCATCAATACTAAAAGATCAACTGAATCGCGTCAATAAATCATAGACAACAAACTTACCAACCAACCCATGGTTTACCCAACCCTGAAAACGAGGTGGGTGAGTAAACATTGAATGGAAATTGTGATGAAATTCTCTCTCTCTTTCTCTCTCTCTGTCTCTCTCTCTCTCTCTCTCTCATCCCTCTCACACACACACACACACACACACACACACACACACACACACACACACACACAAAGACACAGACACACATGCACGTTATGCTCTCTCTCTCTCTCTCTCTCTCTCTCTCTCTCTCTCTCTCTCTCTCTCTCTTCTCTGTTCTCGCAAATTCGTTGTTTATCTAAACTACGTGAAGCCTTAGAATTCGGACGAGAGCTGTTAATCATTTCCTTCAGTTGGGAAAACCAGCGACTAAGCCTGGAATCCGGAAGGAAGTAGTGTGTTAAAGGACCACAGTGCACTGATTCACACACACACACACACACCACACTATCACTTACCATCAGCGTCATCATGTCGACGAAAAGTTATATGCAGTTCCGTCTGTATTTCATCCTGTCCATGTTTGCATTTGTCGTCTAGACGCCACTATAGTTATGTGACGGCTGTTGTCCGCAAGCCGACATATTCATACTAGTAGTTGTTGTCTGCTCACCACTATGCCCATAGTGACAAATGTCATCTATCTGCAATCATAGCCACAGTGACAAGTGTCATGTACAAGCCATCATATCCACAGTGACAAATGTCATCCGCATGCCATCATATCCACAATGACAAGTGCCATCTGTAAGCCATCATATCCACAGTGACAAGTGTCATCTGTAAGCCATCATATCCACAGTGACAAGTGTCATCTGTAAGCCATCATATCCACAATGACAAGTGTCATCTGTAAGCCATCATATTCATAGTGACAAGTGTCATCTGTAGACCATCATATCCACAGTGACAAGTGTCATCCGCAAACCATCATATCCACAGTGACAAGTGTCATCTGCAAGCCATCATATCCACATTGACAAATGTCATCTGCATGCCATCATATCCATAGTGACAAGTGTCATCTACAAGCCATCATATCCACAATGACAAGTGTCATCTGCAAGCCATCATATCCACAATGACAAGTGTCATCTGCAAGCCATCATATCCACAATGACAAGTGTCATCTGCAAGCCATCATATCCACAGTGACAAGTGTCATCTGCAAGCCATCATATCCACAGTGACAAGTGTCATCTACAAGCCATCATATCCACAGTGACAAGTGTCATCTGCAAGCCATCATATCCACATCGACAAATGCAGTCTGCACGCTATTATGTTTATAGTGACAAGTGTCGTCTGCGTGCCATCATACCCTCGTTGATAATTGTCTACTTGCCATCATATTCTTTATGACAAGGGTTGCTGTGCGTCATCATTTACATTACGGCAGGTATCTTCACGCCATTATACCCACAGTGACATGTGTCGTCTGCACGTCATATGGGTTGTTGTGTGTAGCTCAACGTCATATCGTGGATGACAGATGGCAGTTTTCCTATTTCTTAATTTTAGCATATTATGCACTTTGGAATGTAATGTAAGATGTTTTAGGGCCATTTCTTTGCATAAAATGATACACCGAGCTGTACTATGCCCTAAAAGTTTGTTTGAGGCCAACATCGTCGTTGAAGGCCTATTTTTGTCTTAATTTGACAAGACTTTTTTTGAAAGAGCGACAGTGAGCTACGCCTCTAGATCGCACCGTAAACTTTGTTACATTTATTTATACAGCTCAGTCTTTCCTTTTACTCCCACGACGTGGAGTCAAGTGTTGAGACAATCCAAAGTGGGTCGCAGGAAATCTGATCAATCCGTCAATGTGTTTTGGCAACAGTTCGAGTTGGTGCCAAAGGGAATAACCGTGTGAAAGCCCATCTGTCATAGATACGATCTGGCGGTTGTGTAACTGTTCTGCGCGTAAGCACTACAACTGGACTTAAGTTGCATTCTCCAGCCACCAGCGAACATGTTGTTCGGCGCGGTCGTGATACTTCAAGCAGGGGTAGTGGCTTACTTTTTTCTGGTAGTGGTAAGTGAGCGAAACTGAGGACAAACCATTGGCTAACATGGGACAACAGCTTGTTTACATCAGTCCCAGGCTCAGCAGGACTCCAGCGTTCTCTCTGTGCAACATCAGCCGGCAGTGGGTCTTTCTGGCTGGGTACAGTGTGAGGAGGATACATTGTGCCTCTGGGGAGAAGAACAAAGAACACGATACGTCAGGATGGTCGCGACACAAAATTTATACGAATCGGATCATATGTCGACAAGTAAGCTTATAGTGAAGACATAAACTAATTAAGGATCGAGTCCGGAAGGAGTCACACGAACTAACAGGTTGTACAATGAGGAACGGCCCTTTTAGAGTCACAGGTTACCATGCTTTCATCGGGAATAACGAAGAGCAGTTTGAAACCATTTGCAGGAAACAAAATCGATTTCACAATATCTGAAACAGTTCCATACTGAGTATTCCATCTGGATCGAATATCGGTGATCGGTATTTCGCTCGTTATGTTCTTCCCCTCGAAAACAGATCTCCCAGTATTGCATAATCTACTGCCTGTGGCAGCACGACGGTCTGACTGACCATGTTAGTGGGACACCGAGTTCAGTTATGAAGTAAGCTATCGACAAATCCACCATCTCGTTACATGCAGAAATAGTCTGATACATTAAGAACGGACATTAATTGAATCAAACCATGCACCTCTTTGACTTCCAGTTTAGTCCTGTACTCTGTTTGTCTGTGTCCGTGGCGGTAACTAACCCCTCTCTTTCCATGTTTTTTTTTCAATTTTAGTTGCATTTAAACGTTTTGTGTGATGTGCTTTGCCGATTGTTTTTGTTCTGCTGCACTGTCTGACTTATTGCAGACCAGCTTTTGGGAAATGCAGTCCAATTGGTCATGACTCTTTTTTCTTTTTTTCTTTTTTTTTTTTTGAACACATGTTAAACACTCGCGGTGTTTCTAGAGGTGACTGGCGACACACTTCACAGGGCATGAGGCCTAAACCTTGAACTCTTCATTCTCCCGGCCGTACCAGGATTGAATGACGACAGTGACACAACCTGCACGCACTTGCTACGAGATCAATTTTGATCGATGAAGCGTTTGACTGACTGGTTGCCTAACTCTTTCATTCAATGCCTGCGTGTGCTTTTATGTGTTCAAGCGTGTGATGTGAGAGAAACAGTGAGTCTGGACAAACATTTTTCGAGCGTCTCTATCGGTGTGCGGCTTCAGCTGTTTGTGCACGAAGAGCCTGCGAGCCAGTTTGTTAACAACACATTCAGTGTGGGACCGCCATTTCAGTTCCTCGTCCTCGGTGCATGTGCTTTTGTTCTATTGTGTTGCCATCTGTGGTCAGTCTGAGACTTAGTTTCTTGCTTTTGTCTAAAAGTGATTGCCATACTTTTCATCTTCTACAGATGAACTATCATGGAATTATAATTACGTTCCCCATCGTTCAAACCTTTCTGTGGAGGATTTTGGACTACCGGTAAGTCCGCTGCGCTGGAACGGAGAAAAGTGTATCAACAGAAAGGTCCCAAAAGACACTTGGATGTGAAACAGGTGATGGGAGATCATTAAACACACAGGATAAAAGCAGCCCTAACGCAGAACCTTTGGGCACTCCAGATTTTGTATGTTTTGTCGATGAGAAGCCGCTACTGCTAAACAGAGAGAGAGAGAGAGAGAGAGAGAGAGAGAGAGAGAGAGAGAGAGAGAGAGAGAGAGAGAGAGAGAGATGAATGTGGAGAATCGAATAAAGCCAGTGCATTTTATGAACTGTTATAACCTCAAGCAACCTGGATCGCAGAAATCGTTGTACACATCAAACATCGAACTCAAAATGAAAGAATCGGAAAGGAAATTTCAATGAAACAAAAATCGAGTCATTGAAAATTATCAACGAAAGATGTTTTGTGTGTTTTTTTACCATTTAAATTCTGTTTCTGCATTACATTACTTGGAGAGCTAGAAACACTCAGAAATAGCCTTACAGGCTAAATCAATGTAGGATAATTGAAATAATCAAATCGAATGTTTGATTTCAAAGTGTTTGTCTTCATTCATACAAATATCGGCTAAATATGAAAGCTTTAGAAGCCGTAAAGAAATCGCTCATATTTTGATGATGCGGATGCTTTGAGAAAGCTGTATACAGGAACCGCTTACAGATAAACTAGAAAACTTTGCTTTAGATGTTGTATACAATTGTTGAATAGAAGTGCGTGGCACAAGTCGTGAAATAACACACAATTTGTCTGCATTTTATGATAATTCATATGATCCCATCTGACATGAATCTTGTATTCCTTCATGTGGCGTGAAACAATCTATAGCACAGACAGTGTTCTATTCAAAGACAAGTGCTCTCCTACGGACGGAGACAACATGACTCGACTGGTCGTTTACACCAAAGACGTCTACGTCGTAGAACTACGTCTACGTCTCTGTTTACACTTGACAACGCCAGTCAGCGGCTGTCTTCTTCCGGTTCGCTTAGTGCCCGATGCGAGTTTAGCCGTGCTGAAAAATCCCGTCCTGAACTGCACGTCTTTACATGAACACATGACGCGTAGAACGTTGTCACGAGGGAAGAGAATCACTGTTGTAGTATGCTGACCATATCACAAGTCTATTATGCAAACTGATGGTGAAAACATGCCCTTTAGGACAGGAAAACGCCATTCACATGGAACGGATTAAGTATACCAACAGTCTGCTGATATGTACACACCCGAGACAACCTGTACGTAAATTTAATACTAAAAGAACTTTTAAAGCGTCTGAATGTTTGAATGACTGTGTTGAGGAGACGGTTTTCAATCTACAGTCTTTCATAAAGTAGGTATTTTCAAACTCACATGAACACTGATTATTATTTAAAACAAACAAACAAACAAACAAACGGAAAAACCGTACGCTTCATTGCATGCAGCACTGAACATTACAAGAAGCATGGTCTTCACGTTCTTTCCTCATTATTGAGCCACTCTTATTTCAATGGATCACGGAAGAAAGATGTTCGTGAGTGTAAAAGAGAGAGAGAGAGAGGGGTGGGGGGGGGGACGGGGGGGTAAAGAATATTTTTCTCTTTAAAAGTATTCAAAATTGTGTGTGTGTGTGTGTGTGTGTGTGTGTGTGTGTGTGTGTGTGTGTGTGTGTGGTGTGTAGGTGTGTTTATGCGCGCGCGCGCGCGCGCGCGCGCGCGTGTGTGTGTGTGGTAAGAGAGAGAGGATAGTGTGTGTGTGTGTGTGTGTGTGTGTGTGTGTGTGTGCGTGTGTGTGTGTGTGCGTGTGTGTGTGGCGCGTGCGTGTGCGCGCGCGTATGTATGTGTGTGTGTGTGTGTGTTGTGTGTGTGTGTGTGTGTGGTGAGAGAGAGAGAGAGAGAGAGAGAGAGACAGAGAGAGAGAGAGAGAGAGAGGGTAATGTGTGTGTGCGTGTGTGCGCGCGCGTGGACTGAGAGAGAGAGAGAGGATAATATGTGTGTGTGCGTGTGTGCGCGCGCGCGCGTGGACTGAGAGAGAGAGGAGAGAGAGAGAGAGAGAGGAGAGAGAGAGAGAGAGAGAGAGAGAGAGAGAGAGAGAGAAGATGATGGATATTTATATGCATCTCTAGAAAAAATACAGTCAAAAAAGGTATTGCATTACGAGCACAATGATGAGTGGGGGCTCTGTAAAGACTGGACAATGCCGCTAGGTCGCAGTAACATCAGGGCCCAGTACCAATGGAGTCCAGTCTGGCACCGGTACTGGACCCTAATAGAACTGGGTCCAAATCGTACCGCCCCAGGGGTGGGGGGTGGGTAGGGGTAGGGGGTGGGGGGATAAGGAAGGGTTGAAGGGTGAGGAGGTTTCAACATAAAATCCCTACCGCATTCGAATTTGCTCAGCTCTGTTGAACATCATAAACATCTTACAGCAGTAGGTTCTAGTAGCCTGCATGTTAAACGTTTATGCCTTCAAAGCTCTGTGTCTCTAGAGCCTTAAATACATGACCTAAGAGACCTAGAACATAGACTTCCACAACGAAGTCTTTCCACGGAGGTGAATGGAAGCAAAGCTATATGAATCTGTGGCAGTCTTCATTGGACCTGTGGCAGTCTTCACTGGACCTGTGGCCCTGTGGCAGTCTTCATTGGACCTGTGGCCCTGTGGCAGTCTTCATTGGACCTGTGGCAGTCTTCATTGGACCTGTGGCTCTGTGGCAGTCTTCATTGGACCTGTGGCCCTGTGGCAGTCTTCATTGGACCTGTGGCAGTCTTCATTGGACCTGTGGCAGTCTTCATTGGACCTGTGGCAGTCTTCACTGGACCTGTGGCAGTCTTCATTGGACCTGTGGCAGTCTTCATGGACCTGTGGCAGTCTTCACTGGACCTGTGGCAGTCTTCATTGGACCTGTGGCAGTCTTCATTGGACCTGTGGCAGTCTTCACTGGACCTGTGGCCCTGTGGCAATCTCCATGGACCTGTGGCAGTCTTCATTGGACCTGTGGCAGTCTTCACTGGACCTGTGGCCCTGTGGCAATCTCCATGGACCTGTGGCAGTCTTCACTGGACCTGTGGCAGTCTTCATTGGACCTGTGGCAGTCTTCACTGGCTCTGTGGCCCTGTGGCAATCTCCATTGGACCTGTGGCAGTCTTCATTGGACCTGTGGCAGTCCTCATTGGACCTGTGGCAGTCCTCATTGGACCTGTGGCAGTCTTCATTGGACCTGTGGCAGTCTTCATTGGACCTGTGGCAGTCTTCATTGGACCTGTGGCAGTCTTCATTGGACCTGTGGCAGTCTTCATGGGACCTGTGGCAGTCTCCACTCAGTCCCCATTGGACCTGTGGCAGTCTCCATTGGCCTGAAGCAAAGCTATATGGATATGTGGCAGTCTTCATTGGACCTGTGGCAATCTCCATTGGCCCTGTGACAATCTCCATTGGCCCTGTGGCAATCTCCATTGGCCCTGTGGCATCTCCATTGGCCCTGTAGCAATGTCCATTCAATCTCCATTGGACCTGTGGCAGTCTCCACTGGCCCTGTGGCAATTGCCATTGGCCCGGTGGCAATCTCCATTGGCCCTGTGGCAGTCTCCATTGGGCCTGTGGCAGTCTCCATTGGACCAATGGCAATCTCCATTGGCCCTGTGGCAGTCTCCTTTGACCTGTGGCAGTCTCCATTGGACCAATGGCAATCTCCATTGGACCAATGGCAATCTCCATTGGCCCTGTGGCAGTCTCCATTGACACAGGTGGCAGTCTCCATGGACCTGTGGCCATCTCCATCTGGTGCAGCACCACCAGCATTTGCCCGGCATGCAACTCCATTTCCACATCACTGCATTTCTATGGTGTCACCACCAGTAGGTATTCCTTCCTGCTGCTGAGAAAAACATGAATGTAAACTCTGTCTGTCTGTCTCTGTCTGCCTGTCTGTCTGTCTGAATGTCTGTCTGTCTGTCTGTCTGTCTGTGTCTGTCTCTCTCTCTCTCCACATACGCACACACGCACGCACGCACGCATACACACACACACACACACACACACACACACACACACACACACACACACACACACACACACACACACACACAACAACAGCAAAACAACAACAACACACGCACATGCTGACACACAAGTAACCACGCGCGCGCGTGCGTGTGCGCAGACACACATTGACATACACTTAACACACACATACTCTCTTCTCTCTCTCTCTCTCTCTCTCTCTCTCTCTCTCTCTCTGTCTGCTCCACACATACTTTTTGCACACTTCACACTTATTATGACCTTACATTCTCTCTCTCTCTCTCTCTTATATATACGCACGCACGCACTCACACACACACACACACACACACACACACACACACACACCACACACACACACACACAACACACACAAACGCGCGCGCGTACCGAATCGCGCGGTGTACATGTATACCGGATATACACTGGTTAGAATTTAAAAAAAAAAAAAAAAAAAAAAAAAAGAAAGAAAGAAAGCGTTCTCACGCTTATGTGTGTGTGTGTGTGGTAGTGACAAAGCCAACCAAGATGCAAGATGCCAGCCAGCCCTGGCAGCCGGTGGGAGGGAGGGGGAGGGGAGGGGTGGGCTTGGGATGGTCTTGAAGCCGCGGCATCCTTCTCCCATGTACCCTGCTTATTTTCCCCTTCACCTCACCAAT
>CM065714.1:24649545-24654545 GCA_033310375.1 Conus canariensis | reverse complement strand
GACAACACGAGGACAAGAACAACGACCACGATGACGACGACGATGATGATGATGATGATAATGATTTTCCTGTATGACATTGCATTAGGCACATGTTGGTTGGCTGCTGTTCTTATTAATGTCTGGTACAAGTGATCTGAAAGACACACCTACATGAGCCTGCGCTAACCTTGCGCACTTTTTTGTTGGCCATATTAATATACCTTTTTTTTTTTTTTTACTTGATTTTGACGGTATAAAGAGAGACAGAATCATTTAGGCATATTCATGTTATCTGTTCCACCTCGTACACCCAGATCACGTGACACAAGTGACCAGATAGACCTTACTTGAAACCGTACATTCACGAATGGTGACGATTTGTTTCAAACAGTAGATCTAGATACGTGATCTGCCGATACAGAACGTCTCCCTGGGTGACATTCTTCACCGGAGTAACATTTTGCACCCGGGTGACATGATGTATCGCATAACGGGGAGACATTTTGTACGGGGGTGACATTTTGCACCGGGGTGACATTGTGTACCGCAAAACCAGGTGATATTTTGCACGGGGGTAACATTATGCACCGGGGTGACATTATGTACTGGGGTGACATCATGTACCGTAAAATGGGTGACATTTTGTACCGGGGTGACAATATGTACCGCAAAACCAGGTGATATTTTGTACAGGGGTGACATTATGCACCGGGGTGACATTATGTACTGGGGTGACATTATGTACCGCAAAACTGGATGACATTTTGCACCGGGGTGACATTGTGTACTGCAAAACCAGGTGATATTTTGTACGGGGATGACATTATGCACCGGGGTGACATTATGTACTCGGGTGAAATTATGTACCGCAAAACCAGGTGACATTTTGTATCGCAAAACCAGGTGATATTTTGTACGAGGGTGACATGATGCACCGGGGTGACATTATGTACTGTGGTAACACTATTTACCGCAAAACCGGTGACATTTGTTTTACCGGGGTGACATTTTGTACCGCAAAACCGGGTTACATTTTGTACGGGGTGACATTATGCACCGCAAAACCGGGTGACATTTTGTACGGGGTGACCTTTTGTCCGGGAGTGACATTATGCACAGCAAAACTGGGTGACGCTTTGAACCGCAACATCCATGTCCTGGAAACTTTGCTCTAGAAATTTGACCTTCTTTACTGATCTCTCTCTCTCTCTCTCTCTCTCTCTCTCTCTCTCTCTCTCTCTCTCTCTCTCTCTCTCTGTCTTTGTCTCTGTGTCTGTCTGTCTGTCTGTCTTTCTCTCGCTGTGTCTCTGTCTGTGTCTGTCTGTCTATCTGTCTTTCTCTCTGTGTGTCTCTGTCTTTGTCTCTGTCTTATCTGTCTGTCTGTCTGTCTGTCTGTCTGTCTGTCTGTCTGTCTGTCTCTCTCTCTCTCTCTCCTCTCTCTCTCTCTCTCTCTCTCTCTTCTTTGTCTCGTCTATTGCTGTCAGTTTCCCTTTCTAACATATATAGCTGTGCTCTTTCCCCTCAAATGTGTGTCAGTTCCAGTCCAAATCAATGTAATTGCCAGACTGGCTCTGACTGTGATTGTTGGGAGGTCATACACAAAACATTAGGATGGGCCACCATTTGCCCGTTCGGGGGGCGTTGTTTGTCAACAAGGCCTTATTTGTTAATTCACCATTTATACACTTATTACCACACTTTTAGATTAAAAAACCACGTTTTCATTAATTAAATGAGGTCAGTTAAGCAGACTGACTGACCTCCCACCAGCATCACCTTGAGTCTTGATCATGAAAAGTTTGGTTTGTAGTTTATCATTTCAGTGATCGTGTTTCAAATAAGGTAGGCCTCTCTAAATGGTAAACAAACAAACAAACAAAACGTTAGATCGTTTATAATAGCGGCTAGATGGTATCGAGGAGGTTTCAAATTACCAGATTCAAATCATGACTGAAACAGTAGGATCGATGGATTTCTTCTCCGAATCGCTGACTGATTCAAGAAACGATCATGGCTGAACAAGTTTTTGTGTTGATATTATTATCGATATTACATGTCAGAACAATAGGATTCCTCCCGGATTCATCTCTCTCTCTCTCTCTCTCTCTCTCTCTCTCTCTCTCTCTCTCTCTCTCTCTCTCTCTCTCTCTCTCTCTCTCTCTCATCATGTATCAGCTTGAGGAGTAAAATATGCTAATAGATTTTTCAGTATATACATTATAAATACTCACATCATTGTATCTTCAAAAACAACAACAACAACAACATCAACACACCACCACCACCACCACCACCACCACCACACAACAACAACAACAGATACTAAGTCTACAAGGACCTTGTTCAAAACCCCTCAGACAACCTGCCGACGAACTTGGGCAAACTGTTCGTTCTCCTGGCTTTAAAAGTCAGCGCGTGCACAGACTGACCATGCCCAGAGCCGTTGGCTGTACTGGTCTTCAGCCTCGCTTCCTACCTTTCAAGTGGCTTGCTTTGGACGCCGGTCTTTGAAGCTGGACCCAAACAGGTGATAAGATTATATTTCCCATGTCTGCCCCCGCTTCTCTCTTCCTCTCTTTGCCAATTCTAGACCTCTTCGGGTGATAGGAAGCGGCGGATGGGGCGGACGGCCTGTGATATACCACCCTCCGGCTAGTTACCTGGGTAAGCTTTGACGGGGTGCCATTCGTTACGGGCTGGTTTAGACTCATCAGTGAGGCTGGAGAGAGGTTTCTGCTGAGTTCAGTTCCCGAGAGGAGCCGACGAGAGTGCCAAGTGAAAAACCAACGCAGATTAGTATGACTTGTATGACTTAAAACAGAATTAAGCCCAACTTGCGTATGTTCAACATGTAGTATGATTTTTAAAAAGGCCTAAATTGTCTATATCCACTATGCAAAACTGCCAAAATGTGAAGGAATGCTTGAATAGGATAATTTTTTTTCAATGTTAAAAATGTTTTGAATGGTTTAGTAACACGAAATAAAGCCAAACATGGTTAGCAACACCCCCCTCCCTGCTCCCCACACACCACACCCCACACACACACACACACACACACCACACACACACCCACACACACACACACACCAACATCCCCCCCCCCCCCCGAGAGAGAGATAGAGAGAGACAGAGAGAGAGAGACACATAGAGACAGAGAGACAGACACAGACAGAGGCAGAGACAGAGACAGACAGAGAGAAGAGAGATTAACAAAAGCAAAGCCACTCAACGACAAAAACAACCGTCCTACGCATACGTGCACAAAAAGCAGTCAAACAGACATTACAAAATCACATAATAACTCAACAAAGGTCTGTTATTAAAAAAAGAAACGAGAAACACACACACACACACACACACACACACACACACACACACACACACACAACACACACACACGCGCGCGCGCGCGCGCGCGCACACACACACACACACACACACACACACACACACACACACACACACACAACACACACACACGAAAAACTATTAGACAAAAAGACAGCTTTCGTATTTTTGATATATTCCATTTCAAATTTTCATGGAAGAAAATAGACAAACTATCTTTCATCTTTAAGTCACAAATAGTCTATTTTTTTTTCTTTTTTTTAGAAGAGTAATGTATTAAGTAAGGACTGGGGATGTCATCTTTTTGTGTTAAAGTCGTATATTGTGCATGCTGTGTTTGTGTAATATGCACGCTATGCTTGTGTGACGTTCTCCAATTGGACATCTTTAAGATAGGTTTGTCTCAAACCCACGTAGGTCTGGAGGTTGTCATGCCGACATGTCTCAAACGTTTAATATCAATTTTACCAAAAGAATGAATAAATCATGAACAGGTCTTCACATACATCTCCCATAATAC
Source organism: Conus canariensis (assembly GCA_033310375.1). Classification (NCBI taxonomy): domain Eukaryota; kingdom Metazoa; phylum Mollusca; class Gastropoda; order Neogastropoda; family Conidae; genus Conus; species Conus canariensis. Next base: position 24,650,692 of record CM065714.1, on the reverse strand, counting down.
CAAAAACTGCTCAGTAATTTCTGTCTTGTAAATGTTTGAGCATTAGCGACATTTTTGCTTTCAGTAATTCCTTAAATTTATGCCAGAAATGTCCCAAACTATTGCTTCCCCCAACAAATCGTCAATGCTGTCCTTAGCTTCTATACCCGAATCACATGAATTGTTGTCTGTGATTCTCATATCCTTCAGGAAGAAATTACGTTTCTAGAATTCTCTGCATGATACGTATTAGTAAACACTTAAGTCTTATGTCTTGTATTTTCTATACCTTTAAAACACCTTTTAACGTGAAATGCTGCCATCAACTCTCAGACCATTTGATACAAGTGTTATAGACAATCCATCTATGGTATCTAACATAAAATACCACCTAAAATTTTGTCTGTGTTCTCAACATCACGGGGATAACATCACAATCCAGGGTACTCCCATGTAGGTCAGTGAAGGATAGAACATGGAAATGGGAGGGAACGATGCAAGGAAAAAATGCCGTGAAATTAATTACGAATAATTTACGTGAAATAACATGCTTAACCCAATACTCAGGGATAGGGAAAAAATAGTGTGGTGGGGGAGGTGGGGGGGGGGGGGGGAGATATTTAGATGTCTAAAACAACACACACACACACACAATAAATCAGCCACAACCGCTACCAGCCGTGTCCCTCAGAAGAGCTCTCAGCCGGCAGACAGAAGTGTATTCTAGTCGGATACAAACAAATTGGTTCTGTTCAAAATACAGAACTCACCGGTTCTCATGGCTGTCAAAGAGGGATTCAATGTTTCCACTTTAACGCCGTTTCAGTCCTCTACGTCCATCTCTCCAAACCCGGCTCTACCTCAGAAGTCATTTCATAGCGACTGAAGATTTGTCAGTTTTACCTGTTTGTTTGTTTGTTTGTTTGTTTGTTTGTTTGTTTTCTCCCATAGTTCACTCATTTCCAATATTCGTTTGTTTATTTGTTCTTTTCCTGCATGAAGAAAGCCATTAAAATCAGGCTCAAGCATTATTAAGTCTTTGCTTCGTTCCTTTGTCAGCTCAGTACTTAAACGTTGCACAAAATTTAATGTCCATTGTATAACTTCCGCCTGCGCTCATTGTATTTCAAAACTTACGGAACCAGTTGTAAACCACGAAAATTTGTTC
>CM065714.1:24632045-24644545 GCA_033310375.1 Conus canariensis | reverse complement strand
AATTGTTCAGTGCACACATGCACGTTGCTTCGTTTGCTTTATTTAGTGTTTGTGCAAGTGATGTTCAGAGAGAATGGTCAGAGTAGGGATGTTACCTACACATGATAATAAGCTGTGCCTTCCCTTTTTAACTGAATGCACTGTCTGTATTATGAGAATGCTTGAGCAGTTTCACAGGAAACAAAGCTAGCTGTGCAAAATTGACGATACATTTACGAAGTACAAACAATTCGACTGAATCGTTTCATATGATTTAATTGGTCACTGGCAAATGAGACAAAATGGAGGACATGGCTTGGTGACGTTTACATAAAACAACAGGAAAAGGGAACTTTCTTTTCTCAGTATGACCTGGCTGCTTTGAACACATCCACTTTCCCACTCCCCCCACCCACGCATACCCACACATACATCCACACACACGCACGCACGCGCGCGCGTGCAGACACACACACAACACACACACACACACACACACACACACACACACACACACACACACACCACACACGCACACACAGAGGACAGAAACGGAAACGGAATTTTATTTAATAAAGGCCACAATCCCTGTAGAAATATTATACGATAATGAACAAAATAAAGCTTAATAAAATGAAAGCAAATAACAAAATACCAACATGTTGACATTTTCCCCTGTAAATCAGTTAAATGGTTGTACAGGATAAGCAAGGTTGTTTCCATATCTCATAGCCAAATTTGCGCGCCTTGAAAACAACAACAAGAAACAAACAACAAAACACCTTATACAGACTGAGCACACATAATGCCGGTCTCATTTTACATGAGCAGAGATGCACGAGACAGACAGGGGTGTGGATCAAACTTACAATGAGTACATTCTTTTCTTGGGTCATTGACAGCCCTTGTACTGAATGTAGACGGTGATCAGTTTCTGTGTACAACGCAGACAGAGGGCAGACTAGTCTGCTTAATGTAGACAGTGAGTCGTGTCCGTACTGAAGTGAGATGGTGAGCATTATCTGTACTTTACGTAGACTTAAATGTACTGAATATACACTGTGAGCAGTGTCTGTTTTGAAAGAAGATAGCTGTGTGTCTCTGCAGTTACTACTGGCAGTGATTAGTTTTTGTACTTAATGTAGTTCATGATCTGTCTCTGCAGTCATTGCATTCAATGAGCAGTTTTTGTATTCATTGTAGTTAATGATCTGTCTCTGCAGTCACTGCATTCAATGAGCAGTTTTTGTATTTAACGCAGTGAATGATCTGTCTCTGCAGTCATTGCATTCAATGAACAGTTTTCGTATTCAATGCAGTGAATGATCTGTCTCTGATGTCATTGCATTCAATGAGCAGTTTCTGTATTTATCACAGTGAATGATCTGTCTCTGCAGTCATTGCATTCAGTGAACAGTTTCTGTACTTAATGAACAAAGTGACCAGTCTTTGTACTCACACGTTGACACGTCACTTAACAGTGAATAGTACAATTACATTATTGTAGGCAATGGCAAGTTTCTGTTCTTCATGTCTAGAGTGAAGAGTCTCTGTACTTCATGTGCCCACACACACACACCACAACACACACACACACACACACACACACACACACACACACACACACAACGCACACACACACACACACACACACACACACACAACACACACACACCCCCACACATACACCACTCCAACCCTGACACAATATAACACAACCCCGCAAACCTGTTCGCGCGGGCCTTAAGAGAGAGGGGGAGAGAAGGCCTAGTTGACTTGGTATGCACACACTCGCTCTTTAAGACGAGAAACGATTGTTTGGCCTTGCCTTTCGTTATGCCGATAAGGAGGTAAGCTTTGATAAGGAACTATTTGTCAGGGGATGTCACACAAACACTTGCTCATTCCTTGTTTTCTAGAGAGAGAGAGAGAGAGAGAGAGAGAGAGAGAGAGAGAGAGAGAGAGAGGGAGAGAGAGAGACAGAGAGAGAGAGACAGAGAGAGAGACAGATACAGACAGACGAGACGAGAGAGAGAGAGAGACAGAGAGAGAGAAGGGGACAGAGAGAGAGAGCGTATCTTATCCATGTGTGTGTACCAAGATTGCATCGTTATTAAGACCGTTACTGTTCCCTTTGTCGTTTCGCTCATAAATTATCTGCTACCAGGAAACACAAACGGTCGTGTTAATTGTCAAAACAAACGAGACCCCTTGGTGGTTCTCTTCACTCAGGCATTAAAAATAGACTGCATACACAACAATGCACCATTGTCTTCTCTCGGTGCTTTATTTTGATTTACGTGGGACGGATTGGGGAGGAGCAGGTGGGGAGAGTGGGAAGAGGGGAGGGGAGGGGAGGTCACAGGGTCGCGGACCACTACCACTACTATCCATCACATCACACTCCCCCAGAATCACAAATATTTCCTAAAGCTGTTTTCAAAGTCTCACAAACGGCTGGTTTTTTACTTTGACTTTGAGAGGTAGGAAGTAAAAAGTTCCCCCCATTCTTTCCACCTCCTGCTCCTCCTTCCCCTCCTTCCTCCCACTTCCCCACCCTCTGTTATCTGTTTTTATATGGTAGTTGTTGTCCCCCCCCCCCTCTCCCCTCCTTCCCCACCCCCAGAATTCCCAGACGTTAGCGCAATAGTTGCTCCGCCTCCTTCTACACCTATCTATCTATCTATCTATCCATCCATCCATCCATCCATCCATCTATCTATCTATCTATCTATCTATCTATCTATCTATCTGTTTGTCTGTCTGTCTGTATGTCTGTCCGTCTGTCTGCCTCTCTCTCTGTCTGTCTGTCCGGTCTGTCTGTCTGTCTGTCTTGTCTTGTCTCTGTCTCTGTCTCTTCTCTCTCTCTCTCTCTCTCTCTCTCTCTTGGTCACTGTAATGTAATCCTGTCCGTCTCGTCAGCCGGCAGGAGCGGCGTCCACCCGTCAGTTTGCCGAGTGTTTGAACTCATAATGAACCTTTAGCATTAGTCCTTGATCTTAATCCACCGGTGACAATAAAAGACGGGAGGACCTGTCAAATATGCGTGTCTTCTGGTATCAGTAAGCTGGTTATCGGCAATGCACCGCGACATTTAATTGCAGAGTTCAGTTTTTCTCATGACATGCTGGTCCCTTTTGTTTCGCGGAGTTACTTATAGTATAAATGATTAGTATTTCACGTGTCAAGTTATCTAAAACATGGAGTTCGAACAATCAAGATTAAGAACATAAAACTGTAACTTCCACCTACTGATATTGTTTCGTTCGAGAAAGTACTCTGTTGGCCTTCACTCTAGGTGATAAATAAGAAAACCTTAGGAAAAGCATCAAACACACCTTTACTTAACAAACACTTGAATAACGGAATCAGCGCCACAATCTTCACCATACTCAGCCCAGTGAAAACAATAAAGGACTTCTTGCCAGGACGCTGGGATAACATAGACCTCCCAGTCCCTTTGCACGGGGTTTTACCAAGACCATTCTTGTGGCCACAGCCATGCCCGAATCTCTACATGGAACCGTGAGAAGTGTCTAACCCAAACAACATCAGATACGGCATTACAGAGATCGAATTCTAAGAAATGAGGCTTGGAATGTTGACGTTCACATAATATGGATTAGCTCGCTTGATGATAGTTCCCATATGTGTAACCATCGACGTTCCAAGCCTCATCTCAAGGAAATCGTTCTCTGTTAGGCCTCATCCTAAGTTTGAGGGTACAACTTCTGGAAGCTCTCCCCTGCAAGAAGTGTGCCAGAATTACACTTTGTACAGCAGGAACAACCGTGGAAGATGTGCTGGTGTGTAAAGATTTCGTGATACTCATGTGTTCTTACTCCTTGAAATGGGCGTATTGCCTAACCATCAAACCATTTCTCTCTCTCTCTCTCTCTCTCTCTCTCTCTCTCTCTCTCTCTCTCTCTCTCTCTCTCTCTCTCTCTCTCTCTCTCTCTCTCTCTCTGGCATCAAAGGGGAAATGAGCAATGTAGTCAGAACCCTGTACAAAGCTGTTTAAGGGCGGCATTCTATTTAAGCCACGATCCAGTCGATCGACGTCCAATTTCGCGGATTCAATCAAACGACCCCTACCCCACTGCAGCCACGTTGTTCGGAGCGATGTTCTGTTGATTATGTAGTCATATGAGTCCCCACAGATTCTTGCACATTTCTTCTTGTTTCTGTCAAACTGACTCAACCCAAACCTCCATGGAATCAATTAATTATACATATCTCTGCCTTTGAAAAAAAAAAAAAAAAGAAAGAAAGAAAGAAGACTCGCTCCTCCCCATAAAGGCACCACAGTTTAAAATCGTACGGATCGTTCTCTGTCAAACCATTCGTTGGTTACCTGTACAGAGGTATGAGAGCTAGGTCTTAAAACGTAAAGGCCATTTGAGGACCTTTTTGTTTTGCTTCGTTTTTTCTCTCTCACCAGAAACCAGAACACTTCGAAATGTGCCAAGCCGTGAGCGTATATACCATTCTAGCCTAACCAATTGTGATTGTGCAGTAGCCTACCAACAACCTCTCCGACACAGCTGCTGGCTAGGTCTGTTCAGTTAGTAGCCGAACCCGCTACAGCTGCCCAGTCTCTTATAGAGCGGCGACGATGAAAGCTCTCCACACGTGCATCCAAGCTGCCCCCGAATCTCTCTACCAAGCCACCGACAGGGGATCCCAGCTCCCTGACCACCTTTTCTCCACACGCTGGACATACAGCTTCAAGTGGCCAGCTCCCCTAAGTCAGGTACTACACCACCACCACCACCACCACCAGCTAAGCTCCACTTGACCTGCTCTCCTGGATCATCTTGGGGTTTTAATTACTGTCCGACCAGAACTACCACTTCGCTCTGTTCAGTGCAGCTTCTAAGGCCAGCCGGCTCCCTTTCCCCCGTCCACTTACCCTTCAGTACAGAGGGATATCTACTGCCCCCCACCCCCCACCCCCAGTCCTCTGGACTCCTTGCAACACCTATCTTTTTTTTTTTTTCCCTCTCCCCCTAAACAGCGTGGAGGACAAGTGAGTAGCACGCGCGGAATTTCAGTTGTAGTGATGTGAGGTCCCATCTTTTTTTTTTTCTTTTAGGGGGGGGGGCTGGTTTGTGGGTTTGGTCAACGGTAGTGTGTGTGTGTGTGTGTGTGTGTGTGTGTGTGTGTGTGTGTGGTGTGTGTGTGTGTGTGTGTGAGTGTGTGTGCGTGCGTGCGTGCGTGCGTGCGTATGCGTGTGTTGTGTGTGTGTGTGTGTGTGTGTGTGTGTGTGTGTGCGCGCGCGCATGTGTGTGTGTGTGTTTGTGGCTATGGCGATTGACAATAGTCAAGGTGAGGGTGAGGGTGGGTGGGTGTAAAGTTCTGTTAGGCTGAGTCCAACAACAAGCATGTTCAGACGCTGTCTGTAACAGCTCTCTCTCTCTCTCTCTCTCTCTCTCTCTCTCTCTCTCTCTCTCTCTCTCTCTCTCTCTCTCTCTCTCTCTCTCTCTCTCTCAACAGATTTGATTTGTCCATTGTGTAGAATTTCCAAGGAAGATGAAATTCATTTTCTTTTGTGCTGTCCAACATTAAATGATTTACGAAAACAATATATACCTTTAAAATTTTATAAGCATCCCAGCCAGTTTCGATTGACTTTACTGTTGGCGTCTAAAAATGAAAACATTGTCAGAAATGTATCAATATTCTTGTACAAAGCGTTTAAAATACGATCTGCAGCTATGTCTTAATATCTTGAAATATGTGTGCATATATGACTGTGTGTATAGTTTCTAAGAAAGATGCAAAGTTTGTAAAGTTTTTTCAACTGGAAAGTGTACCCCATCATGAGGGGCAATGGCCTATGCATGATTAAACTATCCGAATTCTCTCTCTCTCTCTCTCTCTCTCTCTCTCTCTCTCTCTCTCTCTCTTTGATTACGTTAATTTGATTCGTCTGTCGTCAGTATTGAGTCCCGCGCTTTTTTTTCGTTTTACTTTTTGTTTGATTGTTTTCTTTTGTTTTGTTTTGTTTTGCTTTGTTTCGTAAACTGATTGATTTTCAGACTCCTGGTTGAAAGATCAATGGGTGGATGAATGAGTGGATGAATGGGTGGATGAATGGCTGGATGAATGGCTGGATGAATGGCTGGATGAATGGGTGGATGAATGGGTGGATGACTGGGTGGATGATGCTGATGAATGGCTGGATGACTGGGTGGATGAATGGCTGGATGAATGGCTGGATGACTGGGTGGATGAAAATGGGGCGAAGATGAAGGAGAGGGGCAGGAAGAGAAAGGGGAAAGAAGCAAGCGCGGGGGGTGGAGGGTGGGGTGGCGGTGGGTTGGGGAAGAGGGAGGGAAGTCCTGGTAATCGCACATCGCGCATCTCCTTAGAAATAGAACAACAAAGAAAGAAAACAAATTAAGGTGCTGTCAGTATCTCCTTGTTGTGTTGTCAGTATCTCCTTGCAGTGTTGTCAGTATCTCCTTGCAGTGTTGTCAGTATCTCCTTGTTGTGTTGTCAGTATCTCTTTGTTGTGTTGTCAGTATCTCTTGTTGTGTTGTCAGTATCTCCTTGTTGTGCTGTCAGTATCTCTTTCTGTGTTGTCAGTATATCTTGTTTGTTGCCAGTATCTCCTTGTTGTGTTGTCAGTATCTCCTTGTTGTGTTGTCAGTATCTCTTTGTTGTGTTGTTCAGTATCTCTTTGTTGTGTTGTCAGTATCTCCTTCTTGTGCTGTCAGTATCTCTTTCTTGTGTTGTCAGTATATCTTTGTTGTGTTGTCAGTATCTCTTTGTTGTGTTGTCAGTATATCTTTGTTGTGTTGTCAGTATCTCCTTGCAGTGTTGTCAGTATCTCCTTGCAGTGTTGTCAGTATCTCCTTGTTGTGTTGTCAGTATCTCTTTGTTGTGTTGTCAGTATCTCTTTGTTGTGTTGTCAGTATCTCCTTGTTGTGTGCTGTCAGTATCTCTTTCTTGTGTTGTCAGTATATCTTTGTTGTGTTGTCAGTATCTCCTTGTTGTGTTGTCAGTATATCTTTGTTGTGTTGTCAGTATATCTTTGTTGTGTTGTCAGTATCTCCTTGTTGTGTTGTCAGTATCTCTTTGTTGTGTTGTCAGTATCTCCTTGTTGTGTTGTCAGTATCTCTTTTGTTGTTGTCAGTATCTCGTTGTAGTGCTGTCAGCATCTCGTTGTAGTGTTGTCAGTATCTCTTTGTTGTGTTGTCAGTATCTCTTTGTTGTGTTGTCAGTATCTCGTTGCAGTGTTGTCAGTATCTCGTTGCAGTGTTGTCAGTATCTCCCCGCAGTGTTGTCAGTATCTCCTTGTTGTGTTGTCAGTACTTCCCCGCAGTGTTGTCAGTATCTCGTTGCAGTGTTGTCAGTATCTTTTGTAGTGTTGTCAGTATCTCGTTGCAGTGTTGTCAGTATCTCGTTGCAGTGTTGTCAGTATCTCTTTGTAGTGTTGTCAGTATCTCGTTGCAGTGTTGTCAGTATCTCGTTGCAGTGTTGTCAGTATCTCCCCGCAGTGTGTCAGTCAGTATCTCGTTGCAGTGTTGTCAGTATCTCCCCGCAGTGTTGTCAGTATCTCCCCGTAGTGTTGTCAGTATCTCTTTGTAGTGTTGTCAGTATCTCGTTGCAGTGTTGTCAGTATCTCCCCGTAGTGTTGTCAGTATCTCTTGTAGTGTTGTCAGTATCTCGTTGCAGTGTTCTCAGTATCTCCCCGTAGTGTTGTCAGTATCTCTTTGTAGTGTTGTCAGTATCTCGTTGCAGTGTTGTCAGTATCTCCCCGCAGTGTGTTGTCAGTATCTCCCCGAAGTGTTGTCAGTATCTCCCCGTAGTGTTGTCAGTATCTCGTTGCAGTGTTGTCAGTATCTCCCCGTAGTGTTGTCAGTATCTCCCCGTAGTGTTGTCAGTATCTCGTTGCAGTGTTGTCAGTATCTCCCCGCAGTGTTGTCAGTATCTCTTTGTTGTGTTGTCAGTACTTCCCCGCAGTGTTGTCAGTATCTCTCCCCGTAGTGTTGTCAGTATCTCGTTGCAGTGTTGTCAGTATCTCCCCGCAGTGTTATCAGTATCTCCCCGCAGTGTTGTCAGTGTCTCTTTGTTGTGTTGTCAGTACTTCCCCGCAGTGTTGTCAGTATCTCCCAGCAGTGTTGTCAGTATCTCCCAGCAGTGTTGTCAGTATCTCCCCGTAGTGTTGTCAGTATCTCGTTGCAGTGTTGTCAGTATCTCCCCGCAGTGTTATCAGTATCTCCCCGCAGTGTTGTCAGTGTCTCTTTGTTGTGTTGTCAGTACTTCCCCGCAGTGTTGTCAGTATCTCCCCGCAGTGTTGTCAGTATCTCCCAGCAGTGTTGTCAGTATCTCCTTGTGTTGTCATGTACTTCCCCGCAGTGTTGTCAGTATCTCCCCGCAGTGTTGTCAGTATCTCCCCGCAGTGTTGTCAGTATCTCCCCGCAGTGTTGTCAGTATCTCCCCGCAGTTTCGTCAGTATCTTGTTGCAGTGTTGTCAGTATCTCGTTGCAGTTTCGTCAGTATCTCGTTGCAGTGTTGTCAGTATCTCGTTGCAGTTTCGTCAGTATCTTGTTGCAGTGTTGTCAGTATCTCGTTGCAGTTTCGTCAGTATCTTGTTGCAGTGTTGTCAGTATCTCGTTGCAGTTTCGTCAGTATCTTGTTGCAGTGTTGTCAGTATCTCGTTGCAGTTTCGTCAGTATCTTGTTGCAGTGTTGTCAGTATCTCGTTGCAGTTTCGTCAGTATCTTGTTGCAGTGTTGTCAGTATCTCGTTGCAGTGTTGTCAGTATCTCTTTGTAGTGTTGTCAGTATCTCCCCGCAGTGTTGTCAGTATCTCCCCGCAGTGTTGTCAGTATCTCGTTGCAGTGTTGTCAGTATCTCGTTGCAGTGTTGTCAGTATCTCCCCGCAGTGTTGTCAGTATCTCGTTGCAGTGTTGTCAGTATCTCTTTGTAGTGTTGTCAGTATCTCCCCGCAGTGTTGTCAGTATTTCTTTGTAGTTTTGTCAGTATCTCCCCGCAGTGTTGTCATTATCTCGTTGCAGTGTTGTCAGTATCTCCCCGCAGTGTTGTCAGTATCTCCCCGTAGTGTTGTCAGTATCTCCCGTAGTGTTGTCAGTATCTCTTTGTAGTGTTGTCAGTATCTCGTTGCAGTGTTGTCAGTATTCCCCGCAGTGTTGTCAGTAATTCCCCGTAGTGTTGTCAGTATCTCGTTGCAGTGTTGTCAGTATTTCCCCGCAGTGTTGTCAGTGTCTCCCCGCAGTATTGTCAGTATCTCTTTGTTGTGTTGTCAGTATCTCTTTGTTGTGTTGTCAGTATCTCGTTGTAATGTTGTCAGTATCTCCCCGCAGTGTTGTCAGTATCTCTTTGTAGTGTTGTCAGTATCTCCCCGCAGTGTTGTCAGTATCTCCCCGCAGTGTTGTCAGTATCTCCCAGCAGTGTTGTCAGTATCTCGTTGCAGTGTTGTCAGTATCTCCCCGCAGTGTTGTCAGTATCTCCCGTAGTGTTGTCAGTATCTCGTTGCAGTGTTGTCAGTATCTCTTTGTAGTGTTGTCAGTATCTCGTTGCAGTGTTGTCAGTATCTCCCCGTAGTGTTGTCAGTATCTCCCCGTAGTGTTGTCAGTATCTCCTTGCAGTGTTGTCAGTATTTCCCCGCAGTGTTGTCAGTATCTCGTTGCAGTGTTGTCAGTATTTCCCCGCAGTGTTGTCAGTATCTCCCCGTAGTGTTGTCAGTATCTCCTTGCAGTGTTGTCAGTATTTCCCCGTAGTGTTGTCAGTATCTCGTTGCAGTGTTGTCAGTATTTCCCCGCAGTGTTGTCAGTATATCGTTGCAGTGTTGTCAGTATTTCCCCGCAGTGTTGTCAGTATCTCCCCGCAGTGTTGTCAGTATCTCGTTGTAGTGTTGTCAGTATCTCCCCTGCAGTGATTGTCAGTATTCTGTTGTTAGTGTTGTCAGTACTTCCCCGCAGTGTTGTCAGTATCTCCCCGCAGTGTTGTCAGTATCTCGTTGCAGTGTTGTCAGTATTTCCCCGCAGTGTTGTCAGTATTTCCCCACAGTGTTGTCAGTATCTCCCCGCAGTGTTGTCAGTATTTCCCCGCAGTGTTGTCAGTATTTCCCCTTAGTGTTGTCAGTAATTCCCCGCAGTGTTGTCAGTATCTCGTTGCAGTGTGTAGTCAGTTATTTCCCGCAGTGTTGTCAGTATTTCCCCTTAGTGTTGTCAGCAATTCCCCGCAGTGTTGTCAGTATATCGTTGCAGTGTTGTCAGTATTTCCCCGCAATGCTGTCAGTATTTCCCCGCAGTGTTGTCAGTATTTCCCCGCAGTGTTGTCAGTATTTCCCCGCAGTGTTGTTAGTGTCTCGTTGTAGTGATGTCAGTATTTCCCAGCAGTGTGTTCAGTATTTCCCCGCAGTGTTGTCAGTATTTCCCCGCAGTGTTGTCAGTATTTCCCCGCAATGTTGTCAGTATTTCCTTGTAGTGTTGTCAGTGATTCCTTGTAGTGTTTTCAGTATCTCCTTGTAGTGTTGTCAGTGATTCCTTGTAGTGTGGTCAGTATCTCCTTGTAGTGTTGTCAGTATCTCCTTGTAGTGTTGTCAGTATCTCCTTGGTGGTGTCAGTATTTCCTTGTGGTGTTGTCCTTGTAATGTTGTCAGTGTCTTCTTGTAGTGTTTATCAGGATCTCCTTGTAGTGTTGTGAGTATCCCTTGTAGTGTTATCAGTATCTCCTTGTAGTGTTGTGAGTTTCCCTTGTAGTGTTGTGAGTATCCCTTGTAGTGTTATCAGTATCTCCTTGTAGTGTTGTGAGTTTCCCTTGTAGTGTTGTGAGTTTCCCTTGTAATGTTGTGAGTATCCCTTGTAGTGTTGTCAGTTTCTCTTTGTTGTGTTGTCAGTATCTCCTTGTTGTGTTGTCAGTATCTCCTTGTTGTGTTGTCAGTATCTCCTTGTAGTGTTGTCAGTATCTCCTTGTAGTGTGGTCAGTATTTCCTTGTAGTGTTGTCAGTTACTCCTTGCAGTATTGTCAGTATCTCTATGTTGTGTTGTTAATATTCCTTGTAGTGTTGTTAATATTTCCTTGTAGTGTTGTCAGTGTCTCCTTGTTGTGTTGTCAGTATCTCCTTGTGTGTTGTCAGTATCTCCTTGTAGTGTGGTCAGTATCTCCTTGTAGTGTTGTCAGTATCTCCTTGTAGTGTTGTCAGTATCTCCTTGTAGTGCTGTCAGTGTCTCTTTGTTGTGTTTCAGTATCTCCTTGTAGTGTTGTCAGTATCTCCTTGTAGTGTTGTCAGTATATCTTTGTAGTGTGGTCAGTATCTCCTTGTAGTGTGTCAGTATCTCCTTGTAGTGTTGTCAGTATCTCCTTGTAGTGTGGTCAGTATCTCCTTGTAGTGTGGTCGTATCTCCTTATAGTGTTGTCAGTATCTCCTTGTAGTGTGGTCAGTATCTCCTTGTAGTGTTGTCAGTATCTCCTTATAGTGTTGTCAGTATCTCCTTGTAGTGTGGTCAGTATCTCCTTGTAGTGCTGTCAGTGTCTCTTTGTTGTGTTGTCAGTATCTCCTTGTAGTGTGGTCAGTATCTCCTTGTAGTGTTGTCAGTATCTCCTTGTAACGTTGTCAGTATCTCCTTGTAGTGTTGTCAGTATCTCTTTGTTGTGTTGTCAGTATCTCCTTGTAGTGTGGTCAGTATCTCCTTGTAACGTTGTCAGTATCTCCTTGTAGTGTTGTCAGTATCTCTTTGTAGTGTTGTCAGTATCTCCTTGTAGTGTGGTCAGTATCTCCTTGTTGTGTTGTCAGTATCTCCTTGTAGTGTTGTCAGTATCTCCTTGTAGTGCTGTCAGTGTCTCTTTGTTGTGTTGTCAGTATCTCCTTGTAGTGCTGTCAGTATATCTTTGTTGTGTTTGTCAGTATCTCCTTGTAGTGCTGTCAGTGTCTCTTTTTTGTGTTGTCAGTATCTCCTTGTAGTGTGGTCAGTATCTCCTTGTAGTGTGGTCAGTATCTCCTTGTAGTGTTGTCAGTATCTCCTTGTTGTGTTGTCAGTATCTCCTTGTAGTGCTGTCAGTGTCGGCCTGTAGTGTTGTCAGTATCTCTATGTAGTATTGTTAATATCTCCTTGTAGTGTTGTTAATATTTCCTTGTAGTGCTGTCAGTGTCGGCCTGTAGTGCTGTCAGTGTCGGCCTGTAGTGCTGTCAGTGTCGGCCTGTAGTGTTGTCAATATCTCGTTGTAGTGTTGTCAGTATCTGCGTGTAGTGTTGTGAGTGTCGGCTTGTAGTGATATCAATAAACCCCTAAAGTATTGCCTTGCCTCTTTGCAATGTTGTCATAAACTCCTGCCCCCACCTCCTCCTCCTCCCACGCTTTCCCGTGCCTCCTACCTCCACCTTTGCAAGCCTTCCTCACTCTATCCCACACCCTCAATTTTTTTTTTAATTAACAGCTGCTCAGTTGAAGAAAATTCGTATTATTGCTCACTCTCCAAACTGCTACTCACCCTTTCCTTCTTTCAACGAACTCTCGCTCTGTTTCAACCCGTCGCTTGCCTGTCTCGG
>CM065714.1:24624545-24629545 GCA_033310375.1 Conus canariensis | reverse complement strand
CCCCCTCCTCCCCTCCCCCCCCCCTCTTAATGGCGTGTCGTCCTCCCTCAACTCTTCAGCTCTTCTTGTCTCCCACACCGGAAGCGAAGGGAAGTGGGGGGAAGGGGAGGGAATTGCAAGGGCTTCGATATGATTTTCTCATCTCCAGCAAGTCTCCTGTGGGTTTCTTTGTCGGGGGGATTGGAGGTGTAGACGATTTCTGAACGCAGGGATTGGGTCACGGCTGCAGTGTCCAAAATAATCCCAGACAGAGGGACGCCCCATATGTCATTGTCTGTTTCCTCCCTGCAGGAGTCCGCCGTGCGTCGCCTTGTTCTCACAGGAATGCCCCTCTAGCTCGGCACACTTCGCCATCCCCCAACCCCCTTTCCCCCCGTCCCCCGCCCCCGACCCACCGCCCTCCCCCTCCGCCATCCCCTCGCTCCCCCTCCCCCTTCCCCAACCTCTGTCATAACCTGGACACTTAATGTAAGCTTATGTCTACATAAGCAAACGGATGTATGTTCGTTGTTGCTCATTCGTCCTTCCTCCTTCCTCCTTCCTTTTTACCTTCCTTTCCCTGTACGCGGAAAGGTGCCCTTGAACTGAAAAAAAGGAACGTCTCTCCTACTCCCCCTCCACCTTCACCGCTCCCCTCCTCCCCTCCTCCCCCTCCCACCTCCCCCCTCCTTGCCAGCCCCCTCCCCCCTCCCTATCCCTTTCATCCCTGCCACCTCTCCATCTCAAGCTATGCTCACCCTCTTTTCTTGACCCTTACAACAACAACAACAACAACAACAACAACAACAACAACAGCAACAACAACATCTTCACAGAATAAGCGAAATCAAAAGTTGCTGGAATAAACGATAAATAATGGTGCTAATAACAGCCAGTCAACACAGTAACTTAGATGGATCTAGACCTGTTCCATGGAGAGTGAATGCAGCCAAGAAGAATTAACACCAGAACACGGCAGTTGAATTACTACTAGACCGCCAAACAAAAGAAACAAGGCATGACAACAAAGAAGCAACGCTTTTCAACTACTTGGCGTTCTTTGGACAACAGAAACAAATGAGATGTGCAGGAAAAATAACAAAACAGAACTACGTTGAGGGTGTCTCTTTCCAAATGAGCAGGAAGTGTAATGAGTTATCTTCTCTTACTTTAATAATAAATGGAACATTTAAGGGATTCACGAATAATGGGTTTAGAATAAGGAAAGAGGAAGGAATAAAACATAAAATAGATGAATCAGAGACAGAGAGAGAGAGAGAGAGAGAGAGAGAGAGAGAGAGAGAGAGAGAGAGAGACAGACAGACAGACAGACAGACAGACAGACAGAGACAGACAGACAGACAGAGAGAGAGAGAGAGAGAGAGAGAGAGAGAGAGAGTCAATTATTAAAAACTTAATTGGTAAGTCATTATCATACTTTTGCGATTAAGTATATATCAAAATGAAAAATGAAAATCTGCTCCTTCTTCTGCTTCTTCTTCTTCTTCTTCAGTAACTCCTAGGGGAATTGTAAGGACACCGCACAGAAGAACAATGCACCAACTTCCTCCACTTCTCTCTGTAGTGTGCCTCGGTTTTGGTCACTGCAAATGTTTTCCCTGTTTATTCTGCAAAGTTTGTCAATCTATCATTTTTTTCCGTCTTACTCCCTTAATGTCTTCCTCCTTCCATAGTTACTTCCCCTGAGGATTATTTGTTTTTAGCGATGCCACTGGATCTTGTTACATGGCCATATCAAGTTAGGTCTAGTCAGGTTTTTTCCCTGCTTAACTGGTGTCAGTAGATGTTTCTGCGAAGTGCTGTTTGATGGTTTTGCCAGCACCGGTTCATCGATGATATGATTAGTTTATTCCTGTTTAGTATTTGAACTCATTCCCATGGCTTGGATTGTTCTTTCCACGTGTGCCCTGAGGATACATGTCTTGCATACAGACATGGCAATGGAATATACCAGCGCACGCAGGATCCTGTCGTTGTGTCTTATTGAGGTGCTCTTGTCCTTCCATACAGGTTTTAGTCTGCGCAATGCTGACCTTGTCTTTGGTGCCCTTGAGAAGATTTGTTGTTTGGATCATTCTTTGGTCCCAGGTTGGTGAATTGTTCAACGGTTACCAGCCGCCGTGGCGAAGTGGTAAGCGTCGCGGACTCCCGGCTGGGAGGTCGTGGGTTCGAATCCCATCAGAGTCATGTGGGTTTTTCTGCCCTGACCGGCTCCTACCCAGAGTTGAGTTTGCTGCGGACTCAGTTGGGAAGACTGGGACCACACAGTCGAGTTTCATCCACTTAATGGATGCGTTTCTGAGAGTGTTGCTCAAATTTCCTGACCAACACTGCAGGTGCCTGTATCTCTCGGGCCTGGTTGACGCCGGGATATATTATGAAAGGAAGCGTAGAGTGCAGCCCTGTCATGTAGTCTCAGACCGAAATGGAAATCCGTAGCATCATCTTAATCACCCTCATTCTCATCGATCAGCATAAAAAAAGTCTCAAATTCTGTAGCCCTTCATGCCCTGCTCTCATGGTGACCTCAATTTCGATGTCCTCGCCACGTCTGTGGCCTTGGTTTGGTTCCGTCGGGGTCACCGGTATCGACGAGTCTATGGGCGCTGTCGTTGGACGGGCGTGGTGGCGCCCTCTGGAGGGAGAGCTCACTCACGCCGGCTCCGCGACTAAGCAATTATTGTTGTCAGTAGGGGCGTAGTAGGTGGTGTCCTGCGTATGTTAGAACAGGCGCCACTGAACACCGCCGAAGTGACTCGGCAGCAGCGCAGTGTCTCCTCCGGTGGGTTGCCTCTTGACAACTTGACATTGACTGCTCCCTGTGGATTGCTGGTGCCGGGGCTGCGGCGGGGCCGACCGGGCTGTGGCTGTGGACGGGGTGTCGGAATGAGCGGCGTGGGTGCACTGCCTCTGAGGTAGCGGAGAGGTTGGGACAGCAAAAAAAAAAAAAAAAAAAAAAGAATTGTTCAACAGTTGCTAGCTGTTGTCCATGGACATTATATTAGTAGCAGTAGTACTTTTCATTGTACGTCTGTTCACAACATTTTGTGATATTAGAGAAGGACGTTATTTCAGTAGATACGGTGGTTTGTGGTTGGCCATCAATTTGGTCTTTTTGGCTCTAATTTTCCATGTCATACCTTGTTGACTTTTTATCCTTTTTTTTTAAACAAGCTCAGCGAGTTCTTGCATACTGCTTGTTGGGCAATGGATGTCATTTGCAAATCGAAGGTTCATTAGGGATCTTCCTCCAGTGCCGACCGTGAATTATATGATTGTCAAGTGCATCAGTCATGAACAGTGTGGGAGATAGAAGGCACTCTTGAGGAACTCCAACTGCAATAAAGAACCTCTCTCCCATAGCATCCTGTATGAGCACTGCACTGTTCAGTTGCCACAAACGTCATCCAACAACTGTACTCCAAATGAGATACAATTTGACCGTAGGTGCAGTCACGAGGGCTTTATGTCATTGATGTTATCATCATCATCATCATCATCATCATCATCATCATCCTCCTCCTCCTCCTCCTCCTCCTCCTCCTCATCATCATCATCATCATTATCATCATCATGATTCTGATCATAATTATTATTTATTTATTTATTCATTCATTCATTCATTCATTCATTCATTCATTCATTTATGTATCTATCGTTTATTTGTTTACGTTTCTTCCTTGCTTTCTCACTGTCACGCAGCAACTGACTTCCGCAGTAGCCTGAACATGTCTGTTACACCACGTAGTTGTCCAGCCGACTGTCTGTGTATTAACGTGTTTTCCGAGCCCCTGTGTTCCGGAGGACAGAGCTGTCGGAGGGGAAAGATGGGGGAGACGGTCTTCACCCTGTGGTGGGGCTGGCTGCTCGTCTGTCGGCATAGCGCGTTCAGATGACACGGCCTTTTCCTACCTTTGGCTGTAGTAACATAAATGTCAGTAGCGCCTGCAACAGCATGCATACAAGCTGGATCCACCAACGGGGAAGAATGTTGCTGTTCATTGTCAGTTGAAAGAGCATGAAATGCTAAAATAGAAATCCGAAATTCCGGTCCCATTCACCAGCGGTGATCGTTGGTCCGCCATTATTTTATTATGTACAACTGGCTCTTCAGATGTGCTACGGCGATGACAAGAAACCAGAATATAACGAGCCCCTACAAGCTTTGAGATCACCAATGTGTGTTGTGTGTGTGTGTGTGTGTGTGTGTGTGTGTGTGTGTGTGTGTGTGTGTGTGTGTGTGTGTGTTGTTGCTGCCGAATCCGCCACATTGTATTTAGCATCCTGCATTGGTAACCCGACTGACAAGTATCACACAGGATATGGACATTTTCCAAATGGAAGATGGCGGTGATCAACACAACCACACACGCATGGACACCGACGTGGTTAAAAAGTTGGGAAAAAAAACCCCTCTAGTCAAGAGCAGGAAACGTGATGGAAAATAGCAGGGAAGTAAGAAAATAGACATCTGTAAAAGAAGGGGTCAGTTGTAACAGGCTGGAAAAGTTGCAAAAAAAAAAAAAAAAAAAAAAAAGGGGGGGGGGGGGGGGAAACAGCAAAAGGTGTGGGGAAAGAAGAGTGGAGAGTAAAACGGCAAAACAAACAAAAAAAATAATAATAATAAAAAAAAACCGGTAAAAAGTCCGAAAAAGTAGTGACAAGCAGGGAAACCAAGAGTCGAAAAAAGGCACAGAAAAATAATTATGATAAAGTGTTGAAAGCAGGGGAACATTGTAAAAAGTAGGAGCCAGTCTCTAGAAAAAGAAAAGAAAAAAAGAAGAAAAAACAAGATAATACACAAGTAGACGAAATTAGTAAATGTTACGAGAAAATAATACAACGTAAGGGGGGGGGGGGGGGGGATAGGAAACAGCAGGGGAAAGTAATTACAAGGTAAAGGGAAATGGTAACTGTAGAAGGGGCAAGTACCACAAGGCATGGGAAAGCAGTAGGTAGGTAATCGGGGGAAGTGATATAAACCACGGGAAAGTAAAACA
>CM065714.1:24617045-24619545 GCA_033310375.1 Conus canariensis | reverse complement strand
AGTGGGCAACATGCCTGTATGTCATTGGGGCAACATACCTGTATGGCAATGGGGCAACATGTCTGGATGACAATGGGGCAACATGCCTGGATGACAATGGGGCAACATAACTGGATGACAATGTGGCAACATACCTGGATGACAATGTGGCAACATACCTGTATGACAATGGGGCAACATGCCTGGATGACAACGGGGCAACATAACTGGATGACAATGGGGCAACATACCTGTATGACAATGGGGCAACATACCTGTATGACAATGGGGCAACATGCCTGTATGACAATGGGGCAACATGCCTGTATGACAATGGGGCAATATACCTGTATGACATGGGGCAACATGCCTGTATGACAATGGGGCAACATGCCTGTATGACAATGGGGCAACATGCCTGTATGACAATGGGGCAACATGCCAATAAGACGACTGGTAATGGGAAAACATGTCTGTGAGATGACTGATGATGGGGAAACATGTCTGTGAGATGACTGGTAATGAGGAAACATGTCTGTGAGATGACTGATGATGGGGAAACATGTCTGTGAGATGACTGGTAGTGAGGAAACATGTCTGTGAGATGACTGATGATGGGGAAACATGTCTGTGAGATAACTGGTAGTGAGGAAACATGTCTGTGAGATGACTGATGACGGGGAAACATGTCTGTGAGATGACTGATGATGAAGAAACATGTCTGTGAGATGACTGATGACGGGGAAACATGTATGTGAGATGACTGATGACGGGGAAACATGTCTGTGAGATGGCTTGCAATGGGGATATATATATATATATATACTGTTTTTGTTGTAAAGTTGAGCAGGGCTGTAGTAATCAGCCATTGAGCCAGTCGTCTTCAGAAGTCACTGGGGTCACTGGGTATGCTGAACAGTGGACGACCGACTCTTCACAGCACGCTGACAGCAAATCAGAAGCTTCGACATCTAAGGCTTTTTTTTTTTAGTTTTTGCCTGCCGCGCTCCGGAACGCAGAGCGTGTCAGAGATTCCCCAAAGCATGAGCAACGAACATAATTGAAATAGAAAGCTTCAGTTCAATGTCAAGCTCAAACAATCCACACAAAACCCTATTCTTCGCGCAAATTTCATTTTCTTTGCTCAACTGCACGCATGCAAGAACATACACAAGATCGTATACAGTACACGCATACACGCGCACGTGCGCGCGCGCGCGCGAGCACAAACACGCACACACACACACACACATACACACACACATGGGCTCGTGCCCACCCGCCGATGCAAAAAAAATATATACACGTATAAACTGATCACAAACATACAATCATAATAGAAGCACAGACAATGTTAGGAAGGTACCCAAAGGTCTGACCGGCGCGCTGGGCTAATGCGTAGTCGTAGCCACGAGACCCTCTTCTTATATTCTGTCATCTTAGTCATCATTTATTCATTTATTCATCAGCTATAGATCGTACACAGAGTGGTCTCGAAACTTAGAGGATGTGATGTAGTATAAATGGACAAATCTGCACGCTGTGACACCCCCCTTGATGAAACTGAAACTGAAACCTTGGAATGTTCTCAGACAGAAGAAATTGACACTCAGTCCTTGAACTGCAAAAAAAACTTGAACATCATGCAAACTTGGAGAAGCCTAAGGTTATCGAGCCCCTCCCCTTCCCCCCCCCCCCCCCCCCCACACACACACACACACACACAACCTAACACAGCCTTCAGCTCGTGCTAAGGAAAAAAAAAAAGGTGGGTGCTAAACAACAACAAACGACATGTCCCTCCACACAAACCCCCTGACCATGATCTGGACAGGCGGCCCATTCCCCATGATGGATCGTAGCTGGTCATGAAGCACTCTGACATAGCCGACATGTCCACAGCGGTGGCGTAAAACGCCTAGCATGTCGGCAATCAATCACCTGGATGTTGAGGAGGAATAGAAAGATGGCGGCAGAGGGGGAGAGAAAGAAAGAGAAGAGAAAAAGGCCAGGCAAACTGGATGAGAGACAGAGGGATATGGGTGGTACTTGTTTTTGTACAGTGGAACCGGAGGGCAGTGGAGGAAGTGCGGGAGGGGGAGAGGGTGCCTAAGTGATTGTTGATGAGTCATCTGTCACCATAATTCTGTCGAGGGCTGGACGTGGCGTATGACTGGTGATGATTTAGGGAAACTGGTCATTGTCTGGCCCTCCCTGACCTCTGGAATGGAATGACCAGGGTCACATTACGGACGCACCCACCCATCCACACGCCGACGCACGCGCACGCACGGCACGCATCACACGCCACGCCCGCACACACCACACACAGCCACACACACACACACACACCACACCACACACAACGAGAGAGAGAGAGAGAGAGAGAGAGAGAGAGAGAGAGAGAGAGAGAGAGAGGAGAGAGAAGAGAGAGAGAGAGAGAGAGAGACGTTTATTCATAAAGGCCACAGCCCCTTAGAAGTGAAGAGACATAACTAACCGCGCGATCTATTAATGTTCT
>CM065714.1:24602045-24609545 GCA_033310375.1 Conus canariensis | reverse complement strand
ACTAGCACCATCACCTTGGCTAAAGCAAAGCACGCACTTGCAGACTCTCATCGCGACAAGCATCGCTCATCTTATCAACCGAAAAGCAGACCCACCCCTCCCCCACCCCACCCCTTCCTTCTCACCCCCCCCCCCCCCCCCCCCCCCCCCCCCCCCCACTCCCCAGCAAGCTGCCGTTGTGACAGTAGCCGGGATTGTTCTATCGGAACCTCCCTTTACTCTCTCTCTCTCTCTCTCCCCCCCCCCCCCCGCCCCCCGCCTTGTTGACACTAATGTGGCAAATACCGGGCATCTTCCTCTTCACCTTTGCCGTTCTCCCCCCCCCCCCTCCCTCTCTCTCTCTCTGCATGTCTGTTGACCACCAAAGAGAACTGGCGGTGGGGGATGGGGGTGGGGGGAGGGGGGGGGGGGAGCGGGGATTCAGGGAGTGTGGAGAGAAGGAAGGAAGGGAGGGAGGGAGGGAGGGAGGAGGTGGTGGCGGTGGTAGGGTAGGGTAGAGTAGGGTAGGGTGCAGGAGTAGGGTGGAGAAAGGAAGATTAATGAGATCCTGTAGCGTCTGACACTTTGCTCATCGATTATCGCCGGTGTGCGCTAACTGCAGATCTAAAGGCTGGCCGCACACCTCAGTCGGTGCGATCTGTTCTCTCTCTGTCTGACGTGGCGGATCTCCGCGCCGTTGAAGATGAGCCGTAAATGAGTGGTAAATAGGTGAGATGGGTCTTTGGTGGGCTTCCTTTTGTTGAATGGCCTTTGCTCTCTCTCTCTCTCTCTCTCTCTCTCTCTCTCTCTCTCTCTCTCTCTCTCTCTCTCTCTCTCGTTAATATTTCTCATTTAACAGCTTTTTTTTTTTCAGACTGAAAAACATAAGCATTTTTTTCGAACTGAAAAACATATCTCAGTCATTAAAAATTACGTGACATCGAGGTCTTCTTTGTCAGACTGAGAATGAGAACTCTTGGATTAATGCTAACAAAAGATAGTTTATTGACGACCAAGAAAGGGACGATTTGTGCTTTAATGTGTTGTAAGAAAATCGTAGGCGAAAGTCATTCTATTTTAGGTTGCCCAGCATATGATTCAAATCGAAATATAAACAGCTTGTTTTCTTTACCCGTTTTGAGAAGACATGATTTAGTGGTTATTCTTGTATAACGAAGAAATGATAATACCGCATTCAGAATTTATTGTAGAAGCAGATAATACGAGAAACCAAAAACTCTCATCTGAGCAACATTGGTAGAAAAAAAGATGATAGTGATCTAAGAAATGAAATTTTAAAAAACAGTACTAGGAAGAAAAGAAAGGAAGAAAAATAGCTGTTAAAGAAAAACTGAAAAGACGAAATAGGCTAATACGAAAATTAGACTGGCGACGTACACTATGCAGATAAATGATTACAAATAGATGGTCGAGTCTGGCATTTATTATTATTATTATTACTGTCATTATTATTATCATATTATTACCATTATTATTATTAATTATCGTTATTATTATTTTTCATAGATGTAGGCCTAAATTTTCACGTTGAATAGAAATTTCTCATGGTTAAAGTAGTTGTGTAAGTGGGGGCACGCCCATACGCTTGCATGTGTGTGGATGTGTGTCTAGTATTTTCCCCACTATTCGTCGCTAAGACTTCGTGAATAGTTTGTACATTGTTCCCCTTTGCAACAGAGCTGTAAAGATCGCTTTCCGGTTGTTGAAACACAAGGAGTTCGTTATCTACTTTAAGCATATTATCCATTGTGTTTACATCTTTCATTAATCAGTATCTTATTTAAGATGAAAGGTATTTGTTTTTGCATCTGATGTTTCGGTTATTCCAGAGCAACGAGATATCCCTTGCATTCATAGTTAGTTTGTTTTTTTCAATCGGAGGTTCACGCCAAGAGACAATAGCTTGGTGCCAGAACCGTTTGAGTCTTTTGGATTGATCCGCAATGTAATTATATTCCACACCCTAGAGATAAGGGGCATGAAGACTGCATTCTGTGTGCAGGGATCTTTATCGTGTATACGTTTATATATAAGTTTTTGTATGGGGACTCACGCTAAGAAAAGCGCTTCCTGCAATAGTTTTCTATCAGTCCTATTTAATCCTCAGTTTTTATTATATTGTGCAGGTATATTGCATTTCACTTTTTCAAACACCTGTTTCTTGCCGTATTTTTTTTCTTAATGGAATTCAGAGCACCTCCTGGGATACCGACTGATTGCATGACATGGATAATTGAAAGATGATAACTGCCTTAATTTGTCATAATTGTTGTAATTTCTTCTCGACAATTGTTTGATGACAGCTGTCTGTGTCCAACTGTTAAGCGCTGATGTCACTTCTTAAATGTAGCCCCAGAGTTTTGACGTGTTTTGGCCATTTGAAATAGTGCGGCTGCTCATCGTTTGTTCATTGGTTGGTTTGTATTGTGTTGCCCACCCACATTGTTTTCTGCGTGTTCATTATTGACCCTTTATAGAAGCGAACCTCTCAAGGACTGCAGTTGCAGTATTGTGACTTTTTTTTTATTAACTAGTGTTGAGACTTTTTTTTTGTTAACTAACTCTATAGAAGAGGTCTGTTGTCTGCAAATTGTTGAATTTTCATTACGGTTGCATAGCCATTATTACTTTCTGTTTTTAGTAATGCCATTTGTTTCAACATAACACTAATGGCAGCGATTCCATGTACATGTCTGACTGGTATCCATTTCAGCTGAATGTCTTCTGAATGTTTGAAGAACTTGAAGAAACAGACATCGCAAGTTTAATCAATAACAACATTTTAAGACTACTTTGAATTATTGTTTCGACTTCCGGTTATCGTTGTTATTCAGAATAATGTATCCAAGCACCTTTCAATACACAACAAAGGTTATTTTAGTACCGCATTTATTTCTGCTGTAGCATTTTATACACATTCTTTCTTCTGACGTAATCTTAAATTGACACAATGCAACAAGCAGAGGACAAATTAAAAGAAAAAAAACACTTCCAAATTATTTTAAATCTTACAAATATCGGCATTTCTCTATTTAGTTCTATGAAAACAGAAACTCTTGAATATATTTTTTTTATTCCAGAAGTTTAAGGATAGACTCTTAATTCCTATTTTTATAACTCTATTACACAGAAAAAGTTGTGCAAGATTGTCCTGTGTGTGAACTGACAGTTTAAGGAAATGCACTCTTAATTCCTATTTTTATAACTCTATTACACAGAAAAAGTTGTGCAAGATTGTCCTGTGTGTGAACTGACAGTTTAAGGAAATGCACTCGTAATTCCTATTTTTGTAATTTCGTCACACATAAAAGGCTGTGAAAGATTTTCCTGTTTGTGAACTGGCTTAATTTCACTGTAATAACACGGCAAAATATTTCTAAAACATAGTGTCTCATTTTCTGTTTACCTAATTTTGAATATGTTCCTCTATGATCTGTTCGTATGGACAATCAAGAATAGCAATCTCTAACCATTTATTTCAGTTCGGATTCGATTCATCCGTATAAAGTTGATTGCTGCAGCGAATATAGGTCCGTCTAAAATCAGCAGCTTCATTTTTCCATTGTTTACATCTTCAGCCTTTTCCTTAGATTATAATGATGTTCTCCTTTCCACTCCAGACAACGTGAACAGCTTTGTTCAAAGTTCATTGAGCGCTAGGTTTGGCAGGTTTTAGTGACAGCATCTAAAGATGTGTAAATTTTGACAGTATTAATGTTTTCAAACCGGCAACTTATTTCAGTGGTATCATATTTTTTCAGCGAAGTTTTAAATAAGTTTCACGTACTTTTAAGATTTTCTTCTTTTTTTTTTATTACACTTTTTTTTCTCAATCATTTTTTCACCTTTTCATCGCATGGTTTATGTATTCTCATCGTTCAAAAATATCCTGATGCTTTTCCGAATCTATCAAAATTATTCATTGACGTTTGAAACGTTTGAAAGTTGTTGTTGTTGTTGTTGTCGTTGTCGTTGTTGTTATTGTGTGCGGTCCTTTATATTAAAGAGACGCGTGTGATTTGCGCATTGGAATATTTTGTTTTTAGTCTTTTTTATGCGAAATTCATTAAATTCATTTTGTTTTGTAACTACAATTACTCAGATATCAGCACATGATATAAACAACAGATATGGACAAACCGAGCCGCCTCGTCCCCCATCCTCTGGCGGGATAAAAAAAAAAAATGGTCATGCACACAAAATTCCACTTCCTTTGTTGGGCAGATGGGTTTGATACTTGCCTGTCTATACAGGGAGTGTCCGCAGGAGTATCATCAGCCTGCGTACGCAGAAGAAGAAGAAGAAGAAGTCCCCCAGCCTCTTCTTATCGGAAACCATCAGATTTTCTGAAAAACTGCCATTTCTTTCTTTCTTTCTTTGAAAATAGGTTTTATCCATTCTAAATATATTTCCTTGAAACCATGCAGTTTCAAAACTGCTGTTTTACGGAGTTAAAACACTTTCTAGATTTTTTTAACCTTTATTTGTTTGCTCGACAAGGCTGCAAATAATAAAGGTGTGAACAGACATCTGACAAAAAGTTGATCTCTTTAAATGCCAGGCGGGAAAGAAGGTTTTCGAATTAATTTTGTCTGGATTTAGGTTAGTTGTTGATAGCATCATGGCGTTATTTTATTATTTTTCTCACATTTAGATTAAGTTTAATATTCTCCTGATGCAGATATAAAATAGAATCTTTGTTGCACACACACGCAAGCACGCAAGGGCGCGTACACGCCGAGATACAGGCACATTCACACACACACACACACACACACACACACACACACACACACCACACACACACACACACATTTTTGTTTTACAATATAGTTTGGTTAGTCATTTTCATACTTCAAAACCAAAAACAACAGAGAAGCTAATATCTCATCGTACTGCCAGGGACTCAGAAGAAGAGAACCCCCTCCTCACCTCACCCCCCAGCTCCCCATCCACCCACCCATCCACCTACCCCCCCCCCCCCCCCCCCCCCCCCCCCCCCGCAAACACTCCCCCTTTCTCCTCCCATCCCCACCCATTCCATCCCCCCTCCCCCCCCCAAAAAAAAAAAAAAAAGCCAATAAATGGCTAGGGAGTTACCCAAGAAACGGGGCTTACGTTGGGAGAAGGAAGGAAGATAGTGAGAAATAAAGAGCAGCAGGCCAGCAGCAGCAAACAGCCAAACCTACATAGTCAGTAAAGCAGCCTGCTCCACCACGGTTTCCCACGCCATTGATTATTTCTCGAGTTCTTGTCGCCCCACACAGGAGCGGAGGCTAACGTGACGGCCATGAAAAAGCACGCTAATTGATATCCTCTTAGACATCTCCTCAAGCCAGTTAGGGCGGCTGGGGTGCAGGAAGGGAACGCTGCTCACTTCTGACGGGTAATCCTCTGCCGGTGGGGACGCCTTCAAGAACAGGAGAGACAACAGTCTTCTTTGGCGGCAACGGCAGGCCACAATGGTGCCACTGTGTTACCCACCCCTCCCTTTCCTCCCTGCCTCCCCCCCTGCCCCCTCCCACCCACCCACCCCCCTCCACGGGGCTTTGATGTCAGGAAGGGGGGAAGATCTTTTCCATGTTCATGGTGCTGTCTTCACTCAATTTCCTCTCATTAATTTCCTCTCATTACCATCTCGGCTTCGACCCGCTCCGACCCCTGATCTTTGACACCGACAATCAATTATGTCACTTGACCAATCAGCAGGCGGAGAGCACCAATCAGGCTTCCACAAAGTAGGACACGTTAGATCATCAAGGGAAACACGTTTTCACTCGGTGAGACACTGGTGCGTTACACTAAAGATTGGGGTTAGGTTTTAAACTCGTAAGTGTTTGGAATAAGTGATCGATCGGTGATTCAGTTGAAGTTGCTCTGGGAGAAGGGGGATGGGGGGGGGGGGGGGGAGGCGGAGGGGGGGGGCAGGGGCGTGGGAAACCCCTTTGGATTGGGTTTCTCTTGGCCTATCGCCATCATCAAAGCACAGGGTGCAAGTCTGAAAACACACACACGCACGCACACAACGAAGCACACACACACACACACACAACACACACACACACACACACACACACACGCACACGCACAAACACACACACACGATAGGAAAACTAATAAAGACCAAAGGCATAAATACCGATAATAAGACACACTTCTCTCACTGCCCCCCCCCCCCCCCCCCCCCCCCCCCCCCCCCCACACACACACACACACACACCTCAGGCAATTGCTGTCAGACGTACAAAACACTCGTGGAGAAGTTCAAACCTTGCCCAGCAAAATTCAACAAAGAGGCTAGCTGTCCTGTCGTGTAGTTAGTGTCGCATGCTGGGGGCCAGGGGGTCGCAGGTCGGGTCCGGAATGGTCTGATCCTGCCTAGTCTCAAATGGACAGACTGGAGGAACCGCACAGTGGTATTTTACACTTTGGATTGCTGGCTCTGTGAAAGTTGTACTCAAATTTGATGACCAACACTGCAATTTTTTTGTGTGTATCTTTCGATCCTAGACGCCGTGTTACATCATGACAGGACGCACCAAGTACGCCTTGTCATAATAGTCTCCCAGAGCAGAATGGAGCCCCATAACATCATCTTCGTCCCTTCACCCCCGCTGTTCATCATGAATGTCTCCAAGACCTGTTATGGTTGTCACCACCAGATAGATTTCCCCTCCTGACAAAGCCATTCCATGATTATGTGGTCAGAAAGGTCAGCCTTCAAAGTTGGCAAGTTCGTTCTGCCTGTCAGCGGATGGACGTATTCAAGGCAATGTCCTGCGGCAGGCTTGGTGACAGTTAAGCGCCAGTAAACGCCACTAAATCACCAGCACGGCAGTGTCTTCTCTTGTGGGTCGCCTCAAGGAGACTAGGGAATGATACCTCCCTGTGGGCCGCTAGCACTGGATCTGTGACCAAGCTGGAATGGTTAAACGGCGTGCTTTCGTGTTCATTCTTGGTTTAAACTGAAATTCTTTTGCTTGTCATAATCATTAACATGATCATGTGTTTTTATCTGTTGTTTATGTTGATGATGATGATGATGATGATGATGATGATGATGATGATGATGATGACGATGATGATGACGACGACGACGACGACGACGACGACGCGATGACGACGACGACGATGATGATGATGATGATGATGATGATGATGATGATGATGATGATGATGATGATAATGACATAATTTTAAAATGAAAGTTATGTTGATTCTAAAGGATATTTTTTTAATGAGAAAAAAAGACTAAATGTCAGTGATTGCGAGACTGCATTAAAACTCAGAATAATTGAGTTTCAAAGTTTCATGGTTTAAATGATCATTTTTTTTTCACACACTATGTCTGAAATCAGTTTATGCTGGTATATACATGATGCAAGTGATGTAAGTTTATTGAAGAACCTCGCCTAGATGAGAGCTTCTTTCATAATGACGACAGGAAGAGAGAGAGAGAGAGAGAGAGAGAGAGAGAGAGGTGTGTGTGGTGTGTGTGTG
>CM065714.1:24582045-24592045 GCA_033310375.1 Conus canariensis | reverse complement strand
TTCATGGCATTGGTCATGGTCGTCCTCGCAGAAGTGCGTTGCAGTTCTGGCAACATTCATTGCAACGGTCACCGTCATGATCATCCCTTATAGACGTGTACTGTGACGATGCTAACATTCTGTGAAATGGTCAACCACCATCTTGATCATCCTTACAGAAGTGTACAGTGACGCTCTCCATGTATCACTTAGTCCGTTCGTCTGCTTTGTGAAGCGAAACGAAAAGTGTCCAATGCATTTGTCCCCCTTTTTGTTCAACAGGTTAATGTGCAGGAGAATAATTGAACATCACCACAGTGTGAAACTACCTAAAGAAAAAAAAACCGAAACAAAACAAAATCAGTCACGATTAGATATAAGGGATGTGACGAGAAAAAAAAAAAGAGTAAAGCCATAACACTTGTCTTCACAAAATCTATTCAAAGTTTACGATTTCGTTGTCCAAATCTCTCACGCATGTACCGAAACCCTGACAGAATTAAACACATGTATGAAGATTAATATATGTCCTACATCTGTTTCCTTTAGCTTCATGACAAAATAACATTGTAACTGAAAGAGGAAGGCAGAGAGAGAGAGAGAGAGAGAGAGAGAGAGAGAGAGAGAGAGAGAGAGAGAGGAGGAGGGATGGATGGAAGGTTGATGGTGGGGAATGGAGTGGGGAAGGAGAAACATACGCTTTTCCTTTCTGAAAGCAAAAAAAAAAAAAAAAAAGCATTTAATGACGCATGCACAATGTGCCCCATCTGATGATGAACTCTTATACCTCACTGGCTGACGCACATCATGTCGGAGTCCAGAGGGTCACGACAGACTAACTTACGGCTGGCCCACGTGAGGCATTAATCTCGAGCGTGCGCCATTAATCACCATCATTTTTTTCGATGCATTATATGCGCTTTATCTGCACTGACAATCATAAGTCTCTGACACTGCCATTTTGTTTTGGTCTTCTCTTTATGTGTGTGTGTGTGTGTGTGTGTTGTGTGTGTGTTGTGTGTGTGTGTGTGTGTGTGTGTGCACGCGCGCGTGCGGGGGTAGTTTTTTCATATAAAGAACATCAGACTTCTTTCTAAGGTCCGATACATTTTTAGAAGGATTATAGGCCTAAAGAGAAGGGAAGGCAAGCTGTCAGAGAGAGAGAGAGAGAGAGAGAGAGAGGGGAGAAGAGAGAGAGAGAGAGAGAGAGAGAGAGAGAGAAAGAGGTTAAAATCAAATGCAACGTCATTGAAATTATATAATGAATTCAAAGTAACTTACGTAGAGTTGTAAGCGGTGACATTTTAGAACAAATAAATTGACTATCTCGGCGACAAAAATGGCATCTGCGTAATCGTCGACATTAATCATCAGGTCAAAAGTTAAAATTACTTTCTTTTCATCATTCTCGATCTCGTCTACGTCTACATTTCCAGACGAAAAAAAGAAACACCAGGGTATGGTGGAATGACGGATTAGGCCTCGTGTTCAAGTTTTAAGATGGGCTTAAAGCCAGTGCGTGCGTCGGCCTGTCCGGCCACTGAAATTTATGTTTGCAGATTTGAATTTATTAGAGAGAGAGAGAGAGAGAGAGAGAGAGAGAGAGAGAGAGAGAGAGAGAGAGAGAGAGAGAGAGAGAGAGAGAGAGAGTTTCATTTAGGCAGGAATTGTAAGCATTTTCGTTTGAGGAATTTTTATTTTGTTATATATAGCATCAACAGGGGTTTTTTTTGTTTGTTTTTTTGCTGTGAAGTGGCTGTAATTGGTTTTTTACTTTAAAAAAAGATTATTTTAAAACGAAAACAAAGAGAAATATAAGAAACGAGTAAAGCGTGACTAAAATGAAGTGAATCACAACAGAGTGGAATTCAAGAAAGAAGAAAAATACAGAGCAGAAATAAACGCTCTCCAAGATGCTGGCTTGTTGTCACCCAGATGTAATCTGAAAACATCTGACTGTGCACGTACTCCGAGCATCTTCTCTCTCTCTCTCTCTCTCTCTCTCTCTCTCTCTCTCTCTCTCTCTCTCTCTCTCTCTCTCTCTCTCTCTCTCTCTCTTTCTATCACACTGACAACTTTGTTGATGACACTGTTTTTTAACTTGACAAACCGAGTGTGATGATGAGATGGGGATGAATGATGATGACGATGATATGTTAAAAAAAATGTAACTGATAAAATCAATATCAAATATATCAAATATCAATATTAATTGAATATCGAAAGAAAACGGTAATTGACTTTTTTTTAGAGAGAGAGAGAGAGGAAGAGGCAAACGCGGAAGAATCAACAACATGAGACACACAGTAGGCTACAACCGTAAAACAAGCTGACAAGAGTTAATTTAAGTGTTGAGGTGTTCACAAACAAGCTGACAAAAGCTAAAATATGGAGTTACACACACACACACACACACACACACACACACACACACACACACACACACACACACACACACACACACGCAGATATATGTATACAGAGAGAGAGAGAGAGAGAGAGAGAGAGAGAGAGAGAGAGAGAGAGAGAGAGAGAGAGAGAGAGAGAGAGTTCATGCTGGGCACCAGTGACTTTCAAAACTCAACGTCTGACAGCCAGCTAAGACGGCAATGGTTCCATTGAGGTTTAACGTGCACTCCCACCGAAGGTGATGACGTACAGACCAGCATAACCCTCCCAGGAGAGCAGATGGGGGCAAGGAGTGGAAGGGGGGGGGGGGGGGAGTGGGTGAAGATTTTATACTGTACCATCAGAATGACAACACGAGAAAACGGCCAGTGAACATAGGTTTTTAAGCTGGGCGCTGGCAAAAAAAAACAACAAAAAAAAAAAAAAAAAAAAAAAAAAAAAAAACAACATTTCATGTGACCGTAATCCATCCATATAATCCTTAAGTCACTCACATTTTCCCCTACCACTATGTTTAATTCTTGCTCGTTCATAGCTTACTTTGAAACTTCAACCCTGAATTATTGGGAGTAGTAGTTCCAAGATTTATCTGTATCTCACTTCCATTCCAAGACATGAGCAGCGAGTTGCGAAATGCTTTCGAAGGCAGAACAAACCCTCTCTGACACACATCTTTCTGTTTGAAGATGGACTTCAACGACACTCACAACGGCGTGAGAGAGGGGAGGTGTTGTGAGTTGATTTACAGCTGTGGCTGCAAATCTCTGATGTTCCTCGTAGTCGACCACTCTCAAACGTCAGGTCGGACGGACGAACGGACGGACCAGAATGCCTGGCGCACACTAGCACTGTGGAAATAGCGGGGTTCGTTTCCGGTTGGTGGTAGGGTGGTGTCCCGCACGTGTGCACAGTGATGTCCGGTGAGACGTGTGGCGTGGCTGATATGGACAGGGCGTTTGATAGGGGCTGATGGTTGTTGATCTGATGTGGGAGAGGCGATGGAGGGCGAGGTGAGGAGTGTTGCGGCCATTTGTCTGTTCGCTCTGTGTCAAGGTGTGAATGGGGACTGTGTGAGCGAGCTACCTGCTGCCTCTGTCTGCCTTCTGAAAGATAAGCCCTGGGCTCCTCAGCTTGTTTCTTTTCTAATTTACACCACTAGAGATATTTGTCCGGGATGAAACGTCGTGAAGACAGACCGTTTTTCTTTCACTCTGTGACGCATTTCGACACCAGAGTTGAGTTTAAAAAAAAATATATACACACACACACACACACACACACACACACACACACACACACACACACACACACACACACACACATATATATCCCTTGAACTTCTGTTTATACACACACACACACACATACACACACACACACACACACACACACACACACACACACACACACACACACACACACACACACACACACACACAGGATTTTGAATTCCTCCCAGGGAAATCCCAGGTTATCACAGATAAGAATAAAGCGCCGCTAGAAAACGTCGAACTGGAATTTGCTACAATGGTGAAACCGAGACAACTTTAGAAAAAAAAAAAAAAACCCACTCACACATGATGCCCGATGACGATTCCAAATTCCCAGAGGCATGCATGTGCATCTACACTGTCCCCGTTATTAAATTAAATCAGCAAGTCGGCCATTCTATGATGGTTGTTCATGAATTCTTTAGAAAGTACACGAATTCACAAGCATTTCATTTTCGACATCCGGGGACAACAGAAACAGAAACGTGTTTAATTAAATCTCTTGTGCATGGAGGGAAGATGGGGAGGAGAGGAGAAGGAGGGGGAGGGGAGGTATTTCCAATTCTGAAATCGTTTTTTTTTTTTTTTTTTTTGTTTTGTTTTGTTTTGTTTGTTTGTTTTTCTCTTTAATTTCGACTTTTGGGTCAGATGTGACAGGATTAGGCCAATACATTTTCAACCTCCACGCTGTTCTTTTTTTTTGCTCCAGTCTTCCATCCTTCTGTCTTCCTCCGCGCTTCGCCCAGTGAGGTCCACAGATGAGGCCTAGGGTTTTCAGGATGTATGGAAATGTTCGGTCCACAGATGAGGCCTAGGGTTTTCAGGATGTATGGAAATGTTCGGTCCACAGATGAGGCCTAGGGTTTTCAGGATGTATGGAAATGTTCGGTCCACAGATGAGGCCTAGGTTTTCAGGAGTAGGAAATGTTCGGTCACAGATGAGCCAGGGTTTTCAGGATGTATGGAAATGTTCGGAACATTTCATGTTACTTATTTACTTTGTCCAACATTGTTCCATTCCATCTGGTCAGAGATCTGAGCAGCTCCATAGTTCAGAAGAAAAGAGAGAGGGAGGGCGAGAGACAAAGTGAGAGAGAGAGAGAGGAAGGGAGGGAAGGAAGGATGGAGAGAGAGAGAGAGAGAGAGAGAGAGAGAGAGAGGGGGGGGGGCAAGAAACAACAGAGACAAAGACAGAGACAGAGAAGCACAGAGAGATGGGAATAGGGATGGGGGAGGGGGACTCCGTCATGGTCGGACATGAATTGAACTGGAGGAAGTTGCAGTGTAAAAAAAAAAGAAGAAGAAGAAAGAATTCTGACCTTTCATTCAATTTTAGCAACAATCCCGTGCGACTATGGTCTGCCTATGTAGGAGTGGGGGGGGGGGGGGGGAGGGGGGGGGCTGGGGGGAGGGGAGGCAGCGTGGGTCAGACAGGGCAAGGAGGGATGGGAGGGTACAGGATGGTGGGGATTGGGTGGTGGTGGTGGTGGTGGTGGTATGGGATAGGAAGGAAGGAAGTGAGGCAGCTAGGCGAGCACGTTGCGATGGTGGTGATGGTGGCGGTAGCGGTCGTGTTTGTGGTGTGGTATGGTGTGGTGTGTGTGTGGGGGGGGGGGGGGGGGGGGGAGGGGGGGTGTGCGGTGTGTGTGTGTGTGTGTGTGTGTGTGTGTGTGTGTGTGTGTGTGTGTGTGTGTGTGTGTGTGTTAGTGGTGGTGGTGGTTGGTGGTTGTGGCGGTAGTGGTTGGTGGTGGTGGTGGTGGTGGTGGTGGTGGTGTGTGTGTGTATGAGTGTGTATGTATGTGTGTGTGTGTGTATGTGTTGTGCGCGCGCGCGCGTGTGTGTGTGTGTGCGCGCGCGCCAGCGCTTACGCTGGCGTGCGTCTGCGTGTGAATATGCCCTCTCCTGTAGTTTCGTTGCGTGATGTCCGCATACATTTTGGTTCAGATGTGCGTATAAATAACCCTGCGTGCATAAATAACCAATAAAAGAGGTAAATCGGTGGCTCTGCGCTCCGCACTGAGACTACAGTGATAGCTAGTCGTCTGAGGCAGGATGAGTTGTGACCTATGTAAATGAAGCCAGTGGTCAAGCGGTCGTGACGGTCACATATGCGTGGCCTACAGAGTTATGAGGAATGGACGTACGGTACTGTAGCCGCTGTATCAGTTTGCCGCAGGACGGAAGGGCTCCTACCTTTAAATCATCCTAAGGTTTTTTTCTTCTTCTTGTTGCTTTTTTTTTCACTGTTTAAAACTTACTTGTTTTATTGAGAAATTGTTTTAACACAGCTCCCACTTCCACGCAAAATAAGGGAAAGTCTGTTACAAACATCAGCATTCAACGATCCAAGACGTCTGATTTCTTTCCTGTTGCAAAAAAGTGATCGAAAAAATTGTACTGAATATGCTTATTTATTGCTGTAATGAACATCAAATAAGATCTGGTTATCGAGCAGTTTCCAGAAAAGAAAAATATCAATGATTGATCATGTTGTGGAAATAACGACTTACATATATGTCAAGCCAGACTGCGTATGAGCTAACGATTATTTGCACATCCGATAATTTTTTTTGTATACATATAACTGCATCGATTCTAGAGGTCTATTGGCATAACTGTATGCGCCTGTTTTTTTTTGTTTGTTTTTTTTATTATGAAACTGTAGAGAGCCTGTGGCATTTGTGGTATTTTTTTTCATGCATCAAAGTGTAGAGGCCCATACGCTTGTCTGGTACTTTTAGAATTACATCAAAGTCTAGAGGCACACAAGCATATATAGTACTTTTTATTACTACATCAAAGTCTCGAGATCGCTAGGCATAATGTGATTTTTTTTTTATACCTATAGTACTTTTTATTACTACATCAAAGTCTCGAGATCGCTAGGCATAATGTGATTTTTTTTTTATACCTATAGTACTTTTTATTACTACATCAAAGTCTACATTAAATTCTTGACATCGGTAGGCATATGTGGTATTTTTTTCATGACTTCAGCAATGTCTGGAAGTCTAGTGGCATTTATGGTGTTTTTATAACTACTTCAGTGTCTTGAGGACTATTGGCGTACAGTGGTACTTTTTCATGAACACATTAAGGTCTAGAAGTCTATTGGTATATGTGAAATATCTTATAACTACATAAAAAAAAATCTAGAGGTATATTGGCATATGTAGTATTTCTATTAGTACATCAATGTTTAGAGGTCTCCTCCATCACTGACGTCAGTACAGGCCTTGTCATCTAGGGGGGGGGGGGGGGGGGGCTTGTTGTTTTCACAAAGAGACTGTCAATACACTCACTGATCTGTCTGACCCAGGGCCACTGTGGCCTAGTTCTCGGCTAGAGACCAGCACAAAACATCGTCATTCGATCTGCTGCCGTGGGGGAAGCTGTGTCCCTGTGTGTTTTCCTATTTACTACAAGGCAGGCACGATAGACATTCCTGACGGCAACATTTTGCTATTCAAGTGTGTGGCTACACACCAGTCTTTAAGTTTGGAAATACAGTTTGATACACACACACACACACACACACACACACACACACACACACACACACACACACTCTCTCTCTCTCTCTCTCTCTCTCTCTCTCTCTCTCTCTCTCTCTCTCTCTCTCTCCAAGTTGATCGCCGACCAACATGCGTCTCTCAGGAGTAATGATATGTTAGTGAGTTTCCTCCCCTTTGGAGATAGTCTCCATCTTGGAGACTGTAAGTTTGCTGAAGGCTCATTTTCAGAAGCATTTAATATTTCCCATTCACCCATTCAAGCACATACTGTTAGTTGGGCAGAATTGTGTACCACTGCTGATATGAATGCTTATCTCGCCCTAGTTTTTCAATCTAAGGTATAAGAGCAAGCTTTGTTTATAATTCAATATATTGCAACACCAAGCTGCTCTGAAAATTGCCGGAATGGTGCTCAGTTACTTACCCTTGGAATTTATTAGTTTATTTTATATATATATATATATATATATATATATGTATATTTGTGTGTGTGTGTGCGCGCGCGCGCGTGCGTGTATGTGCGCGCGCGCGCGCGCGAGAGAGAGAGAGAGAGAGAGAGAGAGAGAGAGAGAAAAAACTCGGAAGAGAGAGAGAGAGAGAGAGAGAGAGAGAGAGAGAGAGAGAGAGAGAGAGAGAGAGAGAGGAGAGAGAGATTATCGTTCCACATTTTCGTGACTTATTGACAGCATTGAGTATAAGTGAAAATAAAAACCCTCACCATGTCCCCTTGTCTGTCAGTCTGACCCTCCTCCAGCCAGCGATAGATACACAGAGCAAACGAAGCAGGAAGAAAACAGAAATGTACGCGGTGGGACACTTAGTCGACCGACCCCCTTTATTTTTAACCCAGGACATTTCCGTGTGACGTGTTTCCAAGTTTCCGCGACCTGACTTCAGCTTTCTATCTCTGTCCCAAGGAGCAGTGGGCAAATCGAACAGGATTCAGGTCACGGGAGACTTGTCCTTTTTCCGTTCCTCTGGCCTGTGTCCATTTCCGTTCAGTGTCCGTGAATAGCGCGCTGGCTGACATTGGTTTTTTTTTTTTTTCCGGTTGGGATGATAAGACATTGATGTTTTTTCTCCCTTGGGATGAGAAGACATTGATTTATTTTCCTTTGGATTAGAAAGCATTGATTTTTTTTCCCTTGGGATGATAAGACATTGGTTTTTTCCAATAGGAAAATAAGACTTTTTTTCATTGGGATACTAAGACTGATTTTTTTCATTAGGATAATAAGACTGATTTTTTTTTTACCTCCTTGGGATAATGAGACTTTTCTCTTGGGATAATAGGACTTTTTTTTCTCTGGGATAATAAGACCTTGATCTTTTTCCTTGAAATAATAAGACATTGATTTTTTCCCTTGGGATGATAGGACTGATTTTTTCCCCTTTAGGATAATGACATTACTTCAACCTCCTTTTTCTTCCACCAAAAGCTGTAGCACTTCTACCTTACCTTTCCTCCCCAACTAGCTAGGGGGAGCCCTGTCCTCTCCTCCCAACTCGATTATTACCTCCCTTTTCTCCCCCCTCTCTCTCTCCACAACTCGCTTCTAACCCCTCCACCTCCCCTCCCTCCCCCCCACCCCCTCCCCTTCGCCCCCCCCCCCCCCCCCCCCCGAACCTCGTCTAAGTGAGTGACCCTGTTTGGTATGCCACAGAGAGCAGACAGTCGTTCCGTATTCAGCAGATAAATGGGCAGGACTAAGTCTCCCAAGTCCCACGTGTCGGCACGGATCATTTTCATCCCACTTTCATGCCAAACAATAGCCGGGGATGAAGAGCGCGCGGCGGGCGAAGGGGAGCGAAGCACTCTATCCTGGCAGAACCTTCAGAAAATGAGGCGAGGAAGTGATTTGTATTTCCTCTTCGGCTGCTGAGAGGATTACTAAAGAAGGAGGAAGAAGACGCACGGGGAAAAACGAAGTCACGAATGTCTTGGAGACGTCTGTTTAAAAAAAAAAAAAAGGCTAGGAAAGGTTGAAGGAAAGAGACAACTCCCACGATCTATCTATCCATCCATCCATCCATCTCTGTACGGCTTCCCTCTGCTGCCATTCCTGTTGAAGTGTCTACGACACGAAACGTCGGCCATCCCCTCTCCAGGTACTCTTTTTGCCACCTTTTCCCTTTATTTATTTGAGACAAGTACAGCAGTCACTACTTTATTTTTCTATGTTGTTAATGGCTGACGACCATACAAATTTCTTCGTTTTACCGAGGTGACAGCTCTGATGTGGCCCTTTGCGGTCGGCTGGACTATAAGCAACATTACCTTACCTTACCTTCGTTTTACATTCCGTTTTTATATTTTTCAGTATATCTTGTCATAATATGAGAAAGCAAACGTTCGCGCTCACACTCGCACACCACGCGCGCGCGCGCGCTCCACACATACATACACACAAAAGCACACGCACACACATACACACACACGAACACACATGCACGTTCGCATGTACGCATGCGCGCGAGCACACGCGCGCGCACACACATATATACACACACTCACACATACACACGCGCACGACGCATATGCACACACATACTCCGAAACACATACACATACACACACTCGCGCGCGCGCGCACACACACACACACACACACACACACACACACACACACACACACACACACACACACACACACACGCGCGGCGCGCGCACACACACACACACACACACACACACACACACACACACGTACACACACACACACACACACACACACACACACATCGAGCACAATGAAATAGAGACAGATCCTGCTGCCCAGTAACACTCATCAAAGCCACACACACTCTAACGGATCTCCACAGCAG
>CM065714.1:24562045-24564545 GCA_033310375.1 Conus canariensis | reverse complement strand
TTCAAAATGCCTGTATTAGTAAGTGCATTTTCTGACTTTGTCGTCCCTTTTTTTCTTTTTTTTTTTTGTAACAAATCTTTTTTGAATCGGTCTTTTTTTTTTTTCAACGAAAACATTTTTTTTATTAACGTGAATCCTCCATAGTACACACACACACACACACACACACACACACACACACACACACACACACACACACACACACACACACACGAGCGCGCGCGCGCACACACACGCACGCATGCACACACACACACACACACACACACACACACACACACACACACACACACACACACACAAGGACACGCATGCGAGCGCACGAGAGAGAGAGAGAGAGAGAGAGAGAGAGAGAGAGAGAGAGAGAGACGACAGACAGAGACAGACAGAGAGAGAGAGAGAGAAGAGAGAGAGAGAGAGAGAGAGGAGAGAGAGAGAGAGAGAGAGAGAGAGAGAGATGGCTGGCATATCTACAGCGCACCAAACAGACACGTGATACATTCAGCGCATGGTCTCCCTGTTCGTCCAGATTTGACAAAACGCACTACGCTGAACGGTGAGTGGTACGCGTGTGTCGCTCCTTGACTGTGCGGATGTCATGGCGACGGTATTATTCCTCTGCCGGTGGTCTGCCCTTGGCTAGATCGTCAGTTGCTCCACCACAACAGACAGCGACCCTGCAAACATCCCGTTGACTGTGACAGGGAGGGTCCGATTATTGTACTTAGGACTCTCTCTCTCTCTCTCTCTCCTCTCTCTCTCTCTCTCTTCTCTCTCTCTCTCTCTCTCTCAAATGATAAAAATAGCAATAAAAGTAATAATAATAACATAGTAATGATATGATAATATCAACAACAATAACGACAACAACAAAAGTAGCAGAGCAGCAGCTACAAGAACTACAACAGCAAGAATAATACAATAATACTGACAATAACATTTACAACAAAAGCAACAACACTCATATGACAATAATAATAATGATAATGATATAACAACAAAAATGATAATAATAATAATAGGAATAAAAATCATTAGAATGATAACTATGATAAAAATGATAATAATGACAATAAGGATGATAATAATTATAATAATAATATAATGATGATGATGATGATGATGATAACGAGACTGTAATAACACTATGATAACACTAACAACAATTGTCATTGATATTGATTGTTAACATAGCAGACCGTTTCAATGGATTATTGGATTGGAAAGGTACGGTACACATAAAACTGCTGTTTTTTACTGCTCGGCAGACCTTCCCTACGGCACATGATGGCTTACAGACCGTTCCCTGAAGAAGGAAGTCCCCAAGCCAGCCCGATGAACTCCTCATACAAAGCAAAAACATAAAGAGACCGAAGGCTGTTCAGGTATGAAGCAGGACATGCGACAAACGTGGTCTTCTCTCGGTAAGAGGAACAATCAGGAATGGAGAATACAGGAGTGTAAGAAAAACAACAAAATCGAATGAGAAAAAAAGTAGTTTAGAAAATGAAAAAGTAAGTATGGGCGGGGAGAAGGGGAGCTAGGGGAGTAAGGGTAGGTTATAAAGACAGTATTAATGAAGCTGATATTAAAATATAAGGTACAGGGTTAAATAAAATGAACAAAAGAATAAAGAAGTAAATGAATGAATAAATAAAATGAATAGATAAATGACTGTATACATAAATTAAGAGAAGGACTAAGTCGATGCTCATTTAAGAGGATTAGTATACGTTAATTGTGGTCGACATTATTTTTTTAAGCCTTTTGTTGTACTCCCAGTTCTTATAGAACAGGGAGTACTTTACAATGGGAACGAAGAAATGCTGTCTGTGTGTGTCTGTCTGTCTGTCCGTCCGCCCGTGGTCAAAATGTGTTCCACTCGCTCCAGACAAAACTACTGGGCTGATCTTTCTGAAAATTTATAGGTATATTCATTATGGGTCACGGATGATGCCCGATGTTTTGTTTCACCGTTATAGCCGTTACTAACGGTTGTAACGGCCCATAACGGTTTTCCTTCTTTATGGAATATCTCAGAAAGTACTTGGCCGATCTTTCTGAAAATTTGTAGGTATGTTTGTTATGAGTCACAGATA
Source organism: Conus canariensis (assembly GCA_033310375.1). Taxonomy (NCBI): domain Eukaryota; kingdom Metazoa; phylum Mollusca; class Gastropoda; order Neogastropoda; family Conidae; genus Conus; species Conus canariensis. The sequence continues at coordinate 24,562,446 of CM065714.1, read as the reverse complement.
ATGGCCGATATTTACCAGAATAGCCGTTACTAACAGCTATAACGGCCCAAAACGGTTTTTCCTCTTTATGGAATATCTCACGCGTATTCAAGATAAACTGGGAGTACGTTTATATGCTTTGCATCTTGTTTTCATTGTCATGTACTTCCTTTACTCCGTTTTTTCCGCTAATTCTTTCACGATTTATTCCTGTTTTTTTTTCTACTACCTTTAATTGACGGCCTATGGAAGCCACTGGACTGCGGTGTCCTCCTGTGATGGTGGAACTGCATCATTGAATTGTATGCAGTCGACCTCTACTGGTTACCACAGGTGGCTTATTTCTGCTAATACCACTGCCAGGGCTTCTGATGAGACCAAAGACACTGTCCGTTAGGCAAGCGCCTTCAACGAAACTGAAA
>CM065714.1:24552045-24557045 GCA_033310375.1 Conus canariensis | reverse complement strand
GTTCTTTTTTGGTCTGTTTTGTTTTGTGTTTCGTTTTTTTTCTTTCTTTCTTTTCTTTCTTTCTTTCTTTCTTTCTTTCTTTCTTTCTTTCTTTCTTTCTTTTTTTTCTTTCTTTCTCTTCTTCATTCTTCCTCTGTCTTTATTCTGTCATTGGTTCTTACCTCCCCGGAACCCCACTTTCTACCCTCCTCCCCCCCCCCCCCCCCCCCCCCCCCTTTTTTTTTTTTTTTCATTGTCATGGGTTTGTCCTGAGAAATGAATTACGGCTTCGTTTCATTACTGTCCTTTGACAACAAGTTGCGAGAGGTTCTTTGAAGGACGCTTTGACAGTCAAAGAATCCTTGAAGCTCTCTATCGTCAGTCATGAGCCAACAAGGTAAAGGTGATGTCACTAATTCACTCCATTCACGATTTTTTCTGTTTTGTGTTCGGGACGTCCACCCGAACTGGACCTTGTGGAACAGTTTTTCAACAGTGAGTCGTGTGATATACATGCTAGCGCAAGGCGAGATCATAACGCAGAGTGACTGCAATGAGACGTGATTCTCCACCAGCTCGCAGACTGCATCAGCCTGCTGCCCGACCCATCATCAGTCTTATCTTCCCGATACGAGATGAAAAGAATCCGTCCAAAGCATTGATCCACCAACACCTGGATATTTCTGTGGAGCTTTGATGTCGGTGCCCAAGGCTTGCTTCCACAGACAGGGATAGATATCACCAGTGGGAGACTGGAGTTTTATTATCGTCCCTGAGAAGCCGAAAGAAAGTTTCTGCTGTCATTTTGTCTGAAACTTTCGTACCTATGCTCGTGTACATCAGTGTGTACACAGCTATACAAGCATTGATGTATGCATAACCTATACACGAAGACCGTTATTTCAAAAGCAGTTGGGAAGGGACAAATAGACGAACCCTTCGTGGGATGAAATTTCAGTCATTTTTAATGCTTTTCAAAGCTGTTGGTTACCTTTCCGGAAATTGTCACCAGAGAATGGTCGCCCCTTTTTTTAGTATGAACTCGTCCATGCATTTAGCAAATTAATGTTTTGTGATGAATTTTTGTGTGTGTGTGTGCATTTACAGGCATAAGATTTAGTGTGGTCTTATTGATAAGATTTTGTCTAATTATCTTGAAGTTTATTTGCTAATTTAGAGGTATCTGAATCACTTAAATGAAGAGATGTATCATCTGCAAAGATTTAGTATTTGCATTGAATACAACAGAATCAGAGACATTCACAGAGAACGCTTGTCCTTAAATTCTAAGGGGAAGATTGTTTTTCTACAAACAAGTTATATTGATACGCCAGTATATCTGGCACAAAATTGGAAACAAAATTTTGAGTATTTAGAAATGTAAACCATTCGTATGACGTATATTTGAGTGTTTTAAAGATGACAATTTTTGTTCATTTCATAGTTTGCGGGCATCTGATTTACTTGAATGAAGAGATGTATCTTCTGAAATCATTTCATAGCGGCATTGACCAAGCACAGTACGTCACTGACGTGGACGGAGAATAAAGGAAGCGCTAAAGCAAGTCCTTGCGGTACTCCATATACGACAGACGTCAAGGCTTTTTCAAAAGCCCATGAACAGAATAACGGTCAATCTATTTGCATCTATCCTCTGCCTCAAGGTAGGCTCTCCATACACTGTATCCACACACTGTATGATGGCTGTATGGCATGCATGGTTTCCATGGAAGTCAGGTTTATCTTCTTGGAGTGGATTGTTATTAGCATGGCAACAGTACAGACTACTGTGTAGGTGCTTTTCAGTAGGCTTTGATAAAGTACATCAAATAGAAACTGGTTTTTAAAAAAAAATGATGGATTTGAAGAATCACTATATGTTTACAGAGAGATGACCCTAATAATATTCCCTACATGAAAAAAAAAGATTACATAAAAAGAAAATGTTATTCTGAACACAAATAGACTATGTCAATATGCCAGAGTATTGGTGATCGTCGGGCACGAAGCTTTGAATAGTCTAAACCTGAACCATTCATTTAACGTATGCTTGCTTGTTATAAAAGTCACGAGTTAGTGACATCCAAACTGTCACTGACGCACGTTGGTGTGTGTGTGTGTGTGTGTGTGTGTGTGTGTGTGTGTGTGAGTGAGTTTGCGTGCGCGCGCGCGCGCGTGTGTGTGTGTGTGTGTGTGTGTGTGTGTGTGTGTGTTGTTGTTGTTGTGTTCCAATGCTGAGATTTAGCCAGTCACAGTCAGTTCGTATCCAACGCAAAACTCCCATAGACGAACAAGTCCACGTATACGCACACCAGTGCAGACCCACACTGCGCAGCATCAGCTTGCTTAAATTCTGAAATAATGGTTTAATTCGACAATGAAAAGCACAGAAGTTTGCCCAGCTGCTTCATGGCTGTCTGTTCACTTGCTGTTGTTCTAACATGAAATTCATCGTCTGATCCTCTCTCTGCCCCATTTCACTACCTCTACCCGGCCCACCTCGCCCCCCCCCGTCCCCCCCCCCCCCCCCCCCCCACTCATTCTTCCTTCCTTCTGCCTTCTTCTTTTCTTCCTCAGGTTTTTCAGCTCAAAGCATCGAGACTGTTCACATTACCCTCTGGTGTTCTCTCGTGTGAACTGAGATGGGAAGACGTGCGCTTGAAGGCCGAAATTCTGGAGAATATACCAAGAGATTGAATGGCTCAACATGGGATCTGTCGGCATTTCAGAGCACAAAGTGTGTGTGTGTGTGTGTGTGTGTGTGTGTGTGTGTGTGTGTGTGTGTGTGTGTGTGTGTGTGTGTGTGGTGTCTATGTGTGTGTGTGTGTGTGTGTGTGTGTGTGTGTGTGTGTGTGTCTGTCTGTCTGTCTGTCTGTCTGTCTGTGTGATGCGCGCGCGCGCGCGCGTGTGAGTGTGTGTGTGTGTGTGTGTGTGTGTGTGTGTGTGTGTGTGTGTGTGTGTGTGTGTGTGTGTAAATTTGTGGGTAATTTTTGTACATTCATGTATAGAATAAACAGCGAACTTGATGTCATTATACGAGGCACAGTTCACTGTCTTCTGCAATTGTTTTCGGTATATTGTAGCGAAATTGTTGGAGCTGTAGTCATGTCACAGATCTAGACATTTCCAAACAGTAAAATCAGTCATACAAAAGGTAAAGTAACAAAACCACTGGCGAACTAAAATTATATTCGTAACAGTGTGCACTTGCTAAACGAACTTTTTCACCTGATGGTGTATAGTGATAAAATTTACCATGGTCCTGCACAGGGAAACAAAAGATTAGCATTATCAAGCACTATCCAGAGTCTTTACTCCCATTCACATTAATTTGACTGGTTAGGGCACCGTTGTCTTCGATTTGCATGTGTAGGCTAAACATACAGATGTCCTAAATCATACTACGTGCGCACAAAGGATAGGCTACACGTGTGTGAATGTCTTAAACAAATGTGACAGTGTTTCTTTACATTCGTACAAAAATTATCTAGACCAAAACGCTGTTAAAGCTACATCCTATGTAAAAAGCTAGTATGTCTGTGTTTAACAATATAAGAAAACATAAATGTTGAAATGTCACGTGCACATTCACATATACATGGGTGCATTAATGTTCTGATCAGGCACAGAGGAACAAAATGGTGCTGAGACAGTCTGGCGTCTTGGGTTCTGGTGCTGCTAATGTTATAGTCACTGTGTCTGTTGCTAGTGGTGCTAATGTTGTAGTCACTGTGTCTGTTGCTAGTGGTGCTAATGTTGTAGTAACTGTCTGTTGCTAGTGGTGCTAATGTTGTAGTCACTGTGTCTGTTGCTAGTGGTGCTAATGATGTAGTCACTGTCTGTTGCTAGTGGTGCTAATGTTGTAGTCACTGTGTCTGTTGCTAGTGGTGCTAATGTTGTAGTCACTGTGTCTGTTGCTGGTGCTGCTAATGTTGTAGTCACTGTGTCTGTTGCTGGTGCTGCTAATGTTGTAGTCACTGTGTCTGTTGCTAGTGGTGCTAATGTTGTAGTCACTGTGTCTGTTGCTAGTGGTGCTAATGTTGTTGTGAATGTGTCTGTTGCTGGTGCTGCTAATGGTGGTGTTACTGTGTCGGTTGCTCTCTCTGCTGATTTGTTGTTGTCACGTGTCTATTGCTGGTGCTGCTAATGATGCTGTAAGCGCGATTGTTGCTGTACAGCTGATGGTGGTGTTCTCATTGTGTCTGTTGCTGGTGATGTTGATGGTGTTGTTGACACTGTGTCTGTTGCTGGTGCTGCAATGTTGTTGTCACTGTGTCTGTTGCTGGTGCTGCCAATGTTGTTGTCACTGTGTCTGTTGCTGGTGCTGCCAATGTTGTTGTCACTGTGTCTGTTGCTGGTGCTGCTTATGGTGTTGTTGTCACTGTGTGTTGCTGGTGCTGCTTCTGGTGTTGTTGTCACTGTGTCTGTTGCTGGTGCTGCTAATGGTGTTGTTGTCACTGTGTATATTGCTGGTGCTGCTAATGTTGTAGTCACTGTTGTCTGTTGCTGGTGCTGCCAATGTTGTCACTGTGTCTGTTGCTGGTGCTGTCCAATGTTGTCACTGTGTCTGTTGCTGGTGCTGCCAATATTGTCACTGTGTCTGTTGCTGGTGCTGCCAATGTTGTCACTGTGTCTGTTGCTGGTGCTGCCAATGTTGTCACTGTGTCTGTTGCTGGTGCTGCCAATATTGTCACTGTGTCTGTTGCTGGTGCTGCCAATGTTGTCACTGTGTCTGTTGCTGGTGCTGCTAATGTTGTCACTGAGTCTGTTGCTGGTGCTGCTAATGTTGTAGTCACTGTTGTCTGTTGCTGGTGCTGCTAATGTTGTCACTGTGTCTGTTGCTGGTGCTGCTAATGTTGTCACTGAGTCTGTTGCTGGTGCTGCTAATGGTGTTGTTGTCACTGTGTATGTTGCTGGTGCGACTAATGTTGCCACTGTGTCTGTTGCTGGTGCTGCCAATGTTGTAGTCACTGTGTCTGTTGCTGGTGCTGCTAATGTTGTCACTGAGTCTGTTGCTGGTG
>CM065714.1:24537045-24544545 GCA_033310375.1 Conus canariensis | reverse complement strand
TTATTTCTCTTGGTTTGTTTCAATAGTTCAAGGAAAATGCTTTTCGAACTTCCAGTACACATTAAACTGCGCATGCCGGTATGTTCCTCTGTCTCTTTTCATGACTACCTCTCTCTCTCTCTCTCTCTCTCTCTCTCTCTCTCTCTCTCTCTCTTTAAAGTGATGTTCCTGCTTCACTCACTGAGGGTAGGTAGATCGAGATACAGGACCACAGACTGGTCGACGAATCTGATTTGACTGACTGGCTAGCTGATTGACTGAATAACTGATTGGCTGACTGGCTGACTGGCTGGTTGGCCAGTTTGGCTGTTGGTTGGCTAACTTACTGACTGGCTGCCTGCCTGGCTCATTGACTGGCTGAGTAACTGAGTGGCTGGCTAGCTGACTACCTGGCTGAGTGACAATCTGACTGGCTGATTGAGTGAGTGAGTGACTGGCTGGCCAATGACTGACTGACTGACTGGCTGGCTAAGTGGCTGGTTGACCGACTGGCTCAGTGGCTGATTAACTGACTGGCTGGCTGACTAACTGGCTGGCTGATTGACTGACTGGCTGGCTGGTTCACTAACTGGCTGGCTGATTGACTGGCTGATTGACTAACTGGCTGGCTGATTGACTGACTGGCTGACTAACTGGCTGGCTGATTGACTGACTGGCTGGCTGGCTGACTAACTAACTGGCTAGCTGACTGACTGGTTGGCTGACTAACGGGCTGGCTGATTAACTGACTGGCTGGCTGACTAACTGGCTGGCTGGCTGACTAACTGGCTGGCTGATTGACTGCTGTTTCAATAACTGCTGGCTGATTGACGGACTGGCTTGCTGACTAACTGGCTGGCTGATTGACTGACCGGCTGGCTGACTAACTGGCTGGCTGATTGACTGACCGGCTGGCTGGCTGGCTCACTTCCTGATTAGCTGACACATTGACTGTCTGACTGACTAACTGGGAGACAACAGAGTGATAGAGAGGGGAGTGACTGACCGACAGATTGGCTGATTGGCTGAGGGAGTGACTGATGTGAGATGACAGGTTGACAGAGAGACGGGCCCTGACCGATTGACTGATCTGAAAAGATGCCAGACAAGCAGGAAAAAAAGGCATATCTAACCGACTGGCAGACAACAAACAGACTGGCAGAGCCAGAGACTACCATGGTGCCAGACTCACGTGCCATCTCGCGTGCCCAGTACCAGCAGCTCCCCTGTCCTGGAGCAGTCCACGCACAGGTACTCCCTGCCCTGTCACGTCACATGGATAGGTTACACACAGGTACTCCCTGCCCTGTCACGTCACATGAATAGGTCACACACAGGTACTCCCTGCCCTGTCACGTCACATGGATAGGTTACACACACAGGTACTCCCTGCCCTGTCACGTCACATGGATAGGTTACACACACAGGTACTCCCTGCCCTGTCACGTCACATGGATAGCTTACACACAGGTACTCCCTGCCCTGTCACGTCACATGGATAGGTTACATACACAGGTACTCCCTGCCCTTTCACGTCACATGGATAGGTTACACACACAGGTACTCCCTGCCCTGTCACGTCACATGGATAGGTTACACACACAGGTACTCCCTGCCCTGTCACGTCACATGGATAGGTTACATACACAGGTCCTCCCTGCCCTGTCACGTCACATGGATAGGTTACACACACAGGTACTCCCTGCCCTGTCACGTCACATGGATAGGTTACACACACAGGTACTCCCTGCCCTGTCACGTCACATGGATAGGTTACACACACAGGTACTCCCTGCCCTGTCACGTCACATGGATAGGTTACACACAGGTACTCCCTGCCCTGTCACGTCACATGGATAGGTTACACACACAGGTACTCCCTGCCCTTTCACGTCACATGGATAGGTTACACACACAGGTACACCCTGTCTGTATACGTCACATAGATAGGTTACACACAGGTACTCCCTGCCCTTTCACGTCACATGGATAGGTTATACACGAAGGTACTCCCTGCCCTGTCACGTCACATGGATAGGTTACACACACAGGTACCCCTGCCCTGTCACGTTACATGGATAGGTTACACACACAGGTACTCCCTGCCCTGTCACGTCACATGGATAGCTTACACACACAGGTACTCCCTGCCCTGTCACGTCACATGGATAGCTTACACACAGGTACTCCCTGCCCTGTCACGTCACATGGATAGGTTACATACACAGGTCCTCCCTGCCCTGTCACGTCACATGGATAGGTTACACACAGGTCCTCCCTGCCCTGTCACGTCACATGGATAGGTTACACACACAGGTACTCCCTGCCCTGTCACGTCACATGGATAGGTTACACACACAGGTACACCCTGCCCTGTCACGTCACATGGATAGGTTACACACAGGTACTCCCTGCCCTGTCACGTCACATGGATAGGTTACACACACAGGTACTTCCTGCCCTGTCACGTCACATGGATAGCTTACACACACAGGTACTCCCTGCCCTGTCATGTCACATGGATAGCTTACACACACAGGTACTCCTGCCCTGTCATGTCACATGGATAGGTTACACACACAGGTACTCCCTGCCCTGTCACGTCACATGGATAGGTTACACACACAGGTACTCCCTGCCCTGTCACGTCACATGGATAGGTTACACAACAGGTACCTCCCTGCCCTGTCACGTTACATGGATAGGTTAACACACAGGTACTCCCTGCCCTGTCATGTCACATGGATAGGTTACACACACAGGTACTCCCTGCCCTGTCATGTCACATGGATAGGTTACCCACAGGTACTCCCTGCCCTGTCATGTCACATAAATAGGTTACACACACAGGTACTCCCTGCCCTGTCACGTCACATGATAGGTTACACACAGGAACTCCCATGTCTGTATAACGTACACATGGATAGGTTACACACAGGTACTCCCTGCCCTGTCACGTCACATGGATAGGTTACACACATAGGTACTCCGTGCCCTGTCACGTCACATAGTACAACATGGATAGGTTACACACAGGCACTCCCTGTCCTTGGCCAGTCTAAAAAAATAAATATGGACAGCCATACACAGGTATTCCTGCCCTGCCTGTCCACACAAAATCACAACACGGACAGACTTCAACAAGCACTCCCGGGCCTGCCTCCTCACACACAATTAGAACATAGCTGGACAACACACAACTACTTTCTGCCATGCCGCAACATAACATGGACAGACCAAATATAGCAGCCCTGATGATATGGCCCTTTGCGGTCGGCTGGGCTAAAAGCAACATTACCTTACCTTAGACCAAAATATAGTACTCCCTTCCCTACAGCGTCACATGACAACATGGTTAGAGCACACAGGGGTGCTAATCAAACGGGACAACAACGTGAACAGACAACACCATCAAACAGGACAACATGAATAAACACACTCCAAATGGACAATAACACGAACAGACACAACCATCAAACAGGCGGCTATCGAGCAGGACCTTAATATGGACAGAAAACACTCTCAGAAAGGACGAACAACACGAACAGACAACACCGTCAAACTATACAAGAATTTGAACAGACACAACCATCAAACTGGACAAATGAGCAGGCAACCATCAAACATGACCCTAATAGAACAGTGAACATCATCAACGGGACAACATGTAACAGACAACATTATCAAAGAGGACAACATGAACAGACGATGACCTCAAACAGGAACTGTACAGAAAAAAAAACAGAACAGACCACGCTCTCAGGTTCTGGTATTTGGGAAAACCAATCTACAAAATGTTCTCAATGATTGATGCAGAACACATACATAGATTATCGTAACAAAAAACTACACGCCAATATAAGAAGTGTACATGCATCAACACAAACTCACATTTGTGCATACGAGCGAGCAATGTTCACATACGCTAGACGAAGACACGCACGCACGCACGCACGCACGCACGCGCGCGCGCGCGTACACACACACACACACACACACACACACACACACACACACACACACACACACACACACCACGCACGCACGCACATCACACTGTCTAGATAGTCACAAAGACTCTAACACAATCATTGACAAAACACAGACAATCACACCTCACCTCATACACCAACTGTCGTTGAGTCGGAAAAACTGTCTAACACGGTTCAAGGTCAATATCACCAGGTAAAGACCGAGATGACCGTCAGCCTCGCACTTCAGTAAATTTTGACCGGGGGATGGAGAAAAAGTTGTGCATATACACCGTCACTTTCCAGGGTCCGATATCAGCGGCCGCAGAAAGATACCGTAGACCCAGTGCTCGCACTCATCAAAGACCACTACAGGAGAAAAAACACAGGAGTCACTCACACACCATACTACACACGTAACACTTTAATTGCCTAAGGAGGGCAGCGTTCTTCGCACACACACACACACACACACACACACACACACACACACACACACACACACACACACACACCACACTAAAATTACAGTGTCAAGTGGAAAATACATTCGCACACACACACACACACACACACACACACACACACACACACACACACACACACACACACAACACACACACACACACAACACAAAGTACAGGTGCGTGTGCGTAAACAATCGCGCGTACACACACACACACACACACACACACACACACACACACACACACACACACACACACGCGCGCGCGCGCGGCGCTATTATACACACACATAAGCACAAACAGTCAGAAACAGGCAGACAGAGCAGACAGCGACAGACAGACACACTATTAAGAAACTGACCTGAGTGATAGGCACAGGGTCCAGGGAAGCCTCAGAGAGCGGACTGACGACTGCAGACGGGGTGACAGCACCGCCACCACCACCACCAGCACCACCACCACCACCAGCACCACCACAGCATTAGGCAGCAGCACCAGCAGGGGTCAGAGTGATGCTGAGCATGGAGTTCATGGTGGTCGCCAAGATCAGCGACTCTTCCTTCACCACCATGCCCCGCACCCCGCCCTCAGAGCCAGGGATCTGGCAGAACACACACAACACACACACACACACACACACACACACACACACACACACACACACACAAAACCACGCACCCACACACATGACATACACACTGCACACACCACACTACACATCACCACTCGCTCACTCACTCGTGAGCATGCATGTATGCACAGCACACACGCACACAGCCAGTTTACTCACGTACACTCTTGTAGGTACGATGAATATTGTCCTCAATCTGTTTCTATCTTCTTCATTTTCTCTGCCACATCCTTCTTTTGCTCTTTCCTTCATTCGTGTTTATCATCCACCCCATCCCCTCCCTTCACAGCGACTCTGCCCTTCTCTCCCCCCCCCCTCCCCCCCCCCCCCCCCTCCCCTCGCGTTCTTTCTTCCCTCTTTCGTACCTCGGTCGTTACTTTTTCAGCTTTATACGCCAGTGCTGACCTTCTTCATGTTCCAGAATGTCTGCAGTGAGTCAATGATGTCTTCTGTAATTGTCCAGAGATTCAGTGATGTCTTTCGTACCTGTCAGGATTTGGGTCCTCTGAGAACTGATGATATCTTTTGCACCTCTCGTGACTTCAGAACCACGATGTGTCTATGATTTGTTTTTTTTTTTTTTTTTTTTTTTTTGTACTGTCAGAACTTCAGGTCCTCCGCGAGTCAGTGATGTCTTTTGTACCTGTCAGGACTTCAGGTCCCTATCGAGTCGATGTTGTTTTTGTACCAGTCAAGGCTTCAGGTCCATGGTGTGTCAGTAATGTTTTTGTACGACTCAGGAATTTCTCTCTCTTCTCTCTCTCTCTCTCTCTCTCTCTCTCTCTCTCTCTCCTCTCTCTCTCTTCTCTCTCTCTCTCTCTCTCTCTCTCTCTCACCTGGTGCAAGGAGACTAGGATGACAGTGGAAGATGGCTGGGGTAGAATGACTGAGTAAATTAGTAGCGTGTGGAATATTGAACAAAAAGAGGACATTTCAATGCACTGTGTTGCTGTAACTGCTTTATGCTATGGACAATGTCTGGGACATCAAAACAGTCAAATATCAAGAAGCAAATGTCCATCACCAACGTACCTTTACAGTGCCTGCATTGTCCATGTTCCGGCCCCACACCCACGCAGACAGTGCCCCGTCTCTGCCCCCGGACAACAGGTAACCCTTGTAATACATCACCGACAGTACTGGCCCTGTTGATGTAATTAATGTAAACAATGCAATAACAACAGTACTGGGCCCTGTTGACGTGATATAATGCAACCAATCAATAACAACAGTACTGGCCCTGTGATGTGATATAATGCAAAACAATGCAATAACAACAGTACTGGGCCCTGTTGACGTGATATAATGCAAACAATGCATTAACAACAGTACTGGGCCAGTTGACGTGATATAATGCAAAACAATGCATAACAACGTACTGGGCCCTGTTGACGTGATATAATGCAAAACAATGCAATAACAACAGTACTGGCCCTGTTGACGTGATATAATGCAAAACAATGCAATAACACGATGCAATGCAAAACGACACAGCACAATACTTAAGACATTGTGATGCAACGAATGGCCGCACAATGTGCATAGCTATGCATTGCAGTGGGAGGTAATGCCCTACACAATAATAATGCGCTGCAATGTAACGCAATTGAATAACAGTGCATTGCAATGAAATGCAATGCAACATTAGACAAACATAGTACAGTTTATTGCCATGGAATTCAACACAATGCACAATACCATACATTATACAGGAACATAGCATGTTATGCAAGAGATAGATAGATAGATAAGATAGAAGATAGATAGATAGATAGGTAGACAGATAGATAGATAGATAGAAAGATAGGTACATATATATATATATATATATATATATATATATATATATTGTTCAACACAATATTATGTTTAGTCAATCAGCGGGAGGCTGCATCTCTTAGAAGATCAAAGTAAAGGCTGTTCTGCACAATTCTCAGCTGCTAACAATGCCTGGGTTAGTTAAAAGCGGAGCAGGCCACTCTGACTGTTGGACACCTTTTGACCTCCCTTGCATCCTCATACGGATCCTCAAGCATAGGCTCAAAGATTTCCCCCTGCATCTTATACTGTTTACATAATTATTTTAGTTTTTCAGCAGCTTATTTCCTTACCACACTTTTCGTTTTACTTTTCTACCCTTGGCTGGCTTCTTTGGAGTGCTGTTCCATTCTATCAGTAAAGCGGCAGACACTGACCCTACACAAACCAACCTTACAACTAAATGGAGGTCTACCCATTGCGGCAGACACTGACCCTACACAAACCAACCTTACTACTAAATGGGGGCCTGCCAAACTATAGACACTGACCCTACACAAACCAACCTTACAACTAAATGGAGGTCTACCCATTGGTAGACACTAACCCTACACAAACCAACCTTACAACTAAATGGAGGTCTACCCATTGGTAGACACAGGCCTACACAAACCAAACTTACGACTTAATAGGG
>CM065714.1:24522045-24529545 GCA_033310375.1 Conus canariensis | reverse complement strand
CTCTCTCTCACACACACACACACACAAACACACACACACACACACAAACACACACACACACACACACACACACACACACACACACACACACACACACACACACACACACACACACAATCGTATGCATTCACACAGGTAGCATCTCTCCCCTCTCTCTCTCTCTCTCTCTCTCCTCTCTCTCTCTCTCTCTCTCTCTCTCTCTCTCTCTCTCCATGAGAACGGGCAACTGCTATAATTTACAGGGATTTAGGCCGGTAGGGTTTTGTTTTTTTTAACGCTAATTGGGTGTTATGGAAAAACAATCTACCGTAGCTCAGGAAAATTCATAATCGCAACTGATTAAAAAAATCTTTGAATAGAGTACAAGATATGCAATCAACTGTTAATTGCTTATATTGTACAAAACAAACGGATAAGGTCGAGTGGCTCTGTACAAATCATTACCGTATCTGTTTGTTTTGTTCAGTTAGGGCACACTACAATTTCGTAAAACTCTCACACCCAGTACACTACAATAACGTGTAACACTGACATCCAGTACAGTACAATCCTGTGGAACACTCACACCCAGTACACTACAATCCTGTGTAACACTCACACCCAGTACACTACAATCCTGTTTAACACTCACATCCAGTACGGCACAATCCTGTGGAACACTCACACCCAGTACACTAAAATCCTGTATAACACTCACACCCAGTACAGTACAATCCTGAGTAACACTCACACCCAGTACACTACAATCCTGTCGTAACACTCACACCCAGTACGGCACAATCCTGTTGAACACTCACACCCACTACACTACAATCCTGTGTAACACTCACACCCAGTACGGCACAATCCTGATGAACACTCACACCCAGTACACTACAATCCTGTAGAACACTTACACCCAGTACGTTACAATCCTATGGAACACTCACACCCAGTACGGTACAATCCTGTGGAACACTCACACCCACTACACTACAACCCTGTGGAACACTCACACCCAGTACACTAAAAACCTGTGTAACACCCACATCCAGTACAGTACAATCCTGTGGAACACTCACATCCAGTACAGTACAGTCCCGTGGAACACTCACATCCAGTACAGTACAATCCTGTTTGACACTCACACCGGGTACAGTACAATCCTGTGGAACACTCACACCCAGTACAGTACAATCCTGTGGAACACTCACACACAGTAGAGTACAATCCTGTGGAACACTCACACCCAGTACGGCACAATCATGTGGAACACTCACACCCAGTACACTACAATCCTGTATAACACTCACACCCAGTACACTACAATCCTGTGGAACACTCACACCCAGTACTGTACAATCCTGTGTAACACTCACAACCAGTACTGTACAATCCTGTGTAACACTCACACCCAGTACTGTACAATCCTGTGGAACACTCACACCCAGCACACTACAATCCTGTGTAACACTCACTCCCAGTACACTACAATCCTGTGGGACACTCACACCCAGTCCAGTACAATCCTGTGGAACACTCACACCCAGTACACTACAATCCTGTGGAACACTCACACCCAGTACAGTACAATCCTCTGGAACACTCACACCCAGTACAGTACAATCTTCTGGAACACTCACACCAGTACAGTACAATCATGTCGTAACACTCACTCCCAGTACACTACAATCCTGCGGAACACTCACACCCAGTACAGTACAATCCCGTGGAACACTCACACCCAGCACACTACAATCCTGTGGAACACTCACACCCAGTACACTACAATCCCGTGGAACACTCACACCCAGCACACTACAATCCTGTGGAACACTCACATCCAGTACACTACAATCCCGTGGAACACTCACTCCCAGTACACTACAATCCTGTGGAACACTCACACCCAGTACACTACAATCCCGTGGAACACTCACACCCAGTACACTACAATCCTGTGGAACACTCGCACCCAGCACACTACAATCCTGTGGAACACTCACACCCAGCACACTACAATCCTGTGTAACACTCACACCCAGTACAGTACAATCCTGTGGAACACTCACACCCAGCACACTACAATCCTGTGGAACACTCACACCCAGTACAGTACAATCCCGTGGAACACTCACACCCAGTACACTACAATCATATTGTAACACTCACACCCAGTACACTACAATCTTGTGTAACACTCACATCCAGTACAATACAATCCTGTGTAACACTCACATCCAGTACACTACAATCCTGTGGAACACTCACACCCAGTACTGTACAATCCTGTGTAACACTCACAACCAGTACTGTACAATCCTGTGTAACACTCACACCCAGTACTGTACAATCCTGTGGAACACTCACACCCAGTCCAGTACAATCCTGTGGAACACTCACACCCAATACACTACAATCCTGTGGAACACTCACACCCAGTACTGTACAATCCTGGGGAACACTCACACCCAGTACACTACAACCCTGTGAAACACTCACACCCAGTACACTACAATCCTGTGGAACACTCACACCCAGTCCAGTACAATCCTGTGAAACACTCACACCCAGTACACTACCATCCTGTGGAACACTCACACCCAGTACTGTACAATCCTGTGGAACACTCACACCCAGTCCAGTTGCAGACGCTGGTTAGGAGGGTCCACGGGAACGTCTGGCGGGTGGTAGTCCTTGGGTAGGGTCACCTCCACCCCCTTCACCATAGGCCCCTTCACCCCCGTCTCTGCCGCCTGCCTCTCTTCCTTCCCTCCGCCATCCCCTATCCCCGTGTCACCGGCAGCCTTAGGGACAGGGTCGTTGCTGTTGGTGTTGTTGGAGGTGGTGGAAGATGTGGCCACGGTGGCGCCGGTGGTTGTGGTGGTGGTGGTAGTGGTGGTGGTGGTGGCATCGCTGGCTGAGGAGGCGGGTGTGTGGCTGGACGTGACTGGTGATGCTGAGGATGAAGAGCGAGATGGAGGGAGTGGGGGTGGGTGTGGGTGGGTGGGGTGGGTTTAGTGTCGGAGTGAACGGTGAGGGTTGGGGGCAGTGATGATGTGGCCTTCATGATGTTGATTGTAGTTGGTGTGTGTGTGTGTGTGTGTGTGTGTGTGTGTGTGTGTGTGTGTGTGTGTGTGTGTGTGTGTGTGTGTGTGTGTGTGTGTGTGCGGCGTGCGTGTGCGTGCGTGTGTGGGTGCGAGCGCGCGCGCGTGCGCGTGTGTGTATGTGTTTCTCGACGAATGTGTATATCTGTATGATAAAAAAAAAAAAAACGAATCAGCAAAGTAAACGTTTCTTTTCCTGTGACCAGTACCATTCAAGACCAAGAAAAAGAAAAAGGGAATACTGACATCCAGAACATCAGTTCTAAACAAAATTATGCCAAACCCGCCTCGAACAACAGGCAGTACCCACCCCTGACGTCCTGCTCATTGATGCTGGGGTCAGACTCTGAAGCCTTGTCCACCTCAATCAGGGGCAGCTCTTTGTAGCCCGGCCTGGGCCCTGGTCCTCCAGCGCCCGCTTTCTCTGTCTTCTCCGTCTGTGCCCCCGCCGTCTCTCTCTTCTTGCCGCCTGTCCAGCGAGTCAGGGAGTTGAAGCACCACAATTATCGATGGTAAGACCGTGCATGGATTGGTTGAAGTCTACCACTGACTTTTCTTCTTCTTCTTCCTCTTCTTCTTCTTCTTCTTCTGCGTACGCAGGCTGATACTCCTGCGGACACCCCCTGTATAGGGAGTGGAGTTTTGTGTGTATGACAGTTTTTTTTTTTTATCCCGCCATTAAGGCAGCCATACTCCAACTTCGGGAAGGTGCATGCTATGTGTAACGTGTCATCCATACCAACGGCCAAACTGGCCTTCTCTTCCGAAAGTTGGTGATGGGATTTTATGTGTGTGCAAGATGTTATGCGTTCACACACGGAACCTCGGTTTATAGTCTCATTCGAAGGACTGTATGGGAAATGGAGTCAGAACCGATGTTAACTCCGAGGGTAAAATCCCCCTGTACCGAAACGGCCCGGCGGAGATTCGAACCCGCAACCCCAAGATTACGAGACGAAGTCTTTTTGTATGCTCGCTCAGTCGCTCGACTCGTATTTCACTGAATAGTAAACAAAGGAGGTAACTCCTGCCCCCATGGTGGAAGCAAGAGTTGCCCTACTTGTTTCTTATTTACTGTTTCTTGTTTCCTGCCTCGTTTGGGACTTCCTTTCTTAGGTCACTGGTTCGGTCAGCTGACTGACCGATCGGTCAATCAATCGGTTTATGAAAGAAAAATAATTCGTCAGTTTACTGGCCAGTCCTTCGTTCTGTCCGTCCATCGATATCTGTTTGAATGGCTGGTCATTAGTTTGTTGTTTAGGCAACCGTTTGTGACTATACATTGTTAGTCAAATACAAAGTTGAACAGATGTACATTCAGATTATATATCGCAGAAAAATGTTCTCTCTCTCTCTCTCTCTCTCTCTCTCTCTCTCTCTCTCTCTTCTCTCTCTCTCTCTCTCTCTCTCTCTCTCCCAATCATATATTCACATATTCACTCACTCACTCACTTGTCACAGATAAAATTGAATCCGACCATATGCCTTTGGAATTTTGTATGAACATGTCCGATGTTGGATTAGGTGCAGTTGAAAGTTTTGATGAAAAGGAATATGTAGAAAAATTTGTGTGGAATGATGATCATGCTGAACATTTTTGTGACATGATGAACTCCGAGCACATTCGTGAAAAGCTTTCATCAGCAATAATGTCTATTGATGTTAATGTAAACAATGCGTTGCACATGTTCAATAATATTGTGAAAGATGTTGCAGACTGTATGAAACGGCGTATTTGTGTTAACAGTTCAAACAGACAGAATGTCTGGTACGATACAGAATGCAAGGCAGAGAAATTAAAGACGTGCAGACTTTTAAGAATATTTAGGAAAACGTCTGATAAAGAAGATGGGGCAGCTTTTTGTAAAGCGAGGAGAGAATATAAAAATTTATTGCTTAGAAAGCAGAAGTTGTATAATGATTTTCAGTTTATGAAAATACTTAATTCTGTGAATAATCAAGAAGAGTTTTGGAAATCACTGCGCTCAGTATACAAAAAGAAATCACAGCCTCGAAATAATATTACTATTGAGGAATGGCACCAACATTTTAAATCAGTGTTAGAGAAAGATGACCCGCCTCAAGCAGTTCAGAATGTTGCAGATGACGTGTACATTAATTACATGGACCAACCTATCACAAAGGAAGAAATTTTATTAGCAATCAGGAAGTTGAAAAATCGAAAAGATCCTGGGCCCGATGGCTTGATAGGGGAATTCTTTAAGAATTTGGGGGGATGTGCTGTTGACTTTTTAGTGAAATTGTTCAATGCGCTGTTTGACAAAGGACTGTATCCAGAGGGCTGGTCAGAGTTTATGATTATGCCTTTATATAAAAAAGGTGAAGTCAACAATACTAACAATTATAGGGGAATTCCTTATGTAATATATCAAGTAAACTTTATAGTTCAGTTATAAACAGTAGACTTTCAAATTGGGCTGAAATGAATAATATCACCGGTGAACATCAAGCTGGGTTTAAAAAAGATTACTCAACGACTGATCATATGTTTACTCTTTTGGCAGCTGTACAAAAGCAGTTCGCAAATAATCGAAAATTGTACGTAGCTTTTATAGATTTTGAAAAAGCTTTTGATTCGATTTCGAGAAAACTTTTATGGCCAATACTTAGAAATAGCGGAATAAAAGGAAAACTTTACCGTTGTATAGAAAGTATGTATCAGGATGTCAAAGCTAGAATCAAATGTGGTGCTAGAGTTAGTGATCTAATAAAATGTACAAGAGGAGTAAAACAGGGCGATGTGTGTAGTCCCGTTTTGTTTTCATTTTTTATTAATGATTTGGCTCAACAAATTAATGAAAATGGTAAACATGGAGTAACATTTGATTTAGTAGAAATATTTATTATGCTTTTTGCAGATGATATTGTGTTATTGTCTGAAACTCCGATTGGTCTACAAAATCAGTTAAATCAGTTATATGCGGCAGCGGAGAGACTGGAGCTAAAAGTGAACATGGAAAAATCTAACATCATAGTTTTTCGTAAAGGTGGGTATCTAGCGGCATGTGAAACATGGTTATATGGAAGAAGTCAGATGTCTGTGGTGAATGCATATAAATATTTGGGATTATATTTTTCAACTAAGCTTAGTTTTAGGTTTACTTGCCAAGATTTGGTCAGTCGAGCGAAAAAATCTGTTGTTTCCATTTTGTCCTTAATGTATAAGTTTAAAAACCACTCCCCAAGTATATTTTTTAAACTATTTGATACACAAGTTCAACCAGTGGCTCTATATGGAGCTGAGATATGGGGCTTGAATAATAATCAATAAATTGAAAAGGTACATTTATTTGCTATGAAAAAATTTTTGCATGTTGATCAAAAGACTCCCAATGATTTTATATACGGAGAACTTGGAAGATATCCTATTTACTTAAACGCTTACACGAAAAGTATTAGGTACTGGTTAAAGGTAGTTCAAATGAATGATAACAGACTACCTGCTCTGGCTTATAAGAATATGTATATACTTGATCAAAGAGGTAAGCAAACATGGGCAAGTAGCGTACGTAATTGCTTATGTAATTATGGTTTTCATTACGTATGGATGAACCAGGGTGTCGGGTGTGCAAATAGTTTTTTGGCTTGTTTCAAGCAACGTATTATAGATTGTAGGTGGCAGGATTGGGAGTCCCATATTCGGACAAGTGACAGATTTTCATTGTACAGATTGTTTAAAGTCAATCACTTGATTGAACCATACGTTTCATTGTCTTTGTGTAGCTTTGTAAGGGCAGCATTAACCAAGTTTAGGTTTGGCGTATCTGACATTGCCGTGCACTCCCAGAGATATCGATATGGCGGAAATGGAACTGCAATATGTCGCTTATGTCGTTCAGCAACTGAAGATGAAATTCATTTTGTATTTAGCTGTCCAGTGTTAAATGATCTAAGAAGTAAATTTATTCCATCAAAATTTCATTGTAGACCATCTAGTTTTCGTTTAGTATTGCTATTGTCAACAAAAAATGAAAATACAATAAGAAGTTTTGCAATTTATCTATATAAATCATTTCAACGTATCAGAGCCTTTTCTCAATAAGGGCGAGCAGAGTGAACATGTTTGTACATTTTACGTTGTTTCAGTGAACTGATTATCTTGATTTTGATGTTCTTATTGTTATTTACTTCTCATAGATTTGACCCCCTTCAGATGGGGCCTTGGCCTTATTGAATAAATCATTCATTCATTCATTCATTCATTCATTCATTCACTCACTCACACATGTACTCGCTTACGGACACACTCTCTATTAGTGCAAAGCTGGATGAATAAAACAGGCAATGACAATGAGCACAATTTGCCTAATGTCTATGCAGAGCACGACCAGGGCTACGTTAGTTTAAAACCAGTCTACGGGTGACACAGATCTCCACTGCTCTGCATTCCTTT
>CM065714.1:24514545-24519545 GCA_033310375.1 Conus canariensis | reverse complement strand
TCCTCTCTTCCACATTCTTCTGTTGTTGCCCGCCCCCCCCCCCCCCCCCTCCCCACCTCCTCCTGTCATAGAAAAGAAAACACTGTAATTTTTTTTTCTAATGAACTGATAGTTTTCAAGCGCAGACCGATGTATGCAGAAAAAGAGACATATCGCTTGAACACAGCGCAGCAAGCGCTCAATATAATTCAACATCCTGCTGTATTGATCAGACCGTGCATGAAACACGCAGAATACATCAACCCTGCATCAACCCTGCATCCTGATACAGTGATCAGACATCACACACGCATCGAACACTCAGTACAGCTCAACCCTACATCCTGCTAAATCAGTCTGACAGCTCGAATCAAGCACTGTATCTTGAGTTATCGCCCAGACGTAGCACCTCAAGCGGCAATGATCATCATTACATCCTGCTAAATCGGTCAGACAGCTCGAATCAAGCACTGTATTCTGCGGAATCTCCCAGACTTTTGCACCTCACGCAGCAATGATCATCATTACATCCTGATAAATCGCGCAGACAGAAAACATCAAGCGCTCAGTATAAATCAACCGTTCATCCTCATTTAAACTGCAGACGCCTTGCATCTGGAACTCATGTATATAAATCAACCGTTCATCTTCATTTAAGCTGTGCCGACACGATGCAGCAAGAGCTCACTATGAATAAACCCCTCATCCTCATGTAAATTGCTCAGATACACTGCAGGAAGAACTCATAATAAATCAACTCTTCATCCTCATATAAATTGTACAGACACAATACTGTAAGAACTCAGCATAAATCAACCCTTCATACTCATATACATTGCTCAGACACGATACAGCAAGACCACAGTAAAAAAAAAAAAAAAAAAAAAAAAAAAAAACCTTCATCCCCATGCAAACCGTGTAGACACCGTGCAGAAAGAACTTAGTATAAATCAACCGTTCATCCCCATATAAACTGCTCAAACACGATACAGCAAGAACACAATAGAAATCACCCTCGTTCTTCATATAAAACTGCTCAGACAGTGCAGCAAAGAACTCAGCGTAAATCAACCTTTCGTCCTCATATAAATTGTTCAGACTCTGTAGCAAGAACGCAGTATATGCTCACACACAGTGCTGCAAGAACTCAGTATGAATCAACCCATAATCCTCTATTCTAAGACGTTCTTCAGGCACCGTTTAGCAAAGCAGCACCCAACACTTTCTCTTCTTTCTTCTTAGTCCTCTTCGTTCCAATCGGAACACAGGGTCCGCACTGCAGATCTCCATCTCGCTCTGTCTTGGGCTGTTCTCTTGGCTTCACCCCAGGTCATGTTGGTGAACTTGAGTTCTGCCTGTAGGGTTCTTCTCCAGGTGGTGACTGGTCGTCCCCTCTTCCGCTTCCCCGGTGGGTTCCAGTCCAAGGCGTGGCGTGGGATGTGGGCCTGTCCTCTACGCAGGGTGAGTCCAACCCAACCCCACTTCCTCATCTAACGCTACCTAATGATAAATCGCTCAGGTAAGCGGTTTAAATCAACATTGTATCCTGATGATTCGCTAATACTGCGTGCAGCAAGCAGTAGTACATCAAGCAGTACCAATTCACCCAACGTCGTCACAAATGCTTAGATATTATCCACTAAGCCCCATAAATCAACTGTATATGCTGATAAATCACCCAGACATTGCGCATCAAGTAGAATAATGGCTCAGAAACAGTGCACCAAACAGTATAAATCAACCCCATATACTGATAAATCGCTCGCATAGTGCATCAAACAGTAAAAAAAACAACTCTTCATGCTGTTGAATCGCTCGGACATTGCATCAAGCATTATAAGCCAACTATATGCTGATATAAATCGCTCGGACATTGCATCAAGCGGTTAAAATCAACTCTATATACTGATGACTCGCTCAGACATAGTGCATCAAGCAGTATAAACGAACTCTGTGTGCCGATAAATCGCTCAGACATAGTGCATCAAGCATAATAAACCAACTCTGTATGCTGATGAATCGCTTGGACATAGTGCATCAAGCATAATAAACGAACTATGTATGCTGATAAATCGCTCAGACATAGTGCATCAAGCATTATAAACTAACTCTGTATGCTAATAAATCGACTGGACACAGTTCATCAAGCATTCTAAACCAGCTCTATACATTAATAAATCGTTCAGACAGTGCATCAAGCAATGCGAACTTACTCTGTAACTGAGAAATCGCTCATACAGAGTGTTCAAAAGTTTAAAATCACTCCTATATCGTGTTAAATCGCTCAAAAACCGGGCAACAAGCAGCATCAATCAAATTTACTTTATAATTCCGATAAATCACCCAGGCACAGTGCATTACACTGTATAAACCAATTGTGTATGCTAATGAACTGCCCGGACACAGCGCATTAAGAAGTATAATATAACCAGTTAAGTGAATAAATCGCTAGCTCACGGTGCACCAAGAATAATAGATCAACTCCATACTTGAAAAATATTGACCGAATCATAACGTTCATTCACCAAATATCCGATAAATCTTGACTATATCACAACGTTCATCACCTCTACTCCCTGATAAATCCTGACTAAATCGTACAGTTCATCTACCCCATATCTGATAAATCCTGACGAAATCTCAACATTCATCAGCTCTATACCCTGATAAATCTTGACTAAACTATAAGGTTCATCAGCCGTATATCCTCATAAATTCTGACTAAACCATAACGTTCATCAGCTATATCCTCAGAAATCCTGACTAAACCATAAGGTTCATCAGCTATATATATTCAGAAATTCTGACTAAACCACAACTTCCATCAGCCCTATATCCTGATACATCCTACCTGAATCATGACGTTCATCAACTCCGTATCCTGGAAAAACCTGACGAAATAATAGCCTACAGGATGGGTCATGACGGACACCTCAGAGGGCTGAGGCTGGGTCAGGACTGTGGCATGTGGTCAGTGGGCCGGCGCCACACAGCCATTCATCCGTGTAGCAGACATGGACTGTGTGGAGATGGGAGAAAAACTGATGATATCTCTTCTGAGCCTGAACAAGGTAACATACTGGACTTGGGCCAAGTTGTGAACACAGGACCCCCCAAAATACCCTGCTTTATAGCACTACGCCCGCGTGCAGTGTACTTACCAACGCGTGCTCGCTTATTTACATTCAGCTGAAATATTTCCAAGTGAGGGAAGAGAAACAAACCAAGTACCTTCTTTGTTAGTTTTGTTGCTTTGTTCTTGCGAGTCGGCGGGCTGGATGCCTTTCGCTTCCTCGGGTTCGGGCAGGAAAGTGACAGCTTTATCCTGGAAAGAAAACCCATGAATGCCGTCATTGAATCAGGACATTCAAACAACAATCAACATCATTCAAGTGAATAGTCCTTTCTCAGTCAGAACACGCAGGTCAGGCAGTTTACAGCCAGACTGAGGGACAAGAGCAAGTGGCAGGAGGAGGCGAGAGACGTCATTGAAAACGAAAGGTGTAGGTGGGCGGGACGTTGGATGATATCATTGTTAATGAAGAAAAGGATTTTGAGATCGGTCTGTAGGAAATGTCTCAACTTATCATTTTAACAAGCCTCACTTCATATCTTTAACAAGCTTCTCTTTACCAAACTGAAAAGAAACGGAGATAGGTGACTGTTCGTTTTTCGTGTTCATAGTCTTGAATGTTGTTTGTCCTGAGTGAAGAAGACCAAAGACGTCAAAACGCGTCGTGTTTGTCTTCTTATTTGTTCGTTTCTTTCGTTTGGCGGCATACACGATTTTGTTGTTGTTTTTTGTTGTTGTTGTTGTTGTTTGTATATTTGTTTCAGTTTCCACCTGCAGTCACCTCACTTTGAAACCATCTTCTCTTTACCACTATAACAACCTTCTCTTTCATCTATTACCAGACTTGTCTTCAGTAAATTCCCATTTCACTTTTCTCGAGGACTTTATTAACTCTTCCATACTTGCTACGCTCCGCCACATTAGTTATCATTTCAGGTTTAAACACTGGAGTTTGTGATTAATGTTCCGCAGGCAAAAGTATGTCCTCAGGTGGGTTGTAACCATAGCATTCAGATACATCTGCTGTGTTGATAGTCTCCGAACCCTGACAATCAACACAGCTTATTCACACCGAGTCCGCAGGACTGACCTCAACAACAGCACCAATAACGACAATAACAATAACAATAGTCATAATGATCATTACTCTTAGTGTGCTTTACTTCTCGAACAAAAGACGAGAGAGCTAATAACCGCCAAATGAATGATACGAATTTCATGTATGATGGTACGAATCTCTCTAGCGCACGCATGAACGTATACGTATACGTATTCTCTCTCTCTCTCTCTCTCTCTCTCTCTCTCTCTCTCTCTCTCTCTCTCTCTCTCTCTCTCTCTCTCTCGCGCGCGCGCGCGCGCGCGCGCACGCATGAACGTATACGTATCTCTCTCTCTCTCTCTCTCTCTCTCTCTCTCTCTCTCTCTCTCTCTCTCTCTCTCTCTCTCTCGCACGCACGAACGTATACGTATTCTCTCTCTCTCTCTCTCTCTCTCTCTCTCTCTCTCTCTCTCTCTCTCTCTCTCTCTCTCTCGCACGCATGAACGTATACGTATTTCTCTCTCTCTCTCTCTCTCTCTCTCTCTCTCTCTCCTCTCTCTCTCTCTCTCTCTCTCTCTCTCTGTGTGTGTTAAAGTAAAGCAAGGGTGTTCTGACACACAAACAGCGAATGCCTCACATGTTTGTTGTCTGTGGGGTCAGCTTGACCTTCCTTGGCCCCGATAACCGGGTCAGGTGACGGATCACGTGACGAGCTCGTGGTGGTGACAGAGGGTGCGTTGGACATGGCGGAACTAGCCCGAGACCCAGTGCTCTGCCATTGTGAACAAACATGTCAACTGCTTGGTCAGTGGGTTAGTGGGTGAGTTAGTTGGTACGTGGGTGGGTCATTTTTTTTTTGTTTGGTTGGTTTTTTCCTCCACCACCTCCGCCTGTTTTTTTTTTCTGTTT
>CM065714.1:24489545-24502045 GCA_033310375.1 Conus canariensis | reverse complement strand
AAAGAGGAACAATAGAAGTAGACAACAGAGCGCGAATGGAGAGAGAGAGAGAGAGAGAGAGAGAGAGAGAGAGAGAGAGAGAGAGAGAGAGAGAGAGAGAGAGAGAGAGAGAGATGGTTTACTGTATATCGACCACAGACCCTCATACAAACCCATGGGAAGAAGGAGTAGGTCATGCTAAATGCAAGCTAAATGAGAAAAACAAATCCATGCAAATAGCAAACGTAATATGAAAAAAAGCCGAAATGTAAGTCAAAGTATTGGCAAATCTTTGTTTGAATAACAACCTTCCTAACATAAATCACTATGCTCATCAACAAATCAATGTGCTGAGAGAGAGAGAGAGAGAGAGAGAGAGAGAGAGGAGAGAGAGAGAGAGAGAGAGAGAGAGAGAGAGAGAGAGAGATTAACTGTATACTTTTGTACGAGCGGCAACGGACTGCGTTTCACGAAACAGCCAGGTGCTTGAACAGCTCGGTTTATACAAGCACCGGACTCTTAATCCTGGTGATCCTGGGGTTGCAGGTTTGAATCTCTGCGGGGCCGTGGGGGGGGGGGGGGGGTTCTCCCTCCGAGTTAACAAAGGTTTTGACTCCATTTCCCGAAAAGTCCCTCGATGAGACTATAAAGCAAGATTCTGTGTATGAAAGCACGCATAACTTCTCACGCACATGTAAAATCACATTACAAGTTTTTGGAAGAGAAGGTCAGTTTGACTGAAGATGCGGATGACATATTACACATAGCCCGCACACTGTGTGGAAAATCGAAAGAATGGAGAGGAAAGTACTTGAGTGACTGATATTTTGAATGAACGACACGGGACACGACTGAACGTGGCTCTTGCAGGCAGCTCTTCAATTGGCTCTGCCTAGGCAGACAGCCCCTTGAGTAAACAAGAACGTAGATTGTAAAACGCCATGAGCTTGATCTCTAACTGAGGATATCTGCTAAACAAATATTCTTAATACTAATAATGATCGTAATGATAAAGCAGTAACAATACTAATACTAATGTAATAATAACATGCTTTTACTTGCGAAGTACTTACATGCCACGGAGAATCCATTGCACTGGTCTTAATTCTGTCACAGTTGTTCTAGTATTAATGCTGCCACAGTTGTATTAGAGTCAATTTCAGACCATACTACAACTGGTGTTAATGCTGGGACTACAGTAGTGATGTCAACGCAATGACATTATCATTGGTATCAGTGCAGCACGATATCACGATAGTAGTGCAGTCACAATTTCGCTGGTATCAAAACAGTGGCGATTTCACTTGAGTCAATGCAGTCACGGTGTTATTAGTATCAATGCAGTTAGAATAGTAATGATGTTAATGCAATCACAGTATCACAGCAGCAGTCGGGATAGCACTGGTGTTAAAGCAACTAGAACAGTACTGGTATTAAAGCAGTCGCGATGGTGCTAATATTAAAGCAGTTTATATAGCACTGGTAATCGTTGATTTACAACAGTTCTGGCATTGGACCAGCCACAACAGAGCTGGCACTGACGTAGTCACAATAATACTGCAATCAATGTGGTGACAATAATGCTCGTATTGATGCCGTTTCAGGTGCACTGGCATCAGCGCAATCACAATAGCGCTGGTATCAAAACCAATCACTCAGTACAATATTTCGAGGAATATTTTGACAACCGACGCCAACCACCTTATAATGCCGTGTGCACTATCTAGTCAACAGTAAACACCATTGATTTTTTCCCCCGAACTTCGCTTTGAAAATCAATGGCAAATATAGTGATGACACCTATTATGCGAATGTGAGATAACGAATTTTGTTCATTTATAAGGGATTTTGACGACTTTCTTAGTTAAAGTCCAACGGAGATTCCATTACGTCGAGGATGAGCTTGACACAGTCAAATCATGTACACAACACTTCACCCAAGCGTTGTAGAGAATCCAGGTTAATTCCGATTTAACACTAACATCCACTTCGAAGAAGTAGCAGGCAGGAGAGTAGGATCCGAGGACCTTTCTAAGACTCCACTGACCCACCAGAACGACAAGCTGGTCGAAATGGGCATGAACAAAGCCAATGCTTATGTCTGGATTCAAACTCGCAGCGTTCGACTTGATGAAGAGTTCGGTGCTCTGAAGTTGAGTCACCCCGACGTGACATGCGGAGAGCCCACTGCCTAGCTCAGCTGCGGCCAGGGTTCGTAATGGCTGTTGTCGTTGATGCCGGAACTGAACAGGTCTGTGGCTTGACACGGGTACGGTTACCTAGTCTGAGCGTGGACTATACGTCAAGTGTGATACTAATGTTCACAGCACCCAGTTACAGCAAACAGCTTAGTACGCAGGCTGTCTCTCTGTCTCTCTGTCTCTACGTCTCCGTATTCTCTCTCTCTCTCTCTCTCTCTCTCTCTCTCTCTCTCTCTCTCTTCTCTCTCTCCATCTACTATTTGTGTGTGTGTGTGTGTGTGTGTGTGTGTGTGTGTGTGTGTGTGTGTGTGTGTGTGTGTGTGTGTGTGTGCGACGCGAGCTTTTGTGTGTGTCTTCCCCTCTCCTCTCTTCCCCTTCTCTCCTATCCGCTTCGATGCTCATGCTTTACTCGTTTTCTTTCAATACCCCCCCCCCCTTAAACACACACACACACACACACACACACACGCGCGCGCGCGCGCGCGCGCGCGCACGCACGCACGCACCACGCACGCGCGCGCACACATACAGAGAAGAGAGAGAGAGAGAGAGAGAGAGTTGAGCTCATGTTACGTTTATATGCACCAGAGTCAGTGATCAGAACTCAGCCACTGTCTTTGTCTCCTCTCTCCTGTCTCCTCATTCATATTCCCTCCCTCTCTCCCTAGGTTGTCTAGACTGTGTCTATACAGACTTTCCCCTTCCTTCATTAATTTGTCCGGACACTGTCTTTACCAGTTCATTTGTCCATTCCTTCTCTGAGGCTCTCTGGACAACGTCTGTAGAAGTTTGGTCGACCCCCTCCCCATCCTGAGGCTGTCCGAACAATGTCTATATAGTCTGCCCTCCCCCTCCCCCCTCACTGAAGTTGTTCATGCAATATTCATACAATTCGTTTGTTCCTTCAACCCATAAGGCTGCCAGACAATGTTTACAGAGTATTTCTGTCCTCTTCCTCCCTGAGATTGTCCAGATAATGTTTACACAGTTTGTTTGTCCTCTCCCTCCTTGAGCCTGTCCAGATAATATTTTCACAGTATGTCTGGCCCCTTGTTCCCTGAGATTGTCCAAATAATATCTATATAGTTCGCCCACTCTCTCTCCAGAGGCTGTCCACACAACTTCTGTACTGTGTGTTTTGTCCCCTCTCTCCCTGAAGCTGTTCAGACAATGTTTAAACAATTAATTTGTCCCCTCAATCCATGAGGCTGCCGGACAATGTCTACATACTTTATTTGGCCACTCCCTCCTTGAGCATGTCCAGATAATGTTTCTACAGCATGTCTGTCCCCTTCTTCCCTTAGACTGTCCAGATAATCTTTACACAGTATGTCTGTCTCCTTCCTCCCTTAGTCTGTCCAGATAATGTTTACACAGCATGTCTGTCTCCTTCTTTTCTGAGGCTGTCCAGATAATGTTTACACAGTATGTCTGTCTCCTTCCTCCCTTAGGCTGTCCAGATAATCTTTACACAGTATGTCTGTCTCCTTCCTCCCTTAGGCTGTCCAGATAATCTTTACACAGTATGTCTGTCCGCTTCCTCCCTTAGGCTGTCCAGATAATCTTTACACAGTATGCCTGTCTCCTTCCTCCTTAGGCTTCCAGATAATCTTTACACAGTATGTCTGTCCGCTTCCTCCCTTAGGCTGTCTAGATAATATTTACACAGTATGTCTGACCCTTTCCTTCCTGAGGCTGTCCAGATAATGTTTA
Source organism: Conus canariensis (assembly GCA_033310375.1). Classification (NCBI taxonomy): domain Eukaryota; kingdom Metazoa; phylum Mollusca; class Gastropoda; order Neogastropoda; family Conidae; genus Conus; species Conus canariensis. The sequence continues at coordinate 24,498,152 of CM065714.1, read as the reverse complement.
CACAGTATGCCTGTCTCCTTCCTCCTTAGGCTGTCCAGATAATGTTTATACAGTATGTCTGTCTCCTTCCTTCCTGAGGCTGTCCAGATATTGTTTACACAGTATGTTTGTCTCCTTCCTTCCTGAGGCTGTCCAGATAATGTTTACACAGTATGTCTGTCTCCTTCCTCCTGAGGCTGTCCAGATAATGTTTACACAGTATGTCTGTCTCCTTCCTTCCTGAGGCTGTCCAGATAATGTTTACACAGTATGTCTGTCTCCTTCCTTCCTGAGGCTGTCCAGATAATGTTTACACAGTATGTCTGTCCCCTTCCTTCCTGAGGCTGTCCAAATAATGTTTACACAGTATGTCTGTCTCCTTCCTTCCTGAGGCTGTCCAGATAATGTTTACACATTATGTCTGTCCCCTTCCTTCCTGAGGCTGTCCAATAATGTTTACACAGTATGTCTGTCCCCTTCCTCCTTGAGGCTGTCCAGATAATGTTTACACAGTATGTCTGTCCCCTTCCTTCCTGAGGCTGTCCAGATAATGTTTACACAGTATGTCTGTCCCCTTCCTCCTTGAGGCTGTCCAGATATTGTTTACACGGTATGTCTGTCCTCAGATATTGTTTACACGGTATGTCTGCCCCCTTCCTCGCTGAGGCTGCTCAGATAATGTTTACATAGTATGTCTGTCTGTCGCCTTCCTCCCTGAGGCTGCCCAGATAATGCTTACACAGTATGTCTGTGTCCTTCTTCCCGAGGCTGTGTAGATAACGTTTATACGGTATGTCTGCCCCCTCCTCCCTTAGGCTGTCCAGACAACGTTAACACAGTCTGTTTGTTCCCTTCCTCCCTGAGGCTGTCCAGATAATGTTTAACACAGTTTGTCAGTCCCTTCTTCCCTGAGGCTGTCCAGATAATGTTTACACAGTTTGTCAGTCCCCTTCTTCCCTGAGGCTGTCCAGATAATGTTTACACAGTTTGTCTGTCCCCTTCTTCACTGAGGCTGTCCAGATAATGTTTACACAGTTTGTCTGTTCCCTTCTTCCCTAAGGCTGTCTAGGCAACGTTCACGCCGCTTGTTTGTCTCTATCTTCCGAATGCTGTCCAGTAAATCTCTATATAGTTTGTTCCATCTCTCCCTAATCTGTTTAGACAACGTCGTTACTTAATATGCCCCCCCATCAACAGTTAGTTTGGGGACTGTAGATACAATACACAGCGAACACATTTCATCCATTCCCCTCCAAAGAAACGCTGCACTGTGGCACAATTCTTTCCATGGTGCCTATTTTAAGTCAGTGGACGTCCAATGGTGAGGGTACCAGATCATTAACCGTACATCATTGATCATTATTGTACAATGCCTCCTCAGATCAATATCCCAAGAGCTTAACGCAAAAAGAATGTTGAAAAGACTGATCTTCAAGCGCGATCTTCAATCCAGGCAAACTTGTATTTGGTGATTCACCAAAAGTTCGAAAACAAAATGTCACATCACTGCATGCTAAATTCAGTGATAGAACGAAAAGAAAAACAAACAAACAAAAAGAAAGAAAAAAAGAAATTTTCAACTGCGTTAGGGTCCCACGAAATTCAGAAACACAATTTCATCAAATCTTTTCTCTGTTAATGCTGACACTAACCCCTCGACTTTACATGACTGGTCTACGAATTGCAGTACAGTGGAACTATTTTAAAAAATCTTCGAACCTTTCACTTCACAACAGCTGTTTAATGCCACCATTAGTACCATGCTGTGCGCAGTGCATTGTGGGCCGGGATCACGGCATAGTGGCAATGCCTTGGAACTCTCTGACAGCACCAATCATCAATCTACAGCTACCTTCCAGCGCACCAGTCAAGACCGGAAGACTTCCGGTTCCAGACATCCGAAAAAAGAGAACATTGATCTGGTCATCAATCGGTAATCTTAAGATCGTCGGTTCGATCAACAATAGGCAGTTGTCGGCACAGCGATGAAGTAGACTGGAGAAAATAATCAATGGCGGTGACAGCCGTCGATTGTTGTTCGTCAGAGCAGGGACGATAGAGCAGGACTTGAAAGATGAGGATTGGGAATGTATGTGCGTGACCGCATGCATGAGCGGTTGGGGGTGTGTGTGGTGTGTGTGTGTGTGTGTGTGTGTGTGTGTGTGTGTGTGTGTGTGTGTACCCGAGCGCGCGCTTGTGTGCATGATTCTGTGTGTGCGTGCGTGCCTGCGTGCGTGCTTGCACTGTGGTGTGTGTGTGTGTGTGTGTGTGTGGGGTGTGTGTGTGTGGTGTGTGTGTGTGTGTGTGTGTGTGTGTGTGTGTGTAACAGTATTTGCTCGAATTTATACTTGAAAACGGGCGTCTGTGTGTTCTCGGATATGGTAAATCCTCAATGGGCGTGCCCAAAATTTATGCATGCATTTGCACGCGCACACATACACAAAACACACACACACACACACACACACACACACACACACACACACACATACCACACACACACACACACACACACACACACACACACACACACACACACACACGCACACACATACACACACGCGCGCGCGCGCACGTACGCACACGTACACACACACACACACACACACACACACACACACACACACACACACACACACACACACACACACACACACTCATTCACACATACCTACGCACGCACGCACGCATAAACGTGTGCACGGACACACATACATATGCGTATAATGTGGAGTGCTCTTTACAAACTCTTTCAGTTCTGTTCTTTCCGCCTTAATCTTTAACAGCCCCACAGACAGACAGACAGACAGACAGACAGACAGATAGTTTGAGACAGACAGACAGACAGACAGGCAGGCAGGCAGACGAACAGACTGCTAGATAGACTGGTAGACAGATAGTCATTTTCATACATGCTCCGCGCGTGTTGTCGGTATGTTGGGCAATTCTAGAAACTATCTGGCCACTTTCGGAATGCCAAGTTTTCACGCTGCGTTCTGAAATGACATCTCTTAATACCTTTTGCCGTGGACAGTTAGAACACAGTAGAGCTGCTTAAGTATTGGGAAACCTTGCGCCAAGTTAACAGCTTTTCTATCTCTATGTCGTACTCACAAAGCTAGGATCTCTGTCTCATTCTGTTACATTCAACCACGGATGGCACTTTCAGAGAACTGAACATCACCTCCGCTACTACGTGCTCTGGTAACCTTGCTCTGGGAGTCGGGGAGAGGAGGCACTTCTTTTGATGATGGCAAAATGTTTATCATGGGAGACAATTCTTGAGAACATTTTGTTATGGCCGTATAATTACTTCTGGTATACTAATTGTAACGTAACGTTAGTAAGCAGCCGTAGCACATGAATTCTTGAGATTCCTTCTCCTGCTGTCGCTGAATTTAAGACAGCAAAGCCAGGGGGTGGGGGGGGGGGGGGGGAATGAACCATCAGTTTGGGCTTTACGTAAATCGTTTTAAGATTAGGATTTCGGTTTAATAATTGTTTGCGTTGTGTGTGTGTGCGTGCGTGCGCGCGCGCGCGCGCGCGCGCGCGTGTGTGTGTGCGTGCGTGCGTGTGTGTATGTGTGATTCTTGAGAACTTTTTGTTATCTGCATATAATTACGTCTGGTACGATAATAAGATAGTAACGTTAGTAAGTAGCCGCAACAGTCCACTGCAAAGTAGTTCTTGAGGACCTCTCTCCTGTCGCTGAGTCAAAGACAGCAGAGCCAGGAGACAATGATCCATCGGGTTGGGCTTTAGCAAATCGTTTAGGTTAAGAATTCGGTTTTAACATTCTTTGCCGGTTTTTTTCCTTCGATTTCGGTAATTTTCTTTAATCTATTGATAAAGTTATTGTAATTCTACTTAACAAAATCACACATTAAAAAAGTCAACACATAATTCTGAAGCTGGCAGTGGTACTACCTTTCCACAGACTTTTCATCCAGAGGGACCCGGGCCCAGAAGCAAGGCACTCTGATGTAAGTGAACAGCCCAGAATAGCACCTCAAGTTGACAAAATGAGTCAGACATAGAACTGTTCCAGTTTTCACCAAGTACAGCATTTGAAGTTTAGAAGAGAAAAAAAATGATGGGTTTTTATGTTGGGGAATCGTAACATTTTTCCCCACTCGTGCTCTGGAAACAAAAAAGTTTGACGAACTGATAAATTTTACACCTACATGCTTAATTAAGAAACCTTTTTCACGTTCATAAAAGTATGTAATTTGTTCTTTCCATTTCTTTAAACAACGGGTGTTTGAACTCTATCATCTGATGTTTATGGTTCAGAAGATGTAACTGTACCATGGTTCAGAGAGGGATGTTGAACTGTGAACTACGGTGCAGAGAAGAGTATCGACTGATGTAAATGGAATACACTTAGCCCCTTGAATGAGTGCTGCAAATGATATTTTGAGGGTGAGGGTGAGGTGAGTGCATAAGTGATTTTCAGAAGGGGGTGACTAAACAGTTGAAAGTTTGACAAATAAAAACCTCATTTGGTCTCTGAGTCAGATGTTCTTACATGCAGTCACTCAAACAATGGCACACGATACATTACCGTCCCTACAACCCAGTCCTACTGCCGCAACACGTATCTATCAAACCTAATCCAAATGAACAACAGAAAACAGCCCACTCCCATACCCACCCAACCCAGTCCAACTAACACAACACATACCCACCCAACCGAGTCCAACTAACACAACACATACCCGCCCAACCCAGGCCAACTGACACAACACAACACAGCTTACTCACATACCTACTCAACCCAATCCAACACACCACAAAACAGCCCACGATCTATCTATCCACCCAATTCCAACACAACACAACACAACACAGCCCACTATCATATCTCTCCGACCCAATCCAACACAAAACAACACAACACAGCCCACTATCATATCTCTCCGACCCAATCAAACACAACGCACCAGAACCCATTCAGATACCCACCAAGCCCAATTCAACACAACACAACACAGCTTACTATCACACCTAACCATCTAATCCAGCATAATGTAATACAGTCTACTACCATTCTGATCAAACCTGATCTCACGTAATACAATCTAGCCCACACTAACCTCCTACCCATACCACATAAACACAAATCAGCATATTACCATATCTCCCAGCTCTATCCCACCTAATACAACAAATACAGCTTATTGCCATACCTACCAAACCCCACCCCAAATATCACTACAAAATACAGTTTATTACTATATCTACTCAGCCCCATCCCACATAACAAGAACACAAATCAGCCCATTACCACATTTACTGAATTTAGAAAGAGAGGGGTTAGTTACCGCCAAGGACATTGACAAACAAAGTACAGGACAAGACACAATGCATTTCGACCTCTTGGGTCTTCTTCAGGCAAAAACAAATACCATTTGATGGACAGTGAAAACGAAGAACGAGAAACCACTTATCTTCTCATGTTCGCCGCACGACCAAAATGGCCGCCGGACGGAAACGAGGCCACCCAGGAGGGATCATGGGAGAGGAAATAATGAGGCGGGAAGGGGGGAGGGGAGAGGGTGTGAAGCAATGGGGTTTGTAGCTTGTTTTGTAGAATAGCTTGAAGAAGACCCAAGAGGTCGAAATGCATTGTGTCTTGTCCTGTACTTTGTTTGTCTATGTCCTTGGCGGTAACTAACCGCCTCTCTTTGCTTCACTTTCCGCCCTCAGTCACTCCGTTTTGAAACTTCACATTTACTAAATCTCATGTCGCACATTACAAAACATTACTGCCCTTTACCATACCTTTTCAACCCATCCTAAGTATTACGATACAATGAAACCCATTACCATACCTACCCATATCGATCCAACCAGTGCACCACAGCACAATCCACTACCATCTTTACCCAGTCCAGATCAGCAAAAAGCGATGCACACAGCCCAACCCGACTACACACAACACATCACAGCCCAACCCGACCACACACAACACATCACAGCCCCCAACCCCAACCACACACAACACACACACACCCAACCCAACCACCACACAACACAACACAGCCCAACCCAATCACACACAACACATCACAGCCCAACCCAACCACACACAACACAACACAGCCCAACCCAACCATATACAACCCAACCCAACCCAACCACATACAACCCAACACAGCCCAACCCAACCACACACAACACAACACAGCCCAACCCAACCACACACAACACAACACAGCCCAACCCAACCACATACAACACAACAGCCCAACCCAACCGCACACAACACATCACAGCCCAACCCAACCACACACAACACAACAGCCTAACCCAACCATATACAACCCAACCCAACCCAACTACATACAACACAATACAGCCCAACCCAACCACACACAACACAACACAGCCCAACCCAACCACACACAAACAACACAACACAACACAACCAAACTACATACAACACAACACAGCCCAACCCAACCATACACAACACAACACAGCCCAACCCAACCATATACAACACAACACAGCCCAACCCAACTACATACAACACAACACAACACAACACAACCACACACAACACAACACAACACGACATAACACAACACAACCGCACACAGCACATCACAGTCCAACCCAACCACACACAACACAACACAACCTAACTACATACAATACAACACAGCCCAACCCAACCATACCAACACAACACAGTCCAACCCAACCATACACAACACAACCTAACTACATACAACATAACACAGCCCAACCCAACCGCACACAACACAACACAGCCCAACCCAACCACACACAACACAACACAGCCCAACCCAACCGCAACAGCATATCACAACCCAACAGCAGCACACACAACACAACATAGCCCAACTCAACCACATACAACACAGCCCAACCCAACAACACACAACTCAATACGACCAACCAAGCACGCGCAACGCAACGCAGCCCAACTCAACCATATACAACACAGCCCAACACAACTACACACAGCACAACCAACACAACCACACACAACACAACACAATACAACACAACAACACACAACACAACACACCCGTATCCAACCACACACTTTACAACACAGCCCGACCCCAAAACACACAGCACAACACAGCACAACCACACAACAACACAATGCAACACAACAAAATCACACGCATGGCAATACAAGATAACTGCACACAACACAACCAGACACAACTTACTCCAACCAGCAGAGCACATCTTACAAAAACACAGCAAGAGACAACAAAGCTAACAAACTGTTGCAGGTAAGAAGCCATATGAACACACATGGAAAACGCCAGTGTCGTACGCAGCCAGCCATCCCAACTGTAAACACACACATAGAAAATACCAGTGTTACAGATAAGCAAACAATGAACACTCGCACAGAGAACTTCAGCTTACAGGGCAAGCAGTCATATCAGCTATGAACACACTAACAGAAAACGTCAATATTATACATTACTAGCTATCCCAACTGTAAACACGTGCATAGAAAAGATCAGTATCACAGATAAGCAGCCATACAAACAATGAACACTCACACAGAAAACGTCAAAATTACAGGTATATTATAGGTAGTCTTATCAGCTGCGAACACACTGATAGAAAACGTTAGTGCTACAAGTAACCAGCCATACCAGCTATGAACCATTCACACAACAGCAGCAATATGTAACACCCGAATTCAATCAACGCCCACTGATTAGCCCCTGGAAGAACGACAACTGAAATCATAGCATTCAAAAGCAAAATGAATACGTACAGTTTTCAGACGATGTTCACACTTGAGAAGCTGTTGATGTGTATGAAGAGACAGTAAAATGAATACCTGTTCACATCTGATGTGCCCAAAGTCAGGAAATATCTGGAACAGTGCCGACCTCAATCTGTCCTGCAGCAATACACATCAACGGCCTGGAATGCTGATTGTGTGTTCCAGCTCCCTGGGATCGATTTCTGCCGTGGGAAAAACAGGTTTCTCTGCACCCACAGTCCGTGTGTGTGTGTGTGTGTGTGTGTGTGTGTGTGTGTGTGTGTGTGTGTGTGTGTGTGTGTGTGTGTGCGCGCGCGGTGCGCGCGCGCGTGTGTGTGTGTGTGTGCGTGAGCGAGCGCCACTGTGTGTATGTGTGTGTGTGTGCGTGTGTGTGTGTGTGTGTGTGTGTGTGTGTGTGTGTGTGTAGGAGAGAGGGTGAGAGAGAGAGAGAGAGAGAGAGAGAGAGAGAAGAGTCTCATATATCATCATTAGTATTGTCGTTATTAGCTATTTACCAAAAATAAAATGGAATAAAAGCAGGCAAAAGGTAGGCATCTGTTTTGTTTGTGAGATGCCTTCAACCTGTGTCGTTTATTGGCAACCAAGTCGATTTCTTCCGGATGTGAACACTTTTCTCTGAATGATGTATTATCCTCAATGGACCACGTAAATTTCGTATTGCCTACGGTGTGGTATCCCTCAGCATTCCACCTGGTAACTGTATAGCTGTTCCAAAAAATGAGGGAGATATATAGACAACTTGAAGCCGTGGCACCTTCTGGTTGAAGCAGGTGATGCCAGTCTTCATGTCTGGCAAACGTGGAGAATGAAGATGAAGACCAGTAACAGCAAGATCAATC
>CM065714.1:24457045-24484545 GCA_033310375.1 Conus canariensis | reverse complement strand
GGGGCTTAATTGCTTCTACCACCTTGTCTCCTGAGTCCTCCAGCATGCTTTGAAGTCTGATCTTCCCTGCTTTGTATTCCTCCAGGATGGATTTCAGGGGTAGTTTCAGCTTTGCTTGGCGACAGTACAGCGCTATGTCAGTCAGACAGGGTGGGACACCAAGCCATTTCCTTGTGAACTTGTTGATTTTGGCTTCCATTGCCTCCACTATGCTGGTGCAGATGTCGTATATCATCAGAGGCCATAGCAGCTTTGGTATCAGCATGAACTGCAGACACCAGACCTTGTATTTGCCAGGGAGCCCACACTGGTCAATGGTCTCCAAGCCTTCCTCCGCCATCTGCTTGGTTTCTTTTGCTCTTTGTGTGTCTTTCAGCGTATCATCATACCATCTTCCAAGGCTCTTGACTGGTTCTTCTGTGACTGTTGGAATGGCCTGGTTGGCAACACTGAAGACCACAGATCCGGCCACTTTTCCTTTCCTCAGTGAGAGACTCCGTGATTTCTTTGGCTTGAACTTCATTCTGGATGAGGCAACTATGTCGTCCAGCCTCTCCAGCACATGACGTGTCTCGTCTTCTCTGGATGAAATCACTGTAGTGTCATCCATGAAGGCCTTGAGAGGAGGCATCTTGTATCCATCGCCAAGGTCTGTTTGTCTCGCGTTGTTTGTTGCTGCTTTCAAGATGAGTTCCATTGCCAGCACGAACAGTATTGGGGAAATTGCACAGCCCATTGCAATACCCACTTCCAAGTTGATCCAGTCTGTTGTGTACTCCTTGGTAGAGAACCGCATTGAGAAGCCATTGAAGTACTTCTTGAGCATGTCGCGGATGTTCTTTGGCACATGGTACATCTCAAGAGCCAACTGTATCATCTCATGGGGCACAGATCCATATGCGTTTGCCAGATCAAGCCACACTACGTCCAGGTCTCTCTTTTCTGTTTTTGCTTTTTGGATTGCGTCCCAGATCATTGTGGCGTGTTCTACACAGCCAGCCACGCCTGGGATGCCACCTTTCTGGACTGACACATCCAAGTACTTGTTTTCCATCAGGTACTTGGTCAGCCTTGCTGCCATGACAGAGAAGAAGATTTTCCCTTCGACGTTCAGTAGTGATATTGGCCTGAACTGGCTAATGTCACTTGAGTTTTGCTCTTTGGGGATGTACACACCATCTGCCGTCATCCACTGGCCGCTGATCTTCTGGTTTCTCCAAGCCGATCGCAGCAGCCTGTGGAGCCACTCCAGCACCTTGGGACATTTCTTGTAAAGCTGGTAAGGTATTCCGTTTGGCCCTGGTGATGATTTGGCTCTGGCTTTGTCGACCACCTTCTTGATTTCCGCCAACGTTGGAGGCTTGCCATTGAACTGTTCCTCAGGGTTGGTTGGCCACACCAGACCTTGAATGTCGAGTGGTGCTTTGCTCTGTGGGTCAGAGTATGTTTTCCTCAGATGCTGCTCAAGAACTCCTTTGTCCACACTTAGGGTCCCAGATTTTGGCTGCTCAAACAGTGTTCTGGCAAACTGGAAGGGGTCTCTGAAGAAGCGCTCTTGTGTCTTCTTCTTTTTTGCTCTTCCTCTTCCTCGCAGATTCCGCTTTGCTGAGGGCGCTGTGTTTTTCTTTCAGGTCTTTCCACAGTTTTTCCAAGCCTTGTTTTTCAGCTGGCAGTGCGGTCTTCATTTGCATCTTGAGGTTTTTCTTTTGGACCCTGATCTTGTCCATCTTTTCTTGGCGTCTGGATTTCTTTGAAGGTGTTTTCTCTTTGGGTAGTTTTGCTCCATAGGCGTCTCTACATGTGGCATACACAATGTCCCCATATGTGGCTAGTTTGTGTTCCAGGGTGCTTTTCCCTATCAGTGCATCGAGTCTTTGGACGATTTTTGCATCCAGTTTCTCCCAATCTTCAGTTTCGTTTGCTCGTGGCAGGTTGAGTTTCAGGCGCCTGGCATCGAGGGCCTGTGCAAATTCCTCATCCGAACCAACAGCGTGGATGTCCTTGGCACTGTGGTTTAAATCCTGGCCTTGGTCTTCCGACGTCTTATCTGCTGATGCAGTGCGCTGCTGCTCATTCAGATGAGTCTTCACACATCCCATCTTTGTTCTGTGGATCTTCATGCCACGGGTGGTAGCGAAACGCTTTCCACAGACACATGGATATTCCATTTGGTCCATGTTCATAGTCCGTTTGGGATTTGCAGTCATGATTGGTTGAGCACCGATGGATTCATCATTCTCTCCCCCTTTCGGTGAATCCTGGGAGCATCTTTTCCTTTTATTTTTAGTAGCCACATGTTTAAGGCAAAGTGGGGAGCCAGCCCACAGAGCCCTTGTGATTTACTTTCATGAAAAAAAGTCATTGTGACTGTCCCATGTCTTCAGCCTGTTCCCTGTTCCACTAAATTGACAAAGGTGTTCAAAATATATTTGTGTTGATCACCCTTTCAAATTAACACGCGTAGGGTATCGTGTTTCAGTGAAACGTTGAAATACAGTAAAGATTTTGTTAAAATGGATACATTTCCATGCAAATAGAGCTACACTGAAGAACAACGAAAATACAACAGCAAAGACAATATCATGCAGATTATAAGTAAACATGCACTCAACCTTTACCGAGCGCTTTAAAAATAATAGAAAACCTTGTCCTATGCGCCTCACAAAATCAAAAGAAAACCTCTTTATCGTGTGTGCTCTAGAGAGTCGAGTCCTCTTACATTTTGAAAAACAATATTTTTCGCACAGTTTTCTTCTCTCTGGCATATGGCTGTTGATTGGGGAACAGAAATCTCCGCCTTCCTCAGACAATGGTATGCCTTCTTTCTCCTCTATAACCAGTTTTAAACTGATGTTTAAACTGATAAACTTGACGTCTCTTAGTTCTATTCGGAGTTCCATCCCTTTTCATTGAATGTTATGACTGTCAAGATAGCTCAATAGCTATCATGGGGTTATCAGGCGACGAATGTTACGACTGTCAAAATAAGACAGCTCAATAGCTATCATGAGATTTTTTTCTTAAACTAAGAATGGCAAGGTTAAAATGAAAGTGATGGTGGGGTGTGGTAAAGTGCAGGCGAAGACAGACAGATGATGGTAGGTTCAGGAACCAAGGGACCACACTCAGTCAAGAAAAACGCCGAGGGAATGAAGTAGAGTTTCTTCCCTTTTATTTTCGCTTCCGAGGCCCACAGGAACGTGACACCTCCAGCTAAGTGCGCTTTATGTATAACAGAAAGCCGACCCCAGAGCCAGCAACATGGTGCCGCGGACAAAGCGGGTCTAGAGAGGCTGGAATTGCCACAAAATTGTGCTTTCTGTCGCAGCTTCCGTGTCGACTGGCTCGCCGTCTGTTCAAAGTAATCGTATCAATGGAAACCTCAGAACCCAAGGAATAATATGAAGTATATGGCCTATCACTATTCATAATATTGTCGTTATGTTAAATTATTGGCAGTTAAAGACAGAGAATGAACCTACTTTTTAAACGAGTTTCTCCCATGTTTTCCCCCATTGCGATGATAAATACCATACAGCATTATAATGAATGAATAGTAGGCATTTTACACTGTTCAAACATAAATTTCATCATGCAAAACTGTACCAGCATGAAATCTTTTTAAATGAACGAATAGCAGGCATTTTCCACTTTTCATACATATAAACTTGATTTTGCAAAACTGAATTTGTGTGGAGAATTTTGTCTTTGAAAATTAGCACAAAACACAACTGGCTTTCCTTCTCGTCCGGCTGACATGAGATTTAGATGCAATTTTTGATTAGTAAATATTTTGTAGAGACACACTACCGAATAGTAATGTTTACTGCCATTTCAGTTGTGTTTACCACAGAAATGGCGTCATTAACAGGATTTAAACCGGAAAGCCTCAATTTCGTAGAATTAAAAATTAGTCAAAAACTCCGACAATGACAAAGAGCGAATAGAAGAAAGCGACTGTTCAAAGGAGGTCGGCATCATCAGTCATTTCATATAGGCGCAAGCTAGTCCGGAACATATTTTGAGCTTTCGATCTACGAAATCAGACCTTACAGACCTTACTTTTAATGTACATTTTTAGATTCACAGTTTTTCTCATGTTTGTGTTAAATCAAGAAAATAATATTCAAAGTGTGACAACGGAAATTCGAAATGGCGCGAAATTTAAATGTGCAAAATATCAGTTTAGAGAAAAGATGTATTTTCCGATTCAACATAGTTGTAACAAATAAAACACATTAATTCTTGTTACTTCATATTTTGTAATTTCATAGTACACAAAATATATAGGATTATTCAATCAAGGGAGGTAAGCGGGAAGGTAACTCTGGAACACAACATGTAGGCTGCTAAGGGTGACCAAGAGATAAGTGCACAAGGAAGCACCTGGCTACAAGAAAAATAAATGTCCGACACTTTGCAGTTCAAAATGTATACTGACTGCTATGACTCCGAAACCATTCAATTAAAGTTCTCCAAGGCACTGACTCAGTAACCTAATTCAAGAATACCAACGTATTGTAATTGTTATGTTTTATCAAAAACAAGGACCAATACGTAACCACATTTATTTGTATCCCATGTGTGAACTAGATTACATGACATGAGTAAACTGGTAAAACTACGAATCCCACTATTTTTCCCTATAGAGGTCATCCTAAGGCTGCTTCTTGCAGGGAAAGTGGCACGATTTTAGTGAAAATAAGGCGACACTGCCAGACGATCATTTTTTTAACACAAAAATTCAGTAACTCTACAACCACACAACCAGTGCAAAACTATACAAGCAACAAACAAACAAAAAAAACTCGAAGACTCTCTTAACACTTTAAAATGTGAAGTAGTGTTTAATTTAGTGATTGCCGTAATAAGCACCAGAGATAAAGGTCCGGACAAATACAACATACACATGCAGTCGCTCTTAAGTCGCCCTGGTGTGAAGGAAAGAAAAAAAAATCGATTCTCAGGGGTCGACTTAGCCCCGGCGTAGATAAGTCGATCTTTTCTGAAAGAAGGTTGGCTTATCCAAGATATGGACAAATCCACCTTTTCAGACAGAATTTATCCAAGGCATGAAAAAAGTCAACCTTTCTAAATAATCAAACGAGTGATTGATTTTCAAATGACTGATTTTTTTTCTTTTTATAAGTATTCATAAATTTTACTTATTTATGCACTTTATGCGTTCGAAACTACTTCTTGCCACCGCAAAGAAACCAACGTCCGATCAAAACAATAAATGAAACAAACAAAAATGAATAAACAAACACAAAATGTGATGACTTTTCTTTTGATTAATGGGGTCACTCTCTCCAGGAGTTTTTTTTTTTTTTTTTTTATTAAAGAAACTGAATCAATTCGTAGAAAGTGATGAAACTGTGAGCATCCTCTTCTTGCAATTCTTTCAGAAGAGAATGGTACACACCAAACGTCTCCCTTCTCACGAATCACAGTCTCACCCACCATCTTCAATTTTTTTTTTTTTTTTTTTTTTTTGTGCTTCAGTTGTATGCAACTGATCATAATAATCAAAATAACGCAAAGCAAATTATCTTCTTCATCAGAGCCCATATTCAGAGAGTACTGAGCGCCGCGGCCTGTCCAGCGAGTGTACGTACAGACGTTTGCCGGCTGCACAGGAGGAAGCCAGCAGGGGATGTTGTTTAGATTTCCGTCAACAAACCATTAGGACCCGTCACTGCCGTGTCAAACAACCGCATTCCAGTGCTGGAAAGGAGTGATGTGTCCCTACCTTTACGCTAACGGCTGACCGTAAGCTAACAGCAATGGACACTCCCTCGCGGATGTAGCCTTCTCATTCTTTCCCACAGCCGCGCGCATGGCACGTGTTGTACGTCACAGGGCCAGTTCCAGATAGCGTAGGCCTTCGGCAACATTCCCGCGCACGGGGAGATGGGTTTTAGCGTACTTACCGGCAAGAGGTCGAGGTCTGTCTGTCTGTCTGTCTCTCTGTCTGTCTGTCTCTCTGTCTGTCTGTCTGTCTGTCTCTCTCTCTCTCTCTCTCTCTCTCTCTCTCTCTCTCTCTCTCTCTCTGTGTGCTCTCTCTCTCTCTCTCTAGTGTGGAGAGACACACTGACCCGGCCAGACTGGACCCAGCTCTGGTTGAACGGAGTAAAGCAGAAGATACTACGGTGGGTTCTTTCATCAGGCGGGGGAGAATGCAGTGCTGTTCCAATACAGAGATCGCATTTTCGTTTTAAACTTCCATCCTTTGTCATGGGTTCCATACCCATTGCATTGATTACAATACAAATGTTTATGACAATTCGACAAAAGTGCCGAAAATAAACGCAAAATGCTCTATGGGGGACTGCTATTAGGACACGGTGCCGCTGTGAGCAGAGGGGGCTAACAGAAAGGCTACACCGGCACCGTCAGCACGCGGCATCTAACGGCATTGCTGAGATGCCTCAGAAGGCGGTCTCCATTAATATGGCTGTTTCTCTCGTCCGCGCAGAGTGAGAAGATGGCTCAGAATCCTTTCAATACATGACTGTCGACTTACCAGGGGGAGAGAGGCGGAGAGGAGACATTACAGGGGCAAAACAGTTCGGCATATTGTAGTAGTAGTGGGGGGAGGAGAAGGAGTACATATAATGGAGGTAATTATGAAAAAAAGATGATATTACAACAAAGGGTAACAAAAACAATAAAACTGACAGCTCCTCGGCTGGCTACAGGCATCCAACACTCTATGACTTCAGATGCAACCCGTCTCCCGCTAACGTCTGATTTTGTCCCCTTGCCAGGGCACCGCCCCGTCAGTGCTGAAATACTGGCACAGCTCCTCTCGCACGGCCTGTGCCCAGGCTGTTCCTTGTGCAGGGTGATCGGGCAGCAGACTCCAACAGTTCCCGACACTCTGGGGACCCCAACTACACACCTCACCAGACTCCTTCTCTCTATTGTCTGGTGCCACCTCCTCCTTCTCCTTTTCCCTCTCCTCCTTCTCCTCCTTCTCCTTCCCCTCCTCCTCCTTCTCCTTCTCCTCCTTCTCCTCCTGCTCCTTATCGGGCGCGTAGACCTGCCTAAAAGTGCTGTCAGACATCAAGAAGTTATGCAGCGCACAACAAGCCAGGATGATTTTGATCACATTTTCCGGACGCTGAAACAGCGGGCGACTGAAGACCTTAAACCTCTTGGTCAGGATGTCCATCGCCTTGTCAGCACACTGGCGTGCGACAGACAAGCGATAGTTGAAGACCGCGTTCTCCGGTGAGAGGTCGTTCCCAGGGTAGGGCTTCATCAGATAAGGCTTCAAGGGAAAGGTTTCGTCCCCGGCAAGAACGAAAGGAACTGGCTTACGTCGGTGTGGGAGAGCGGAATCCGGTGGGAGGTTGAACTGGTTGTTTTCCACTTGGTCACTCAAGGAGGACTCGGTGAAGAAGGCTGCTCTGCCACGGGGGAAGCTAGCAGGTGAAGGAGCAGCTTGCCAGCGGACGTCCAGGTAGGTGAACTTGCAGTCTGCGTCCACAAGAGCCAGCAGTGTCACAGGACAGGACTGGTCACGAGAGTCTGCGTGTGGGGGGTAGATTACTTCCTGGACAATGACCTCTTTGCCCACAACAGCCCCGAGGCAGTGAGGAAAGTGACAAGTGTCTTCGAACTGCTTGCTGATCTTTAACCAGTCTTCGTGCGTCTGTGGGACCTGGAGGAAACGAAGTCATTAAAACGCGTTACTTTCAAATTGTTAAGTTTGTGGATATCAAGTTATGTCACGTATAGTTTTGAACACAGTAATCTCTCTCTCTCTCTCTCTCTCTCTCTCTCTCTCTCTCTCTCTCTCTCTCTCTCTCTCTCTCTCTCTCTGTTTACACTGTCGACACCTGTTTTTACCTCCCTTGTATCCATACAGGGATCCAGAAGCACAGGAGCAAAACTTTCTACTCCCCTAATATCTACTGCTCTATTATACTTACTGATTTTATTTGCTGTGCAACTTATTTTCTTACAGTACTTTCTTCTGGATTTGTATTTGAGCCCTTGGTTTTAAAGAATACTACAGAATTATCTGGTACTATATCTCCATTTCATCGCCAAGGAAGGACTGACACGATCTGCCGTGCTCCACTGATGATTCCTGCTCAGCAGGCGACAGCCGGCTCCGGACGGGCGATTTAGGGTCCAGTTTTTATGACGGACTTCGATGGTGCGCGTATAAACCGAGTGAAGAATGTGTATCTACATTCTACCTCCCTCTTTTTCGTTCCATTCTTTTTTTCTCCCATTCCTCTCGCAATTTCCTGCCTCCCCCCTCCCCCCCCTCTCCCCTCCTGTATCCTCTCAGTCCTTCCCGCCTTTTCAAAAATGTTTTTTTGGTAAAGCCATAGTGCGGAAGAATTGTAAGTCAGCACTTGTTTTCCCCACATGTGTGTGTGTGTGTGTGTGTGTGTGGTGTGTGTGTGTGTGTGTGTGTGTGTGTGTGTGTTGTAGTGTATGTGCGTGCGTATGTCGTGTGTGTGCGTGTGTGTGTGTGTGCGTGCGTGCGTGCGTGCGTGCGTGCGTGCGTGCGTGCGTGCGTGCGTGTGTGTGTGTGTGTGTGTGTGTGTATGTGTGTGTTCGTGCGTGCGTGCGTGCGCGTGTGTGTGTGTGCAGAGTTCACTGACTGCTTCTTATGACAAAATATGTCTCTCTCGTTGCGCTAGGCAAACAGCAGTATTCACAGTAACATACCCCTAAATATGTAACGCATCTTTTGCCTAGTTGCTATGAGCAAAAAGAGGGAGGAACATGATGACACTTACCTTCAAGAACTCTGATCGCAGGACGTGATAGATGGCATCGCATGTGTCTGAGACCATGTGGGAAATCGTTGATTTCGGAAATCGGTACAGTTTTTCCAGAGAATAGAAAGTCTCCCCTGAAATGAAACAAGCATTAGGCTATTGAACTTTACTGCATTAGATGAATCCAAATGAATATTTCATTCCTACCGACATAAAAAAAAAATCACTCATAATAATCAAGTTTAATTAAAAGGTTTGAACAGAGACGGGAATCTCAGTAGACTTCACGTCAATGCTTATGATCTACACCTAGAAAAGAAATAAATACACGAACATTACGGGAGAAGACAGACAAGCCTCATCACATGGCGTGGTTGAAGATGAAACTCATTTTCTTTACAGCTGCTGCAGAAGACTGGAACTGACAGAACAGCTATCAGAATGTGCCAGACCTAAACTTGCACACACACACACACACACACACACACACACACACACACACACACACACACACACACACACACACATTCATTCTCCTCTTCTGTCTGTCTGTCTGTCTGTCTGTCTGTCTGTCTCTCTCTCTTGTCTGTCTGTCTGTCTGTCTGTCTGTCTGTCTGTCTGTCTCTCTCTCTCTCTCTCTCTCTCCTCTCTCTCTCTCTCTCTCTCTCTCTCTCTCTCTCCCCGTCTGGTTTTAGAGCTAATCATTCTTGTCATACAGCTCTAACCAGTCTAATAGATGAATGGCTGACAAACTTTAATGCCATTGAAATAACTGGAGTCCTCGTTGTCGACTTTGTTTATCCTGTCAAGGCATTTTCTTCCTGGTGACCACCCCAAAAGAGGCCGCCTAGACTATAATAAAAGCGAAAAGTGAAACTGGATCATGACGACTGGGACTTCTTCACAGAAGAACAAGAACGGCTAAAGCAGCACAACAACACCATCATTGCCATAAATGATAGTAACTGTAACAACAGGGACAACAACAACATAACAACAACGACAACAACAACAATAACAACAACAACAACAGCAACAATTAACAACAACGACGACAACAACGACCACGACAGCAACAACGACAAGAACAACAGCAACAACAGCGGTACACCCTGACAACAACAGCGATCACAACAACAACGGCAACAACAACAACAACAACAACGTCACACCCATTGCCAACAACAACAATGACAACAACAGCCAGTGAGACCTACCCGTGACCAGAAACCTCAGCGTCAGGGCCAGTCTGTCTCCGGGTGGAATGGCTTTCCTGTAGCAGGTGTCCTTTCGTTTGATCCTGGGGGTCACCCTCTCCAGCAGAATGCTGAACGCCCTGTGGTCCATGGGCAGGAAGAAGCGCATGTGGTCCTCCTTGTCGCCGTCCCGTTGGTGCTGCAGGCTGTGCAGAAGGGAGCGGACGGCAGACCCACAGGAGTCTCGTTCTGCAATGTGGGGTCTGACCCACCATCTGCGACGCCTCTGTTGGGACAGCCAGCAGCTGCCTACAATGAGGATCACCACAGAGGCCAGTGTTGCTTCTTCTTCGGTTATCATCCTGCTAGGACTCGCTTGCCTTGGAAAGAAGGATTCCATTTATGAAATGTCGACTCAGCAGTGCAACCAACAACAACAGCTGGATTGTTCGCCTACACTCATTCAGTCTGCAACCAATGCAGGCCAAAGGCTAATCAGCAGGGTAATTAACATGCAGTAGGCTGATGCTGAGTCGTGAGCACACTACCAGTTGATTTACCTGAACTAAAATAGCTACTGTGGTGACGATTTAATGCAAGAGATCGCGGCACAATAAACTATGTACTGGGATAGTTCTACGCATTGTTCTCACATTCTGCACACATAATTTTTCGCATGCCTGCAAGTACTGGAACAAACTATCTATCCACTGCCAGAGACAGCTCCTAGTAGAACAACGTACAGGCCCCACAAGAGAATTATACCCTGGCTGTTCGCTCCTACAGTACTCATAGCAACAGGGCATCAGCTTCGCTCTCTAGCTGTCTTTCTTTCACCTTTTCCTCCTGTTTTCTGTGGTCGGACGCCGTCTGTGTGGCGGTTTGTGTGCACTACTAGGCCTAATGTGAACGCAGACGCTCGCCTATATCTCGCACGGCAGCACTCCAGCAGAAGTAAAGAGCGAGTCGGGGGAAATAAGCTGCCTGTGGCCGCTCCAGCCTCTGTCCGAGCTGGAAATGGAATTGTTTGACAGGGCGCTGGAGGGGACTAATGGCTTGTTGACGTCAATGTAAACAACATCCCAAGTCCGTTCCCTTCTCTCCGCAGGGCAGTGTATAGTAGTGCACGTCTACAAACCGTCGAGTAGAAGAGTTAGAATGGTTGGGGAACACCCGTTCCTGGATCACACACACACACACACACACACACACACACACACACACACACACACACACACACACACGCACGCACGCACGCACACGCACACGCACACGTACACGCACACGCACGTATGTAGGCATACACTTACACGCGCAGAGAGAGAGAGAGAGAGAGAGAGAGAAGGCTCACTGACATGACACACATGGCCCTTTTAACTCCAGCAGGGCTTGGTGGAGGTTGCAGTCCGTTCACCGCCGGTGCTACGTCCTATACTTTCCCTCCCTTCAAACATGTCCCGGGCAATACAGGCTGACCTAGGATGACCCCTGCCACAGAACTAAAGCAGCCGCCGCTGGCCATTTTGGACTCGTGGAACACAATTCGTACACAACGATTACATACTGTTATTTGCTGATAACATCGCTCTAATGTCTTCTACCACCGCCGGACTGCAAAACCAGCTGAAGGTTCTGTTTAAGTGTGCTTAAAGATTATGTCTAAAAGTTAATTTGGAAAAAAAAAACAACGACAGTATTGGTGCTTAGGAAAGTTGGATATTTAGGTATAACAGAATATTGGTTCTTTGGTGATAACCTGTTATTTATTTCAAATTTTCATGAATATTTAGAAGTTACTTTTTTTCAACAAAGCTCAGTTTGATGTTGCAACTGGCCACTATCATATCATTCGCGGCATGAAAGCTACCGTAGAATTTCTGAAAGTGTTAAGAAAACTCGGTTGGTTTTAGCCTATGCTGTAGAGCGTTTTTTGATGCTAAGTATAGTTCCTTCTCTTTTATAGGGTCAGAACTTTGGGGTTTCAAACCACGAGAATCTATCGAAAAAATTCATTTGCAGACCAGCCAACTATTACTGAACGCTCCCCCATCCCTCCCTCCCCCTCCCCCTCCCCCCCCTCCCCCTCCCACCCCCCCCCCCCCCCCCCCACTCCACCATTAACCCCTAACGATATGGTATATGGAGAATTAGGTAGATTTCCGCTATGTATCATTTCAGCAACGAGATGTATTCAGTTCTGGTTTCGGCTACGCAAAAAACCATCGACAAGGTACACACACATGCGCACACACATACGCTCGCGCGAGCGCACACACACGCTCGCGCGCGCGCGCACACACGCACGCACACGCGCACGCGCACACGCACACGCACACACACACAGAGGAGAAAGAATAAGAGTTACTTCTTGTTGAAACGCATTAGAAACATCGTGTCGATCTTATTACAAAGAAATAGAAATTTTACTGAATAGCACTGACGTTGTTACAGCCATTAATAAAATTATGATAAGTGAAATGAAAAAACAAAAATAAAACAAAAATTAACGCTGCGAGCAGGATTCGAACCTGCGCGGGTATAACCCATTGGATTTCAAGTCCAACGCCTTAACCACTCGGCCATCACAGCTGTTATCAAGTGGCAGAAAAAGTATAATATCTTGTGATAGTAAAGTTGCACTTTTCTCAACACATGAATTTTCAGTAATTTGTGTTTACTGAGAATTAATGCGTCAATCTTTCAACATGAAAGAAGAAGAAGAAGAAGAGATTGAGTTAGAAGAAGATAAAGCTTACTGATGGCCCGTCATTCAATTACAAGTCATCTTAATCAGAAAAATAATCTCTCTCTCTCTCTCTCTCTCTCTCTCTCTCTCTCTCTATTTTTTTTTTTTTTTAAAGAACGATTTGTTCTCTCTTCTGTTATATTATGGTTTCCTCCAAAGAATTCTCTGGTTTCCTCTCATTGAGACCTCTACTTCTTCCGGGAGGTAACTGGCTTTATTGATCGAACTTACGCTGATGAGTTATTTCCCTAAAAGCTTTGCCCGCTGTACACGCCCTCTCTCTCTCTCTCTCTCTCTCTCTCTCTCTCTCTCTCTCTCTCTACGCCTTTGGAAGATTATATAACCTGAATAAGATTCATCATACAGCTTTATTGTGCTTTAGATTTTCCATAATAGTCTATCAACTTTCAGAAATCGGACTTTTCTTTAGCTTTCCTCCACGTAACTGTTTTGCTAGCTCCACACGTGTTCAGTTGGCACAACGGGATCCTGCTTGTCTGAGAGAGAACGGACCGCGGCCATTGCCGAACCTCCAGTTAAGAGCACTCAAATCAATCCTTGGAAACAAAAGAACACATACTGAAAGAATCAAATTTATATGCATACACACACACGCGCGCGCGCGCACGCACGCACGCACGCAGCACGCACACATGCACGCGCGCGCGCACACACACACACACACACACACACACACTGAGTAGCCTACGTGTGCGCGCGCGCATGTGCGTATGTACGTGCGCGCACGAGTGTATTTATGTGTGTTCTGTGTCGGAATATTGATGATGCAGTCGCCTAATCATTAACAATTTTTGTTGCCCTGTTTATCATGAAATGCACCGTACACTCATAGCGTATATTGCGTGTGTTTGCTCTCCCCAACCCTCTTCAACCTGTACTTGGAGACTACCATGCGCGAGGCCATCGAAAACTTCAACACTACTATCTCTGGGGGCAGGCCCATAATATTGCAATCCGCGCTTCGCTGATGACATAGACTTAGGCTACCTACCCGGCAGAAGCAACGACAAACTCCAAGACCTAACCAGCAGATTGGGAGACCGAGCCAGTGCATATGGAATGAAAATCAGCGCTGAAAAGTGCGAGGTGATGGTGAACTGCAGCAATGAAAACCAGACCGCGCAAACATCACAGTGACCGGACAAAAGCTGGAAGAGGTAGAAGCGTTCAAATACCTCGGTTCCACCACACTTACAGAAGACGGTCGCTGAAAAACAGAAATCAAGGTCAGATTCGCTCTCGCCACATCAGCTAGGCTGTGGCAAAGCTCACAAAGCTGCAAAGAAGCAACGTTTCAATCTAACCTTCATTTTGTGCACTAAGAGTACGATCAAAGTGTCCCCTGAAGCAGAAAAAAAGAGAGATTCAGATTCAGATGTGTATTCTTAGAGGCTTTGGCCCCTCTGAAGGCGGATGTACATGAAACATAAGAAAGCCGCCGCATTACCGAACTAATAAGAGAGAGAGAGAGAGAGAAGAGAGAGAGAGAGAGAGAGAGAGAGAGAGAGAGAGCGGGGATGAGGGGAGATGGAGGAGGAGGAGGGTGCAAGATGGTATGTTGCAGTCTCTGGATCAGTCCTAACTAGTTGACAGGCAACAGTTATTCTCACATTTATCAGGATGAGGTTAATATAAACATACATTTATAGTATTCGCCCAGACTAGACCAGCCAGTCAGTCAGTCGGCCCGTAAACTGATCCAACAGTCGGTCAATCAACAGCAGGGAGTGGCACAGGCGCGTGCCTGTGTGTGTGTGTGTGTGTGTGTGTAAAACAAAAAGGGAAGGGCTGAGGGTTGGAAGTGGGAGGAGGGGAGTGTCGCAAATTCCATTCTTACATTCTTGGAGTCCCAGACAAGAAGCATTTGACCGACTCCAACCGCTCATTGATCTTTTGCTGCCGTCAAGTGTCTATGTACACGAGAGAGAGAGAGAGAGAGAGAGAGAGAGAGAGAGAGAGTCCCCCAAGAAATTCTGGTCACGTCAAACGCAGGGTAAATTGAGACCCGCAAATGGGGAGCTTCCAGCGAGTCTTTTGTGACAGTATATATAGGTACAACAATGCCGGGGATTAGGAGTATGTGTTACAAGTGCCAAAGCTTACAGGGTGCTCCACGCTTTAATCTGTCGCTAATGCTCTCTGGTTCACGGGACTGCCCCCTCGGCGTGTCCTGCCTGGCTCGGGCGCGCGTGCAGTGCAAGGCTCTGGGTCGTTTTACACGAGGCGCTGTTGGTGACGAGTGACGGAATGGCTTGGTGGGGTCTTTTTTTTTGTCAGTCAGCCACTACTCTCTCTCTCTCTCTCTCTCTCTCTCTCTCTCTCTCTCTCCTCTGAGTGTGCTTTAAACTCATGTACATACACATGCACATGCACACAAAGTGTATGCCTCTCTCTCTCTCTCTCTCTCTCTCTCTCTCTCTCTCTCTCTCTCTCTTCTCTTTCTCCACAGCGCATGCGCGGACACACACACACACATGTGGCTGCATGCGTGCTTGCGCTCTGGCGCACGCACTCACGCATGCGCGCTGGCGCATACACGTTTGCACATACATTTTACATACAAACACATACATTCGCATACACAATCAATACTCAATAGACTTACCTTTGTTACTACGAGCTACACGTTTTTATGAACATGACATTAAAACCAATCAAAACTTAAATGGAAACAAAAATAGACAGAGCTAGGGACTCTGGCACAACTATTCTCTCTCTCTCTCTCTCTCTCTCTCTCTCTCTCTCTCTCTCTCTCTCTCCATACACACACTACGCATGCGCGTGCGCGCCCGATCGCATGCGCATATACAAACTTCAGTGCAAACCACCCGCCGACAACTGCTTCATCAAACTGTGCAACAGACCCTGACACACACCACCACTGACAACTAGAACAGGCTTCATCATAGTGTGACGGACACAGACACATCCCACCCACTGACAACTAGAACAGGCTTCATCATAGTGTGACAGACACAGACACATCCCACCCACTGACAACTAGAACAGTCTTCATCATAGTGTGACAGACACTGACACATCCCACCCACTGACAACTAGAACAGTCTTCATCATAGTGTGACAGACACTGACACATCCCACCCACTGACAACCAGAAGAGCGTTCATTAAGCTATGTGACAGATACTGACACAAACCACCAACACACAACTAGAACAGTTTTCATAAAACCGTGTGACACAAGCCACCCACTGACACCAGAACAATCTGCATCAAACCTTGAGGCAGACACTGACACAAACCACCCACTGACAGCTAGAACAGTTTGCATTAAACCATGAAACAAACACTGACACAAACCACCCACTGACAGCTAGAACAGTTTGCATTAAACATTGAGGCAAACGCTGACACATACCACCCATTGACAACTAGAACAGTTTGCATTAAACCTTGAGGCAAACACTGACACAAACCACCCACTGACAACTAGAACAGTTTACATTAAACCTTGAGGCAAACACTGACACATACCACCCACTGACGACTAGAACAGTTTGCATCAAACCTTGAGGCAAACGCTGACACATACCACCCACTGACAACTAGAACAGTTTTCATTGAACTATGTGGCAAACACTGACACAAACCACCCACTGACAACTAGAATAGTTTCCAATAACTAACAAACAAATACACGCCCATAACTCCAAAGGAATGCTGGCGTGAAAGTTATGGGCGTGTATTTGTTTTCTTGTAGGAGCAAGAGTTACCCTACTTGTTTGTTATTTATTGTTTACTGTTCTCTGTCTCATTTCATATTTACTTTCTGTAGAATAGTTTTCATTAAACCATATGTGGCAAAGATTTACAAAAAAACACCCACTGGTAACTTGGATAGTTTCCATCAAACTATGTCACAGACCTTGCTACAAGCCACTCACATGCAACCAGAACACGCCGTCTTCGTCAAGCACCAGTCGCTTCATGTAAAGCGATCGCTACTAAGCAGGTAATCGACACTCCAAATCATTCACGACCGCTGCACCAGTAAAAACATATTTGACTATGATTAGGACACGCTTGTGATGATGTGTTTATTCCTTGCTTGATGACTAGATTCCTAAGGTTTACATTCCGCCAGATCCTGCTAGACTAGCCCACTTACCACCACGCGAAAGGGGTAGTGGTGATGATGGCTTGGGATACTTGAAACTGACATGCATGTTCTGTGCACTGATTCGATTGTTCTCGTGGAGTCGTGTTGACAGTGTCAGCAGTTTGTTATTACTTGTCACAGGTGTTGCTTGCTGTTTTGCCTTGAGACCACTGAGCCACACACACACAAACGTGGAAAAGTAAGGTAGGACTGATCTGAGGCACGTGTTGTATAACTTCTGTGGTTCAGATCTCTTCTCTCTCTCTCTCTCTCTCTCTCTCTCTCTCTCTCTCAGTGCGTGTGTGTGTGTGTGTGTGTGTGTGTGTGTGTGTGTGTGTGTGTGTGTGACGATCTCAGATCTCTTACCATCCTGTCATTGATTGATTCATTCATCGTTCAGCTTATTATGATATGATTCCGATTCCAATGACATCGACGGCGTTGATAAATGGTGATGTTTATGGGAAGTATAATGATGATGATGGTAAGGTATAACTTGTATTGCTTTTTCTTTTGTTTTTGATTTCATCAAAGATAAATCTCACTTTTTTTCATTTGTACTGACAAAAGCAGTTCATCTATGAAGGACGTAGGACAACTTTTTTGTAGAAAAAAAAATGGAGCGAACGCAGCCATACACACACACGTACATGGACACATACGCACGCACGCGCGCACTCGCACACACAAACGCATATGCTCATTCACGCTCGCACGCACACACACACACACACACACACACACACACACACACACACACACACACAGATATACACGCACGCGCACGCACCCACACACGCACACATACACACACACACACACACACACACACACACACACACACACGCATGCATGCACGCACGCGCACACACACACACACACACACACACACACACACACAAACACACACAACACACACACAACACACACACACACACACACACACACACACACACACACACACACACACACCAAAGTGTTCTGCACACACACACACACGCGCACAAACAAACAAACAAACACACACACACACACACACACACACACACACACACACACATACCAAAGTGTTCTGCACACACACACACGCGCACACACACACACACACACACACACACACATACACACACACACACGCGCGCGCGCGCGCGCGCGCGCAAAGAGAGAGAGAGAGAGAGAAAATACATTCTACTTCACTTTGAAACCACCTCTCAACCTTTCGGCAGTTTTCGTCGATGGCTGAGTGAATGCAATGTTAGTCGTGTGTGTATGTGTGTGTGTGTGGTGGTGTGGTGTGGTGTGTGTGTGTGTGTGTGTGTGTGTGTAGGGTAAGTGTGTGTGTGTTCATGTGGGGTGTGTGTGTGTGTGTGTGTGTGTGTGTGTGTGTGTGGTGTTGCGAAGGAGGGAGGGGACCAAGGCTTGAACTGACTGGGTTCAGTTGGCGTTGGTATGCGGTGGTCGTGGTGTCAGCGTCAGTTGTTTCTCTGCCGTCATGTGAATGTAACAGAGATGGCAATCAGTGTTGTGTGAAGACCCCTCCCTTGACTGGATTTGCACTGGGCGTGTTTGCTGAAGCTGTCAACAACTCCGTAATCTGTATTGAGGATGTAAGTTGACGACATCTCTCTCTCTCTCTCACTCTCTCTCTCTCTCTCTCTCTCTCTCTCTCTCTCTCTCTCTCTCTCTCTCTCTCTCTCTCTCTGTCCGTCTGTCTGTCTGTCTGTCTGTTTGCCTATCTGTGTCTCTGTCTGTCTTTCTTTTTCTGTCTGTCTTCCTCTCTCCCTCTCTGTCTGTCTGTCTGTCTCAGTCTCGCTCTCTCTCTCACACACACTTTTTCGCTCTCCCTCCCTCCCTCCCCCCCCCCCCTCTCTCTCTCTCTCTCTCTCTCTCTCTCCTCTGTCCAAGCTTTCAAAGATGCGAAAGTATTGCGCATGCACTAATACACTGATACAGTTCTATGTACCCACTCCAAGCTCCTGGGTAGAGTTTTGTTTTTAAAGGTTCTCAGTCACATTTCATAATGCATGATTTATTTCACCCAGTGAATGCGTCTCTTTTTAAAAAAAATCATTCCTGTCACACTGTACTCACCAGTCTGATAGATGTCTGGAACATTTAAATATCAACAATGATTCATGCACAGAAGCAGTCTTTGTAGACTTAGCTTAAGTTTTGATCTTACTGACCACTGCTGTTGAGAAGACCTTCTCTTTTATGCCTGTCCAGTTATGAAGTTCCAAGGGGATCGGTCCCAGACGTAGTTTTATTTTCAGTCTGTACCTTGTAATCTTTCTCTGAACGTTCCTTCTTTAGGCTGTCAGCTGATTGCAGCACTCATTGTAATCACAGAAATACAAATTCAGTGCTTGGCGACTAACAAAATAATGCTGACCAGCCTTTAATTGACTGATCTTAACCAGGTGAGCCTTCTTGCTCAATGGTCTATGCGTGTGTTGATCACAACTAGACAAAAACACAGACCACTAAAACCAAGATAATTCAGTGGAATATATTAAGAAGCTGCATAACGTAAATTATCTGTCCTCAGGAATGATAATAGTTTGTCCTTATCTGCTATTTTTACTATTTAGTCCACAAGTTATATACAACATATTGAACAGAAAAATTCAAGCACTTCCTTAATTATCATGCTCGAAAATTATTTTTCCATGCACTCATACAACTGCATATCGATTTTGCATTTATATGTTAGGTTTTCAGTCGGTAACAAAAATACCAATCGAGAGCTTCTGTGACGTTATTTTTCTAAAAAAAAAAAAAAGTCTGCAAG
Organism: Conus canariensis; assembly: GCA_033310375.1. Lineage (NCBI taxonomy): Eukaryota > Metazoa > Mollusca > Gastropoda > Neogastropoda > Conidae > Conus > Conus canariensis. The sequence goes on along the minus strand of CM065714.1, from coordinate 24,464,925 downwards.
TTAAGATTTCACGGAACTGAACATTCTTCCATTCAACCTGAAATGTCGTTTTGATACCAGTATTTCTATGTATGAAGTAATTCTAAAAATAATGAACCGTCTTTTCTTTGTAAGAAACCCCAGGTAGGCTGAATAATGTTTCGAACGAAAAACGTTCACCTTTTCACTTTCTATCACGTCCGAGGACAAGAAGATTGACGGGTCCAGATCGAGTAGCTCTCCCTCCACTGCCCTCCATGAAAGGGTTCTCAGCTCCTCAGCAGCATTCACCGTTGCCAGAACTTGCATTTGGCTTGGAACCTAAGGGTACTGCTGACAGTGTATCAGTTTATCGGTCTCCTTCTTGTCCTCACATTTTTGAGGAGAGCCATCTCAGGGCACATGACTTGCTCATGACGAACTGCACGTGGGTCATCCAGATTATGTCATCCGTGTGTAAGAATGACGTCAGTACAGGTGGGATAGCTTCAGCTTCGTGTGAGGTTGATAATGAGCCCTTGAAAGCCTTTGTCACGAGGATAATTTTCGTCGAAGAATCTGGACTGCTTGATGGAGGATAGGCAAGTAGCACTTGATATATCATGTTTCATATCGGCACAGCTTTATTCAGAACATCATCAAAAATAAGAGACCAGCAGCAGTTGGTTTATACTGCATTGATATCGGGAATGCGCTCAATATCTTGTCTAAGCTGTGTTATATTGCATCATCTGTGGTCGGATAAAAAAACGATAACAGCGAGGCAATAGTCAGTCAGACATAGCCGTCAACCCAAACATTGCCAGTGAGACTCCTGAACCATAGTTAGTTTTAGTTAAGTAACTCTTTTAGAACATGTTTTCGCATCACTTGAGTCTTATAACTATAGGTCATATCTCTCCTCTCTGGTAAAGGTTCTCTAGGTATGCACGATGATAGACGACATCAAGTGACTCTTTTAGACCATGTGCTCGTATCACTTAAGTCTTGTGACTATCAGCAACATGTCTGCTTTCTGGTAAAGGTTCTCTAGGTATGCACGATGATAGACAACATCAAGTAACTCTTTTACAACATGTGCTCGTATCACTTAAGTCTTATGACTGTCAGCAATATGTTTGCTTTCTGGTAAAGGTTTCCTAGGTATGCACGATGAACGACGACATCAGTACTTATCTCTACATGAAAACGTCTTGACAACAGACGTTTATCACCTAATACTTATGCACACTCTTTTACTTTCTTATCCAAGCCAAGAGATTTCCCTAGCTCTTTGTCATTGGGCACTTTTTCATAAAAGATACACGGAGGGAGGAGTGCGCATCTCGAAGATGCAGAGGATCAGAGTGAGGCCTGGGTGATGGACCTGGTACCACTGTTCAGGCGAAAGTTTTCACTGGGCTGCCCGACTCTTGTTTTTCATCCTTATACCTCGCTCTCTGTCCTTTTTGAGTTCAACTCGACTGTCACCAATGTTATCTACCGTCATAAAGCCATGCACGTGACCTAATTCTCTGAGTTATCGGATGTTGTTCATAATTTGCATGTAAAAATCTGATGGTCTTTTAGGATTTTTTTTTCTATTTCACAAATGATAAAGGATGAGATCAGTTCACAGCCTTTGTCCGACTGATGTCTGAAACTCTCGCTTCATTCCTGCGTGCCCATGATGGCAGGTGGGCTCTTTGAGTTACTCTTGTCAGATCACTTCATAGAATCTGCAGTATCAAACAGAAATTGTAATGACCATAGAAATTACAAATATGTGTAATGATTCCTGTTTGTCAGAGGTTAGTTTGGACGTTCTTCTTTCGTAAAGAAAATGCATTGTACCTAGCTTTCATTCTGGCATTACTATCAAATTGTCCCTAAATTATGTTCTTACAGAGTATATAAAACTATGAACTGTGTGAATGGTTGTCCCACATTTGATCTTTAAATGCATCGAAAATGCCATCTTAATGCCAGAGGTGAGTTCAGGAACCTGGCAGAAAACTGAAAATGGTTTTAAAAGCACATGTATCACCACGGTTTGTATCACATACTCTTCGTGTGATAGGAGTGATCATGCTTTCTAATATGGCCGATAACAGCCACTATAGAGTTATAAATTTAGCAAGTGTCTGTGGATAGTTTGTTTTCCATGGCCCAGTAGAGCTTTCATGCCGAAGGGGACCTCTTCATCATGACTTGAAATGGAATGACTCTTGAAATAAGGAAGCCTTCCTGACCGTGCAGTCTATCACACTGTCCAATATGGTCGACGGCAGCCATTTGGGATTTTTATGATTCTGCATGTGTCTTTGGGAAATATGTTCTTTGTGGTCCTTTGGAGCTTCGGGAGCCTTTGCATCGTCCAAGCCTGTCCAATATGGTCGACAGCAGCCATTTGTTTTATTTTGTGATTCAGCATGTGCCTTTGGCAAATACATTCGTTGTGGTCCTCAGGAGTTTCGGGGACCTTCGTATCGTCAAAACGGTTTGATTTGCAGTTAGCATGTCCATTCCTATGCTCAGTAATGCCTGTTCTGATGGAACAGTACATGACATGTTCTTCCACGCTCCCAACTGGCGAAAATAATTGCTCAGTCACGGAGCCAGCATGAATGAACACGTGTGCCCACGCTTTCCTTGCTTCCTTCCTTCCTGTCTCTCTTTGTTAGACTTTTCCGCTTATCCTCTTATGAATTTCCACGCCATGTCAACTCTGTACTCTGTACTTGAACACACAAGACACCATCACAAAAAAAAGTAATTGAAAAATCCCTTCTATTTAGCCCGAAGGCGATTTTCTTTATTCCATGACCCGTATTTGAGTGACTGATTTATGTGTGTATACACTCTGAAGTGGTATCTGCCTCAGAGCAAAATCAACCCAAAGTGATTTTGAGTTCTTTTCACTGGAAGTGAAGGGATGATGAACGTGGCAAAAACTTCAGTCTTTGGACATACTGTGTTAAGCCATTTTAAGATACAATATTGTGTGCTGAACGTTATTTAACAGATAACGACACGGATAGACAGACACAGACAGACAGACAAACAGACAGACAGGTAAACATACACATATACACATGCAAGCGCGTACACACACACACACACACACACACACACACACACACACACACACACACACACACAGGCAGAGAGAGAGACAGAGACAGACAGACAGACATGTAGGCAGCGAGAGAGAGAGAGAGAGAGAGAGAGAGAGAGAGAGAGAGAGAGAGAGAGAGAGAGAAACGAACAGACCGACAGGCAGAGAGATTGAAAGAGAGAGGAGGAAAGTGAAAATTTTAAAAGTATACCTCTGAGATAGAGTGAAATTACTCCTGAAACATAGTTCGATCTAAAGTTCTTTGGCATTGAAATATAGTGCAAAAAAAAAAAAAAAAAAAAAACCAGCAAAAAGAAAGCAAATGTAACATACACAAACAGATAGGGCTGAAGGAACTTGTGAGAAAACGAAAACGTTTATCCACTACAAATACTGCAGTACTCGCGAGCACACACACACGCACACACGATTTCAAAATTCAAGATTTGATTAACCTTTGACCGCTGCTGGGGCATGAGGGATTTCAAACAAAAAAAAAAAAATGAAATAACTAAATCAAAGTTAACGTATGCATTATGCACACACACACACACACACACACACCACACACACACACCACGCGCGCGCGCGCGCGCACACAACACACACACACACACACACACACACACACACACACACACCACCTCCGTAGACACGCCCACAACAAGCTTCACGCTCGAGATAGCCAGCAAAACACAGGGACAGGTACCCCATGCTATGATTATAGACACGCGTGAGGTGTCAAGGGGAGATTTGTCACCCCAACGGACGGCCCCCCGGGGATAAGTTTGTCACCTCTAATCCCCCCCAAGACCAAAGCCAGGTCTACGCCTGTTTGAACACAAAGCCTCATCTCCCTCCCTCTGTCTGATCAGCCTGCCGGCAATGAGGATCGAAGCGTGGGCGGGGGAGGGGGAGGGGGAGGGGGGGACGGCGGGGGGGGGGGGGGGGCAGACAGTTCTGAATTGAGTTGCATAGGCTGTTCGTCTTTCTTTGTTTGCTTGTTTGTTTGCTTTATTTACCCACGTCTGATCAGATAACCCGCGTCCATACTGTACTCCAGAGCAGTTCAGAGATCTCTATCTGGAGCTTCTAATCTAATGCAACACATCATGGCAATATTATACGACTCGGACAAGACAAAATACCATTTGCTGGGACGACGGGAACAGGTCAAGATCTTCCGCCTGAGGACTGGACACAATCGCCTGCTCCACCACATGCACACAAAATTTGGCATTGGACAGAGTGGACAGTGCCCTCGTGGTGAGGGACCAATGACAACCGACCACATCCTTCAAGACTGTATGACGCATGCAGCATCCAGAAGGAAGTACTGGCCAACACCCCGACAGCAGTGGAAGCCAAGTTGTACGGCACCGTGGAGGAGCTGCGGTGGACGGCAGCCTTCATCGAGGACACCGGGCTGCTCATCTAACGGGAGGCGAACGAGGAAGAAGAAGATACGACTCGGACGTGTTCTTCAGGATCAGATCGCTTTTTAAGGGCTGGAGGAGGGAAAGGGAGATGGAGGCGGGGGTGGGGGGTGGGGGAGTCTGATCTTTTATGAATATCTACTGTGACCAGGAAACTGTGGAGAGAGTGGGGGCAGGGAAAACAGAGGTCGGGAGGGGGTGGGAAGGGGGGGGGCAGTGATGGGGGGGGGGGGGGGGGGGGTTAGCGAGCTTTTGTCTTGTTTAGCGACGCCTGCACTGAAAAAAAAGAAATGGAATGGGGGAAAGAGAGTGAGAGGGTGGGGATTTGTCAAATGAACATCTCCGTTTAGATGGGACGAGAGGGGAGAGGGAAGCGGGGGTGGTTGCGGAGAGAGGTGGAGAAGAACAAATGCACAGATTGCCTTCTTTATTTGCTGTACACGTAAGACTCTTTTTTTTTCAGTTCGGTGTTGTGCTGACTCGGGTGTTTTTAGAGTTTACATTGGTTGAAAGGGGCCTGGGAGGAGAGGGTGGGTGGGGAATTGGAACCGCCATCTTCTAAATCTTAGCCTCATAATGAAAATATGGTATAACTTGAGCCCCCACCCCCCACCCCTCTCTCTCTTATTCATCTCTTCTCTCTCTTCTCTCTCTATTCGATTTTCTTCCTTTCATGTCGACCATCGATGCTTTAAATGGTTTGTGACATAGACTCAAAATGCATAGAACTTTCATTTAGCATAATGCTTTTTGCGCTATAAGAAATCAAAAATTATCATCGTTATCATATATATCATCATCATCATCATCATCATCATTATTATTATGTTTACTTATAGCTGGTGCGAGAAGGCATCCCAACCAAACTACATGGAGTTCACTGTGTTTCTAAGATATTCATGATTTTATTGTTCGGACATGAAAGCAATAACATCTAAAAGAAGCCTCACTAACTAGACTATTTCCCATGATGATGCTCCACGTTTTCCACATCTAATCATTCCGAGGTGACAGAAACTGAAACATGAAAATAGAATACCTGTACATGCCACCTCGTGTGAAACTTAACCCTTGCCTTCCGTACCATGTATACAGTATAAGCAGTGTATCAATATTCACATCTGATACTAACATTGACACAGGCATATTATGTTCATTATGCAAAACCTATGAGCGTCAGCTTTTATAAGGATAGGTCGTAAAATGATTGGAGAGAGAGAGGAGAGAGAGAGGAGAGAGAGAGAGGCAGGGCAGACAGCAGACAGACAGACAGACAGACAGACAGGCAGGCAGACAGACAGACAACAGGCAGACAGACAGACAGACAGACAGGCAGACAGGCAGACAGACAGACAGAACTCATTTCATCGGCCTTATCCTCTCAGTGCACCAGCACCAGCAGGGTCCATGGAACTTCATGGTAGCGATGAACAAAAAGCCAAGAGCATTTTCAGAACAGATTATTATCACTTAAGTACTTGTATTGCTTGGATGCTCTTGTAGTTTTGGTTTATGGATAATACAAACATATGCAACTACATGAACTAGTAGCAAGCTGTATAACTAAAAGGTTGTATTGTATGTATTTGTGCTCTCACAAAGATCGTAACTCCTTGATGGATAGTTCTGCCCAGCTGTAACTAGCTAATTCTGTAAGTCCATTAACAACAAACATTGCTGTTTGAACCGTCTTCAGAGTTTACAGACAACCTGAGAGAGACAAACATGGTGGTGATGATTCAGAGTTTCTGTTGTGTGTTCAGATTGTGCTGTTTTGGTTTTTAGAATCCGGACTATGGAAATAAGGAGGCTGTGTTTACTGGAGGCTATAGTGGGGATGGGCAAGAATAGAAAACAGTCCGTTCTACTTCAAAATGTTAGTTCCAAGCCAGTCACATTCAACGTAGATTGTTTGGCATTACTTACATTGACTCGGGCCTAGCTCAGAGTTAAATGTCCTTGGACGGGATATTGACTGAGACACTTGATCGTTTGACGAACTTAGGAGCGAGTCACCGCGACCCAGAAAGGGCTATGGCGAACCCAATCAAGGTTAAACGTCGGATGAGCCAGGGTGTGTCCTTGTGACCTTGAATTATCTTAAAGGTTAAGTGACCAAGCATGGGCAAGGTGCCTAAGAGCGGGATATTGCTGCCCCGACCGAGGATGAAGTTCGAGTGGCGCATAACAGGTCCTGTTGATCCAGATCGAGATTAATGTCAGAACTGAGAATCAAATATGGCGATAGCGAACTTACAGCCAGGCAACATCGGAGGAGCACGTAATTAGGACTCGTTCTATAAATCTGTAGTGCCAGCATCCGCTCATGGTACCTTGTCTGTCATGTTTTACTGGACTTCCTTGGCATCAGGGTATTGAGTGAAAGTGAGTTCAGCTTCTCAGTCTAGATTTATTTCTTTAACTCTGTATATCAACATCTTCGTGTAACTCTTTTCATCTTCTAACCTTCTTTTCTTTTCCTTTTTTACAATTTTTTTTTTTAGGATTTAGAGAACTTGGGTTAGGGTATTCTTGTTTTGATTCTATATTATAAACTTCAGAAATTGCATACCTGCATTTAATTTCTGCTTTTGTTTTTATTTGTGTTGTTGGCACATTCTTGTAGGGCTCGCCCACCGTTCTTCCCTACCCATCATCTCATGGGTTTGTGACAAACCAAACTGGTTTTATTTTTTTAATTGTTTCGGATCGTTTGAAAACTAGCTGCTCCAGTTTGTTGCACTAATCAGGCTCATTGAGTCTGTGCAGCCCGACAGCTAATGGATTCAAGAGCCGTCCATAGGCTGTCCTTGTCTGGCAAACGGTAAAATTATGTCGAAAAAAAGTCATGACTGAATTTACCAATCAGAGAAATTTGAACGAAATTATTACAACTAAGAAAGGACATAATGAAGTACAACATTAACTGCAGCACTGACTCAATGACTGGATTCAACAGCATCCGTCAAATCTGAATAGAATTAGATAAACAAGAACGGAGATACTAACCCACTGGTTTGTGGCATTGTAATTTAATTTTTATGCTGTTTTACAACTTACATGCTGAGGCTTACAATTTCAAAGTTCAGTCTGTTCAGAATCGACCTAGAGGCTGTTTCTTGCTAGGAAATTGTATAGTTTAAGGGGGGAAACCGGAACCATGTGATAATTGATATTTTACGTAAACATGATAACTCAAAGAACGCGTGCGATGCAGTGTAAACAATCTCTCTCAAAATCTTAGGATATAAAGAAAATTTCAGTTTTGTAGAGACGCGCTTTGTTTAAAAAAAAAAAAAAAAGTACCGAGTTTACAAGCTTCGACATATTGCATGGCACATCACACACACACACACACACACACACAC
>CM065714.1:24417045-24437045 GCA_033310375.1 Conus canariensis | reverse complement strand
TGATTAAGATGATGCTACGGATTTCCATTTCGGCCTGAGACTACATGACAAGGCTGTACTCTACGCTTCCTTTCATAATATATCCCGGCGTCAACCAGGCCCGAGAGATACAGGCACCTGCAGTGTTGGTCAGGAAATTTGAGCAACACTCTCAGAAACGCATCCATTAAGTGGATGAAACTCGACTGTGTGGTCCCAGTCTTCCCAACTGAGTCCGCAGCAAACTCAACTCTGGGTAGGAGCCGGTCGGGGCAGAAAAACCCACGACCTCCCAGCCGGGAGTCCACGACGCTAACTACTTCGCCACGGCGGCTGGTCCCTCCAAGGGGTTCTTGATGGGGATCCACATGACCCAACAGAATCAGATCTGACAGAGCCGCTATTACTGACCGATGCTATGGCTGACGTGGTGACCGAGCTAACCGGCTGCGCCAGAGGATGGGAGTAGGTCTTTGGATTAGGTCCTGGTACCTATGGGATCTCTCCTGTTGACTCCACGCAATGGGGGTGGGGGTGGGGGGTGGGGGTCTGAATCTCCTTTTTTCGGTGCTCCCCCTGTTTTTAGGGACAAAGGAGCGCACTCCTTGGCTTGTCGGCTCGCCAGTAGTACTACTACTACTACTGCTATTGCCGCTGCTGCTGTTGTTGCTTCCTCTCCTCTTCTGTCCTTCTCCTCCTCCTACTGCTCCTACTAGTACAACTACGACTACTACAAGTACTTTTTGCTATTACTACTATCACCACCGCTACAACTACTGCTGCTGCTACTGCTGCTTATTAACTACTACTACTAACTACTACTATGGTCCTATCTACTTACTACTACTACTACTACCATGCTACCCTATGCTGTTGCCTACTACTACTACTACTACTACTACTACTACTACTACACTCACTATGGGGCGACGACAACAACGACGACGACGACGACGACAACTTCGACCACTGCTTGAGACTATGACCAAGACTAATACGACTGTTTTTTTTAATATATATATATATATATATATATATTTGTTTGGTACACACATTAGACTTCTACTCACTGCACTTGGCAACATTACATTATTATTATTATTAACAAATTATCATTCACTGGCTCACACTCTGTCTGTACAGTGGCATACACGCATAGCACACAAACAGTACTGACATACTGATGTGACATTCTGGACCGGAAGGTCACATGTGGATGACCACTTTGGAACAAATTGTCGCCATGTGTGTATGTGTGTGTGTGTCTATGTGTGCGTGTGCGTGTGTGCGTGTGTGTGTGTGGTGTGTGTGTGTGTGTATGCGTGCGTGCGTGCGTGTGTGTACGTGTGTGTGTGCGCGCGTGTGTACGTGTGTGTGTGCGCGCGTGCGCGTGCGCGTGTGTGTGTGTATGTGCCCGCGCGCATACGTGCGTGCGTGCGTTGGTGTGTGTGTGTCTGTCTGTCTGTCTGTGTCTGTGTGTGTGTCTGTTGTCTGTACGTACGTGCATGCCTGCTTGTGTGCGTGTGTGTGTGTGTGAACGCACGCGCGCACGAGTGCGTACGTACGTGTGCCCTCGCTTGCAAGCGCATAACTGCACATTGTAGGTGGCCACCGATGTATGTGCCAATGCTGGAATTTCTTAAACGGTTCAGCCAGGCATACACACACACACACACACACACACACACACACACACACACACACACACACACACACACACACACACACGCACACACACACAACACAACACAACACACAACACACACACACACACACACACACACACACACACACACACACACACACGCACACACAGATTTCAATACCATTGGGACTGTGCCACCCCGTAGGCCTAATCCCTGCCGTGCCAAAGAAGCAGGCTGTATGTGTGTGAGTGGAGGAGAACCGACTGCATGCTAGGCCTGTGAGAACTGGCTGGCCAGAGCTGTGGTACTACAGCTAGCTCCGTGGCCTTCACACCATAGTGGTGGTCCCGCTACCTCCGTGGCTGGCCTCACGTGCAATGCCTCAGACTCTCTGCTCCCTCAGGCTTGCAGGCGAATCAATGATCATGATGCTGGTGATGATGCCATCGGCATGTCTTCCTTGTTTGCGGGGGGGAGGGGGAGAAGGGGGGGGGGGATTGAGTCATGTGCCTGTATGTTTTATTCATTAAGAGTAGACAGGTTGGGAAGAAGGTAGGTGTGTGGGGGTGGGGGATGCTGATGCCTGAGGAAAAAGATTGGGTGGGGGGTTTGGGATGGAAGGGTGTGTGTGTGTGTGTGTGGTGTGTGTGTGTGTGTGTGTGTGTGTGTGTGGTGTGGGTGAGAGAGAGAGAGAGAGAGACAGAGAGAGAGAGAGATTGCGTTCACGCACGTGTGTGTATGTGTGTGTGTGTGTGTGTGTGTGTGTGTGTGTGTGTGCGTGCGCGCGCGCGCGCCCGTGCGTGCACGCATGTGTGCATGCGTGCGTGCGTGTGAGTGCACATGCATGCAAATACATGTATACATGTGCCCATGCTTGCAGGCGCGTTACAGCACATTGTAGGTGGCCACCGATGTGTGTGCCAATGCTTGATCTTTTTAAACGGCTCAGCCAGGCCACACACACACACACACACACACACCACACACACACACACACACACACACACACACACACACACACACACACAGAGAGAGAGAGAGAGAGAGAGAGAGAGAGAGAGAGAGAGAGAGAACTGACTGCATGCTAGGCCTGTGAGAACTGGCTGGCCAGAGCTGTTGTACTACAGCTAGCTCCGTGGCCTTCACACCATAGTGGTGGTCCCGCGCTATCTCCATTGCTGGCCTCACGTGCAAAGCATCAGACTCTCTGCTCCCTCAGGCTTGCCGGCAAATCAATGATCATGATGCTGGTGATGATGCCAACGGTATGTCTTTTCTTCCTTGTTTAGTGGGTGGGAGTGAGTCTCGTGTCTCATATGTTTTATTCATGAATTGAGAGTAGACGTGTTGGGAAGTTAGGCGGGCCGGGGGTGGGGTGGTGGTGGGGGGAGGTGGATGCCTGATGAAAGAGAGTGTGGTGGGATGGGAGCGGGGTGGGGGTTGGGGAGGGGGGGGGGTTGGGGATGGAAGGCGGTAGATGTAGACCTTTTTTATTTGAGGAAGATGAAGATGTAACTTTGAATTTCTCTCTCTGTCTGTCCGTCTGTCTGTCTGTCTCTCTCCTTATTCTTAGTTCATTTGAAGTTCAAAAGTTCAGTTCAATAGCACTTCTCTTTCTCTGTCTCTCTGTCTCTGTCTCTGTCTCTGTCTCTCTCTCTCTCTCTCTCTGCTGTCTCTCTGTCTGTCTGTCTCGCTCTGTCTCTCTCTCTCTCTCTCTCTCCCTCTCTCTCTCTCTCTCTCTTTTCTAGTTCAGTTCGATCCAATAACACTCTGCAGATTCCTATAGTAATTAATTTGTACGTTTATGAACCGAATCAAAACAGATCATAAGCTCGCTACTTGACACACTGCGCGATATCATGTAAAACTAATCAAATGAAAATGCACAGACACGTTTGAGGACCCATGTAATTCAGATATCACTGTCCACACACACTCTCTTAGAGCGAATACATCACCTCTCTCTCTCTCTCTCTCTCTCTCTCTCCTCTCTCTCTCCTCTCTCCTCTCTCTCCTCTCCTTTGAAAAAAGGGACATTCTACGATTCCCACATGAAAAAAGAAAGTGTAGCATATATTTCCATGTTAAGTTCGAATTTTGACTCATTCGATTTTGACTCCTGCACATTTCTAAGTTTGCTGAACTGTAATTTCCAGTTTATTTCTCTATCATTTATTTTATTCCACAGACTACAACACTTCGATTGTGATCCCTCCCGAGAAAGAATTTCATTTTATGAACTAGTAGCGTTGCTTATTGACCGGTTCACTTTACATGCTTTTGTTGCATGGACATTGGTTTCATCCCAAATAGTGACTGTTACTGCAGGTGGCCTTTGGTAACTTTTTTCATGGCTTGAGTACAACTTACATGAAGTTACGTGAAGAAATGTAAAAGGTCTTCTACAAAGCAAGTTGATTTTTTTCCCCGTGTGTGTGTCATTCATTTAACGTCTATCCACTAATCGTGGTATTGGACGACTAAAAAAGTCGTGCCGAAAGAGAGAGATAGGGAAAGAAAGAGCGTATGTGCTTATGCTTGTGCACGCACACGTATGTGTGCATGTGCGTGTGCTCGTGTACGTGTATACATATGCGAGTGTGTTTGAGTATGTGTGTGTGTGTGCCTATGTGTGTGCTTATATGAGTGCTTATATGAATAATAATGGTAATTACAAAACACTTAAATTTTTCAAGTAAGTTTCAAAGGAAAAAGGAAGTTAGAATCTTAACAAAACTAATTGATTTAACAACCATCAAGGCACAGAAACTTAACCTTTCTCAGTCCTTGTCACTTTTGAGCTTTGTACATTATTCCATCTTCCCTCCCCACACATATCCCCCATCCCCGCCACACACACAAAAAAGGAACCTATAAATACTTCCTCAATGGAGTGCGCTCTAAGCATACAAAAAACTCATATGTTAGAGCTGGTGAGTCAAAGATGGCCTGTGCACTATTTTGCCTCAACACTGGAATTATTTTTTTCATGTCTTGACATGTAACTATGATCACGCGTTATTTTCTTTTTTCATAAACACACTATGTTTTTAACATATTTTGTTTTAAAAGCATCAAGTTTCCACCTATTCATCAATGAAAGTATATTTTTATTTAAACTAAAATTATGTTGAATGATTTTAATATAAAAAATATCAAACTGATTTTCATTATCATGTTCTATCATTCTGTCTTTGAAAGTTTTCCAAATATGTGTTTTAACTAACTTGCACTGCTCATGTACCGATAAGGGTAGTTTTTTCGGTGTATGTGTGCGTGCGTGCGCAACCACGAACATACCTGTGTTTATTTGTGAATGTATGTTTCTCTTAGAAATTCATGGCACTAGTTCTATTGTCATTCAAACTGAAACCGAAAGTCCGAATACTGAACAGATTAAGCTCTGTCATTCGGAAAACAAGAGCAATCACTCTTTCACACAGCGTGGGATACGAATCGAAAATCCGGTTTCTGCATAAGACGTGATGCAACCATTTGGCATTTGACCGGAAACTATGTGACTAATCAGAATCTTCCACAGTGTGACGGCGCACCTGCTCACACGATCACCTCTCTTTCTGCACAGTCAATGTTTCTATGCTTACATCATCACAGACTCAGCATAAGAAGCACTCTAACTGTTCGGTTAGGAACAAAAAAACACTGACGTGTTCAAAATCATACCTTATCAGTTTCAGCGGTAGAATAACGTTTAATAAAGAATACAGAAATGAGAACAATTGCAGTCTTCCTATTCGTACCATACGAATTCCAGCAGAAAAATGACCTTTGATAAACAACATAGAATACGACGGACAGTCGAGGAAAGCTGTATAAAAAATCGAAAGTTTACATTCAAACACGAGGATTAACGGCATTTCCTATACACACACGCACGCACGCACGCACGCACGCACGCACGCACGCACACAAACACACACACACACACGCATGCACGCACGCACACACACACACACACACACACACCACACACACACACACACACACACACACACACATTCATGTGCTCGCGTGCACACACACACACACACACACACACACACACACACGCACACACACACACACACATTCGTGTGCTCGCGTGCGCACACACACACACACACACACACACACACACACACACACACCACACACACACCACTCCTCTCTCTCTCTCTCTCTCTCTCTCACAGAGAGAGAGAGAGAGAGAGAGAGAGAGAGAGAGAGAGAGAGAGAGAGAGATTTTGTTTTTAATATGATAATGTCACCCGACGAATTCATAAGATGGGATTCTCTTCTGGAACATCATCAATGCCCTACGTTTGCAACATACCCGACGGAAGGCCACCAGTCTCATGGAGAACAACAAATTCCATGTTTGGATGGGATGGGGAGGAGAGGAGGGGGTGTAGGGTGATCCCTAGGTCATGTGTTTCACTTTAGTGCTAGCAGTGTATCACACCACTAATATACTTATCTACCGGGCTAGATGTGATATAACCCAGTCATACCTCTATATAACCGTGTCATATGTCTAGATACAATGGGGGATCACTCATATCGAATGGAAATCTTTCTTAAATTACGAAACCAAAGGGATGTTCATGAATTAATTTGAATGGATAATTGAGCTGACCAAGGGGGCGCGGATAAGTGGATCTGAGATAATGTAGTGAAGAAAATTAATCACAGTGGATGACGTGAGAGGTAAAGGGGTCAAGCTCCACGAATGGTACAAGAGTTCAGTCAGTTGAATGTCAAGTGTCGTCCAGTCCAGTTGTCTGTGTGGAAAGAATCTGAACCTAAAACCCGAAAAGAACTGCATGAATCAGCTAATATGTGGCAAAGTACAGTGCAGTGCTTCTGAAATAGACTACGCGATTTTGCTTTTAATGTGCGGAAGCAGAGCTTAACTTTGTTAGACGTTACAGCCAACAACCAGATTCCGCACCTGGTTGTGCGGAGCCTGGTCACTAACCTAGTTAGGTCCCACGAACCACTTCTGGCAACCGTCAAACGACGGAAGATGGCATGGTTTGGACACGTCATTCGTCACAACACCCTCTCCAAAACCATCCTTCAAGGTACCGTTGAAGGAGGGCGCAGACGAGGACGGCAGAGTAAGAGCTGGTCCGACAATATAAAGGACTGGACCAAAATGACCATGCCAGATCTTCTCACGACAGCCACCAACTGAAGAGCCTGGAGAGAAACGGAGGCTGCCTCATCACGTCCCCCCAACGACTCCAGCGGTCAGGGGAATGGCTGACTGACTGACTGACTGACTGACAGCCAACAACAAACGACGTGAGAGAAGAAGAAGATGATACCCCCGAAGGTGCAAGTGGGACCCAGAGAGAACAGCACTTCTCTGGGTGCTACTCGCATGCATCTTCGGGTGTATCTTTGTCTTCTGCACTCACGTCGTTTGTTGCTGGTTGTAACGTCTAACAGACGTCAGCTCTACTTGCTCATGTGTCTTTGCGTTTTGTGCTCTTTCTTTAGAATAATACCAACATGTTGTTCTACGAAACATTTCATACAGTGTTTTACGTTTGATGTACATCTGACATGTCACGTGATGTACACTTCTATTTAATTGATGTATTTGGGCTGTAATGTTACCTCTTTTCCTTAACGCAGACTTGAACCCCAGCGCACATTCATTCGACAGAAAAGAAGTACCGAAAGTAAGTCCATTTGTTACGTACATATCATATGTATGTTGAAGTGTTGGAAGATATATGCACATCGCATGAAAAACTTCTTCCTCACCATGTCTGTGATGCTAAGGAAGAGAATGGCAGGAAAGAGGCTGCCTCCGGACACACATGATCACCGTTGATTCCGATTTTCCCCAGAGACAGAATCGTCCTTGTCAACCTTAAAAACAAACAATTCTAGCATTCATGCACTTACGAATACAACAATACGTTCAAGACAGATTTTAAGATCACTGAAAGAGAAGCAATCTCAGAGAGAGAGAGTCAGCTAGGCTGAAAGATGTTGGTAAGTTGTTTATACCATTTTCAGATCAGGTGGACTTCAACTGTGCTGCCTAAAGCATCATAGAGACATGCATTGTATTTCATAGTCTTTCTCTCTCTCTCTCTCTCTCTCTCTCTCTCTCTCTCTCTCTCTCTCTCTCTCTCTCTCTCTCTCTCTCTCTCTCTCTCTCTCTCTCTCTCTCTCTCTCAGTCTCTGTGTGTGTGCAATTTTTCATAAGCCAAATTTCCAAAATGCTATAGTCATAATCGACCAGGGTTTTACTTTTGTTTGTTTGTTTGTTTGTTTGTTTTTCACAAGAGTGTCTTCATATTTTGCATACTCATATCATTGTCGTGCACCATGACGTCAGAACATTTATCGATCTTGGTTGCTTTTCATTGCCCCACAACAAAAATATATATTATGATAGCGCTGTTGTTTCAGTTGTTGCTGTTGCTCTCTCTCTCTCTCTCTGTCTATGTCTCTGTCTCTCTCTCTCTCTCTCTCTGTCTCTGTCTCTGTCTCTCTCTCTCTCTCTCTCTCTCTCTCTCTGTCTCTCTCCCAGCTATTTATATACTCTGTCTCTGTGGGTGTGGGTATGGGTCTCTCTCTCTCTCTCTCTCTCTCTCTCTCTCTCTCTCTCTCTCTCAAACATACACGCCACACACCACCACCACCACCACCACTACCACCACCAGCTACAACAACAGCAACAACAACAACAACAACAATAACAACGACAACAACATCAGAAATAACAACGAAGTCCAGAGTCACAGACCAACAGGCAGAAGTCACTCAGGTTGATAGACAGCAAGCACAACAAAAAGACACCGTGTGGACAACACAGCCAGGTGCAACGCTACTTGTTATGCAGTGATCTCCGACCCTCCCCCATGCCTGCCCTCTCCCCTCTCGCTATCAGCCTCCCCCCCCCCCCCCCCTCCTCTCCCATACATGCACACAGACATATGCACCTCTGCCAGTCACTGATGAAGACCAATCTTCATGTTTAATGTCATGTTCATGATAATGCCCTTCTCCTCTACACACACACGCGCGCCCGTGCGCGCGTGTGTGCGCGCGCGTGCGCAGACACGCAGACACACACACACACACACGCACACAAATACACGCACACACACACATATACACACACGCACGCGCACACACACACACACACACACACACACACACACACACACACACACACAGCACACACACACACACAGACACACACACACACACACACACACACACACACACACACACACACACGCACGCACGCACACACACACACACACACAGTCACTGACCAAGACAAATCTCGTTCACTTTTCACGTCATGTCCATGACATCTCGTTCCCATTCTCTTACACACACACACACACACACACACACACGCACACGCACACGCACACACACACATACACAAATACGCGCGCGCGCGCACGCATGCACGCACGCATGCCCGCGCGCGCACTCACACACACGCACACACACCCGCGCGCGCACGCACACACGCATGCACGCACGCGCATGATACACACACACACACACACACACACACACACACACACACACACACACACACACGCTGGCCAAGCCCCGATCTTTTTTCCACAGTTTCATGCTCTGTCCACGCTATCCCCCCCCCTCCCCCCCTCCCACACACACACACACACACATACACAAACCTCTCCCCAGCCACTGACCAAGCCCAATCTTTTTCACGTTTCAGTGACCATGAGCGGCTTGGGCGGCAGCTTCACTGGGTCGGAGCGAACGCCTGGTCAGTCTTGTCGTGTCCAATGAAGTGCGTCAGCCAGCCACACAGAAAGGATTGAGAAGGGGGTGGAGGAAGAGAGAGAGAGAGAGAGAGAGAGAGAGAGAGAGAGAGAGAGAGAGAGAGAGAGAAGGAAAAAAAAAACGGGGTGGGTGGGTCGCGAGGGGAGGGGGTAGGTAGGGGACGGGGAAGTGAGCGGGTTGTTGCGAACCCGAAGCTCCTACCACCACGGCTTTTCCATCCCCTAAAACAACAGCAGCCTACCCGGCCTGGCCATGTTCCAGAGAGAGGTGCCGCTCCAACACGCACCCACCAGTCTGCCTGGCGCCACCACCTCGGCCAGTGCTCAGGCCTCGCGGAGGTCAGTACCAGAATCGAGAGCACCACCACCGCCACCACCACCAACAGCCAAAACAGCAGCGTCGGCGTCGTCGTGGTCGTCATCCTCGCCGGGTGGCAGCAGCGGTCAGCAGGCAGCAGAAGCTAGGCCGCTCACCATCGCCACGGCCTCCCCCCCAGCCCGGGGAAGATCCCCCCCTGACAGGTCCAGGCCCACCGCTACTAGCAAGCCGACAGCCTCCGCGCCCTCCACGCCTCGCGGGGAGAGAGACAAGTTGAGAGATCGAAGCGCGAAAGCCGCCACGCTTGACAGACCGTCGACCGAGAGGAAGGGGAGAGAGGGAAAGAGGGGGCAGACATCAACGACGACAGGGCGAAGGACTCGATCACTCAACCGGAGCTACGGCAAGCGGTTCTCCGCCCCGCCCCCAAGCAGCGGCAGCGGTTCACGTGCGTCGTGTGAGGGGGGAGAGGCGGAGCTGTCGGTGGACGCACGTGCCCCCGGGGTGATCAAGCTTTTCGGGGAGTCCGTGGTGCAGGGAGCTCAGTACAAAGCGGTGTTAGCCTCCACCAGGTCTACCTGCCAGGAGCTGCTCAAACAGGCTTTGGAACGTTACGGGTTACCTGCCGACTCCTATCCCCAGTACGTCATCTGTGACGCCGTCGGTATCGTCAACCATCCGCAAAACCCCATCCCTGCCGAGGACACCGCTGTTTCGAATCCTCGAGATGAGGACGACAACAACTCTGACCCTTCCTATGCCAGCATAGGAGATGTAGTTGCTGACTGCGGGGCTTCAGGCGGAGCTAAAAGTGGTGCTCAAAGTTCAGGATGGATTCCAGTCTCCACACGGATTCTGGACTGTTCCGATCGTCCACTGGAGCTGCAGATGTTCTGGAAACCCCCCGAAGGTCTCAGCAGAAGGTTCGAGTTACACAGACGTGATGACGTCATCAAACAGAAAGGCGTTGATGACACGTGTGGTCTCAACGACAACGCGCGGAGGATCATGATGTCCAAGGTTCCCCCTGGTGCCATTCCTCCTCTTGCCCTCCCTGTCGTCTCCCCAGACACAGAGAGGAGGAATGAAGGGAACTACGTTCGGACAGCACCAGACGGCAGAGTGATACAACCCCAGTCCTCCCGCAGTGAGAACTACGTCAGCAAGGCTTCCCTGGACTCGGAAGTCAAGTATGCCTTCTTGTGCCCCTCTATGTACCCCTACCTTCTGACCCTGCGCGGTCAGGACATTCAGAAGGACCTGGTGTTGTACCCCCTCAAATCCAAGACGCTCACCGTGGGCAGAAACCACAGACATTCCCGCGCTGATGACATCGGCCTGCTGGCTGATGACGTGCAGGATGTCCACTGTCTCATCCACCTCAGGACGTTGCCGGCAGACCCCAGCTCAGTTCCCGACGGTGACAAACGGCACTACTGGTACTGCCTGCACGTGGAACTCGTTGACCGAGCCGTTGTGTTCGTGAACGGAGTACGGGTGGAAAGTTCCGCCACTGTCCATCCTGGTGACCTTCTGGGCGTGGGTCACAAGTACCTCTTTCTGTACAAAGATCCCACCGGGGGCTATGACATCCCTGAGTCGCTGCCCTGGTACCCTGGGGCCTCCTCCCTGTACGCCAAGGTCAACAAGACAGGGTCAGGGACATCAGGGGGTCATTCAGGCACCTCCGGGGGACAGTCTGGGGGACCTGGTGGCACGGAGAGCCTGGAGCTGGACACCTGTGAGCAAGACGTGCTGAAGGCTTTGGTGGCTGAGGTGAACAGCCAGGAGTACATTGATCTGGAAGACGGGGACCAGAATGCTAGGTAGGCTTTCAGTGTGTGTGTGTGTGTGTGTGTGTGTGTGTGTGTGTGTGTGTGTGTGTGTGTGTGTGTAGTGTGTGTAAGTGTGTGTGCGTGAATGTGTGTGTGAGTGAGGGGTGTGTGTGTGTGTGTGTGTGTGTGTGTGTGTGTGTGTGTGTGTGTGCGTGCGTGCGTGAGTGCGCGCGCTTGTGTATGTGTGTGTGTGTTGTTGTTGTTGTTGTTCTTGTTCTTGTTCTTGTTGGCTATATTTTTTTTTGGTAATTAACAATTGCTTTCACTTCTGCTTCTACAGTTACAATGGTTATCATGGTAATAAGGACGGTAATTGTCTTGTTTTTGTTGTTGTTGTTGTAGTTGTCGTTGATGTTGTTCGTGTTGTTCTTGTTCTTGTTGCTCTTGTAACTTCTATTGGAAATTAACTTTTCGTCAGTTGTTACAGTAAATCTGCCTCTGTTGTTGTTCTGTTGTTTGTCATCGATGCTGTTTTTGTTGTTGTTGAAAGATGAATTTGGTTTTTGTTGTTGATTGACTGGTGTTTCCTGTGTTGTTGGTGTCGCTGCTTTTGGCAATTTATTTTGACTAAAAACTGTTTTCTTCTATCCAGTCATGCAAAAAATAATGTTTTTTCCCTATCCTCCCTCCATACTGTATGGTATGGCATTGCTTTACGTTGTGTTTGTTGTTGTTTTTGCTTGTTGTTTTTGTTGTGTTGTGTGTTGTGTGTGTTGTGTTGTGTTGTGTTTGTGTTGTGTTGTGTTGTGTTGTGTTGTGTTGTGTTGTGTTGTGTTGTGCTTGTGCTGTGTGTGTATGCTGTACTGTGCTGTGCTGTGTTGAGCTGTGTTGTGCTGTATTGTGTTGTGTTGTATGTTACTCAGGGCAAAGGTTCTCAAAACATATCGTCTCCACCATTTTGTTCTCTTTATTTTTCTGTCCAGATTCTACAGTTTTTAAAAAGAGGATTGTGGACTATTATTGCTATGGGGTCTTGACGTGCGACAAGTGCGTGCTCCATGTGACACTTGGTTCCTTGGCTTAAAACCAACCCGAAAGACTAGCACCCTGACTCATTCATAGAAATTCATTATCAGATGGAAGAGATGGACTCTGTGTGTGTGTGTGTGTGTGTGTGTGTGTGTGTGGTGCGTGCGCGCGCGGCGCGCGCGCGCGCGTGATAGGCGTGGTGCGTCTGAGGAAGGGGGTGGGGTGGGGGAAAGAATGTGAATGAAAGGGAGGAATAGGATGGGAGAGGGACGGCATGAAAGAAAGGGGGCTGCAAAAAAAAAAAAAAAAAAAAAAGGAATTCTTGCTTCTGGGGTCAACTCATTATTCCACTTTTCAGCTCAAGTTCCACAAAGTTGCTTGTTCCATTGTTGCTGTTTCTGTTGCTATATTTGCTGCTGGCTGCTGTTGCTACTTTTGCTGTTGCTATCGTTACTACTGCTGCCACTACTTCGGCTTATACCATGCTTACCATTGTTGCTATTGCTGCTGCTGCTGCTGCTGCCTGCTGCTGCTGCTTTTACTAGTAGTAGTAGTAGTAGTGGTGTAGTAGTAAGTAGTAGTGTGATAGTAGTAGTAGTTGTAGTAACTATTGCTGCTGCTGCTTCTGCTGCTTCTGCTGCTGCTTTTACTGTAGTGTAGTAGTAGTAGTAGTAGTAGTAGTAAGTAGTAGTAGTAGTAGTATAGTAGTAGTATGTAGACCTGCCAATAGAACTTTAACATTTACGGTCCCCTACCCTCGCAGACCTCACACTTTGTCAGAGAGATCGAATCTACCAGGTAATCATTGACAACAGACAAAAATCAACGAGGACGTGTGTGTATGTGTGTAGATTCGTGTGTGTATGTGTGTTGTGTGTGTGTGTGTGTGTGTGTGGTGGTGCGTGCGTGCGTGCGTGCGTGCGTGCGTGCGAGCGTGCGTACGTGTGTGCGTGCGTGCGTGTGTGTGTGTTGTGTGTGTGTGTGTGGTGGCGCGCGCGCGCGCATGAGTGTGTATGTGTGTGTGCGTGAGTGCGTGTGTGATATATATATATAATATATATATATATATATATATATATATATATAACGAGGACGTGTGTGTATGTGTGTAGATTCGTGTGTGTGTGTGTGTGTGTGTGTGTGTGTGTGTGTGTGTGTGTGGTGTGGGTGGTGTGGGTGGTGCGTGCGTGCGTGCGTGCGTGCGTGCGTCGCGTGCGTGCGTCGCGCGCGCGCGTGTGTGTGTTGGGGTGTGTGTGTGTGTGAAAGAAGTGGCATCGGTCGATTTGTCGCTCCCATCCACCAACGTCCCCATATCGACGTCTCCAGGTGGACAACAAACAGAATGCCCAGGGAAAACCCGTTCGCAAACGATGTTTAAAAATTGTGTACAACGTTGAACGTATTCACATGTGCAAGGAACGATTTAAGTGCGCAACATCCTCGTCCCTTTCTCAGACTCTGGGTATTTCATGGTTTGTGTCTGTCACTGCTAATGCTATGTCCATATGACCAGTGGATTATAAGGTTATAGCTTCGTTCAGGATCTTGTTTTACTACCATGTGTCATTGTTGGTTATGATGGGTCCACTGGATGTTAAGACTACAGCTTCATTCGGGGCTTAATTTCATGACAATGTTTCATAATTGGCGGATGATGTGCCAGTCTGTCCAGTGGATGGTAGGGTTTTGCTTCTTTCACAACTCTGTTGTACTACAATGCATCATTGCTGCCACCGATGAGTACAATGGGTGTGATGAATAATAGCATGATTCGGGACTGTCGTTCACTGCAATGTGTCTGGACTGCTTATAGTGTGTCTTAGTGTCCACTGGAGGTTAGGATTACGGCTTCATTCAGGACTTTGTTTCACCACAATAATCATGTCATTGCTGCAAATGATGGCTGCATGTTTCCATTGGGTATGTGGATCATTCTGGGGACAATGGATGTTATGAAACACTGCCAGTGGTGTGTCTTGGTGTCCAGTGGAGGTTAGGATTACGGCTTTGTTCAAGACTTTGTTTCACCACAACATGTTGTTGCTGCAAACGATGTGCGAATATATATCCACTGGGTATTATTATTATTATGATCATGGTATCTATCGTTTATGATTTTACCTTAAGACGATGTGTCAGCACTAATGGAATGTGTGTGTATATGTGTGTGTGCATGCGCATGTGTGACCACACACACACACACACACACACACACACACACACACACACACACACACACACACCTACATACATACACGCGTTCGCGCGCGCGCGCGCGCGCGCGCACACACACACACACACACACACACACACACACACACACACCACACACACACACACACACACACACACACATACTCAAGAAGAGAGAGAGAGAGAGAGAGAGAGAGAGAGAGAGAGAGAGAGAGAGAGTTTGGCCTTTTAGGAAGGGGTGAGTGAAAATGAAACAAATACTTAACGAAATACTGAAAGAAAATATACTGATAGGAACATTCAATAGGTAGCTGTTTCTCGAAATTCAAATACTTAATAGACCACAAAAACAAGGACAAATGAGAGAGAGAGAGACAGAGAGAGATTGAATGAATGAATGAATGAATGAATGATGAATGAATGGCATTCATACAGAGAGACAGACAGACAGACAGACAGACGAGAGAGAGAGAGAGAGAGACAGACAGACAGACAGACAGACAGACAGACAGACAGACTGACAGACAGACAGAGACAGAGAGAGAGAGATTAGTTTGCATGGTCAGAAAATAGCAGTCCGGCACTCTCTCTCTCTCTCTCTCTCTCTCTCTCTCTCTCTCTCTCTCTCTCTCTTTTCTCTCCCTCTCTCTCCTCTCCCTCTCTCTCTCTCTCTCTCTCTCTTTCTCTCTTTCTCTCTCTCCCTCTTGTCTCAAGACATGACCACTGTCAATGCCACAACACATCCTTGTCTCGCTCGTGCAGCTCGGCCAAGGTGCCATTGACGGTGCCTTACCCCCAGGAGAGGGAGGGGGAGGTGCTGGACCATATTACTGCCATCAGCTGCAGCAGCCCCTCCGACTTCCCCCTCACCACCACCGTCCTCCTCCTGGGTTGCCATGGATACGCTGCCAGGACCTTCCCCCCTGCCCATATGGCCGGCTTCTTTCGGAGACTTCTCAGAGCCGTTCGGAACCGTGTCAGCGTGAGTACCTGGTGTGCAGGGGGGGGGGGGGGGGGGGGGTTGGTTGGGTGGGGGTGGGGGTTGGAATGTGCAGGGGTGACGGGGTGGGGAGGGGCTGTTTGGGTGGAGGGGGGGGCGGAGATAGCCGGCTGGAGAGCGAGAGCGAGAGAGAGAGAGAGAGAGAGAGAGAGAGAGAGAGAGAGAGAGAGAGAGAGAGAGAGAAAGTATGAGCAAAGACACTTTCCGACTCCGGGTTATTCATGTTTCTGTGTGTTCTGACTCAGAGTCTAATGAAATTTATCTGAGGGGAAATTTTCGGCCAGCTACTGCTGGTCTTCATCAGCCCAGACTGACTGGTTGTTGTGGTGGGTGTTGGTGTCCTCTGAGTTGTCATCTCTGGTGGAGTGATTGGTGTTCAGCACACACTTGTACATGGGGGGTAGGTCATAGCCACAGTCTCTGATCCCATTCCTAGATGTCAAAGTTCAAAAAACCAACGAGGGAACCATGGAAACATCGGTATACCGCAAACCAACCCATACTGACCAATATCTACACTTTTACTCAAACCATCCATTACAGC
Source organism: Conus canariensis (assembly GCA_033310375.1). Lineage (NCBI taxonomy): Eukaryota > Metazoa > Mollusca > Gastropoda > Neogastropoda > Conidae > Conus > Conus canariensis. Next base: position 24,420,764 of record CM065714.1, on the reverse strand, counting down.
ATAAACGTTCAGTTGTCCGAACTCTATTATACAGAGCAAAAACCCACTGCACCTCAGAACAGAATAAACTGAAAGAAGAACGCCACGTCAAGACAGCTCTGAAAGCCAACGGTTATCCTTCCTGGATTTTCAACACCCCCAAACAGAAACAAAGGCATCCCAGCGAAAAGAAGTCCATCACTATCAGCATGCCCTATGTTAAAGGGATGTCAGAGCACCTGTCAAGGACTTTCAGCCTACACGGCGTTCAAGTGTTACACAAACCAGTGAATTCCATACGATCACAGGTTATAAAAGTCAAGGACAGAACAGAGTTGGAAAAGAAAAGTGGTGTGGTGTATCACATTCAATGTGAGGAGTGCAGTGAGGACTATATTGGAGAAACTGGTCGGCCTTTGAAAACAAGCCTAAATGAACACACTACCAAAACTTCTGCATATTATGAACATCTGACAACAACAACTCACCATACGAACAAGTTTCAAGCCACCATAATTGCAGCTGAATCACAGTTCACAAAAAGGAAAGTGAAAGAAGCAATAGAAATCAGGGAGAGAAAACCAAGTTTGAACACAGACTGTGGCTATGACCTGCCCCCCATTTACAAGTGTGTGCTGAACACCAATCACTCCACCAGAGATGACAACTCAGAGGACACCAACACCCACCACAACTACCAGTTAGTCTAGGATGATGAAGACCAGCAGTAGCTGGCCAAAAATTTCCCCTCGGGTAAATTTCATAGACTCTGAGTCAGAACACACAGAAACAAGAGAGAAATTTGTCATGTATTTCAGAATGTGTATGGGTGGTCATGTGCGGGCGTGTGTGTGTGTGTGTGTGTGTGTGTGTGTGTGTGTGTGTGTGTGTGTGTGTGTGTGTGCATTGGGTTATTATGTGTGGGCATGTGTGTGCGCGTGCGCGTGTGTGTGTATGTGCGTGTGTCTGCGTGCGTGCATGCTATGTTGTTCATCTGTGTCCTGCACATGTCCGTGTGTGTTTGTGTGAATGTGTGTGTGTGTGTGTGTGTGTGTGTGTGTGTGTGTGTGTGTGTGTGTGTGTGTGTGTGTGTGAGATCAAGAATGTGTTTGAATGCCATGTAAAAGCCAGACACAGGTGATCAATTCGGAGGATTCAATCAAATTGACTCCAGTAACATCACACCTTGTAGTTTTTAATGACAACGGTATAAATACCTATGGTGACGACCTAATACACGGTGTATTAGGTTCTTATTTGTATCAGCGGACAGAGAAGTATAACAGGACATGTAGGTCTGCTACGGATTAAGACAGTCAAAAATGAACTCTGAGGGTTTCCCCCTTCGAGCTTCTAAGGGCATCCCACGCCATCAGATCAGTTGATTGCTGGTCAGATAATTAACATACATTCACTCTTACTTACTCTCTCTTCCTCTCTGTCTCTGTCTCTGTCTGTCTGTCTGTCTGTCTGTCTGTCTATCTCTCTCTCTCTCTCTCTCTCTCTCTCTCTGTCTCTGTCTCTGTCTGTCGCTCTCTCACTATTCTCTCTCTCTCTCTCTCTCTCTCTCTCTCTCTCTCTCTCTCTTTCCCATTGATTCTGTCTCTCTCTGTCAGTCTGTCTGTCTGTCTGTCTGTCTGTCTGTCTGTCTGTCTCTCTCTCTCTCTCTCTCTCTCTCTCTCTCTCTCTGTCGCTGTCTCTTCCTCTCTCTCTCTGAGTGAGTCAAGTTTGTTAATTTTGGATGGAGAGGCGTGGAGAGAGGAGCGGTGGAGGCAGAGTGGGGAAGGTGAGGGTGAGGGGGGGGGGGGGGGAAGCTGCTCTGACTGACATTCAAAGAAGGACCCTCTTGCTTTCTCTCCCGCCGCCCCCCCCCCCCCCCTCCCTTCCGTTCCACGTGACTATTCAACAGGCGGTGATGTGACGATTGGGGTGGGGGGGGGGGGGGGGCGTGGAGGTGGCGTGATATCACCTGGTATGGTTTGACCTAGCGTCATGTGATGTGCCGTGAAGAATCGGAATGAACATGAGCTTCTGGTTGGCAATAACGAACCTAAAATCACTTTGTCAGATGGACTTCTTTTTTTTGTACTGACAGAAGAACATGGATCGTAGGCAAGCCGTAAATGATAGTTAGTAAAACAGAGAACCGAGAATTGTTGAGCCGGTTGGCAAGGTTTACAACAGAATCGTGTCTAAGTTATTTGAACAAGCCGACTGAAGAGCCTTCCTGTGGGAGCTGATGTGCTTCAGTAGCAGTTGTTTGATACTTTCGGTGCAGTTTATTTTCATCTGGCTTAGTGCACTTGTAACGAGACTGTGTTTTTTTTCTCCCTCTGTTTCAAGATCATGACAAAACATCATGAGCTTACTATAATGATTGGTTGTCTTTTTTTTTATCGAATCTTTGATGTTGGTCAATAGATAAGGTCAAGTCTAGAATGTGTAGTATTTCTTTTTAATAGGAAACTTGCAGGTTTTGTTTCTCAGCCCTGATGTACCTTCAGTACACACACGCACGCACACACACACACACACACACACACACACACACACACACACACACACACACACACACACACACACACACACACCTTCTTCACCCTCTCCTCATTCTCTTCTCGTGGTCGGCTGGGAAGTAAACAACATGAAGTGATTTGATTGTTAAATACCATGGCGTCGTTTCTGAGATTTCTGAATGTATGTCTTGTTAAATACCATTGCGTCGTTTCTGAGATTTCTGTATGTATGTCTCTTTAAATACCATTGCGTCGTTTCTGAGATTTCTGTATGTATGTCTTGTGAAGAGTGCTCCCAGTTTCCGTTTACCTGTCTCTAAGAATACGATCCCCCTCATTCTCTGTCACATGGATTCCTCTCTACTTACATGGTAGAGTATCTTTTGTTTTCGCTAGCAGTAGTACCACACTGTGCTTAGTCGTAGGACAGAGCTGTCACGTGGACCTACTCCGTGCAGAAGTCAGGGTGTTTTCTGTTTATTTTCTGGACAACTGATTTGTGGTCAGGCAGTGTCTGGCACTGGAATACTGCCATTTATGAATACATGGAGCACTTTTGGGGGTTAATATGATTGGCCTTTATAATATTCTAGATGTATAAGACAGATAGATGGATAGAGAGGTAGTCAAGGTCCCTCTTTAAATGTATTGAGCTGCAAAATCAATTTATGTGCATATGTTTTGTCTCTGTGTGTATATTTTAAGTTGCAAACATTTGTATCCATATACTTTGCCTGTTTGGGTAAGGGGGGGTGAATGACGCATTCATACGGTCAATTTTTTTTTATTGCTCACTTTTTATGATCAATAAGATGCGATCTATATCCTTCCGTAAAACCGACTTGTTCTTTTGATAACAAATTGTCTGATTCTGAATGATTACTTGATTTGATATCTGGTATCTGACATAGAACATTCCTGACACAGAAGTTTTCTCAAACAGAATAGTTCAGCGTAACTTTTTCTGTTTTTGTTTGGGTTTGATGTAAGGAAGAAGTTCTTATTGGGCAGACCATAACGCTCATGAAAGCATGCCCCTTACAATCAGACATGTGTAGTCATGGACAGAAGACTGTGAGTCTGAGTAAAGTCATTGACTGAAATGATTTTTGAAAAAATTCAAAAGGTCAAACAAGAGACACGGAACTTAATGTGCGCTCCATTTTCTTTCTGCAGAGTGAAGGCATTAGAGCCTGGATTTGTTCAGATTTTTTTTTGTAATAG
>CM065714.1:24387045-24402045 GCA_033310375.1 Conus canariensis | reverse complement strand
AGAAACTTTTCTTGAAGAATTTCAGTCTACGGTTTTTCCTGAACACACTATCTTCATCAAACCTGCTCTCAAATTTACAGAACGTGGAAGAAGATCAGGTGGTGTGATATGTTTGATTAGAAATGAACTTTTGACATACGTGAAGAAACTCGATTTAAATTTTGATAATGTTTTGATGTTTATCATCGATAAAAAGTTGTTCCATTTGCCAAACAATGTTTTGTATGTGTGTTGCTATGTTCCTCCAGAAGGATCACCATACTATGCTTTTTCTAATATTGATAATGGAATTTGTCAGATTGAAGATAGTTTGATTGATGTGCTTAGTTTACATAATGATATGTCAGTTTTGATGTGTGGTGATTTCAATGGAAGAACAGCTGATGTTTCTGTGGATATTACTGATGAATTTGCACAGTTTTCATGGTTTGATAAATTTAATCAAGTCAAAATTAAACGATGCTCAAAAGATAAGGGTATAAATATGTATGGTAAGTGTTTGTTGAATATGTGTGTAGCTTTGGGGTTATTCCTATTCAACGGTGTATGTAATGGGGATAAGGAGGGGTTATGTACATATATTTGTGACTCTGGCAGCAGTGTGAATGATTATTTTGTTGCATCGTGCGATCTTTATGATATTGTGAATACTTCCTGCGCATTTTGTGTGAGTGAACGGATCGAATCTGATCACATGCCGTTAGAGTTTAGCATGAATGTAAAAGGCATATCTGAACATGAATATCCTAATAAGAGAGAATATGTGGGAAAATTTGTGTGGAAAAATGAGCATGCAACTGTTTTTTGTGATGCAATTAATTCAGACGATGTCCATGAGCGATTGTTGAATGCGTCAGACATGTTAGATGTGAATGCGAATGTCGCACTCGAAATATTTAACGATGCTGTAAAGTGTGCTGCAGATTCTATGAAACAGAAAATTTCCGTCGGTTCTAGAAGACAACAGAATAAATGGTTTGATTCAGAATGTAAAATTTCAAGACTAAATGTAAGAAAGTTATTGAGAACATGTAACAGAACATTAGACATTATCGACCGTCATGTATACTGCGTTAGCAGAAGAGAATACAAGAATTTATTAGATAGAAAGAAAAGGTCATATAACGATTCATTGTTTCAAAAAGTTCTTAATTCTATCAACAAACAGCAGGAATTTTGGGATAATCTTAAATAAATGTTAGCGAACCGCCCAGAGAACGTGGACAAACGAGTCACAAGACGAAACACAACTAGTTTCGACCTCTTAGGTCTTCATCAGGTGAGACATTAACGAATAAAACAATGCACTTAGCTTTGATCGCTTCAGATCACTTCGTAGGGTTCAGCGCAAGGAAGAAGGCGTTGAATGAGAACGAGGCTGTTGGAAGGGAAATAGTGAGCGAGTCAAAGTTGTAATGAAGATAATAATATTACTGATAGGAATACTAATAATGGTCAAAATACTGAGAGAAAAAAAAAAAAAAAAAAAAAAAAAAAAAGGGACAAGATTACTACCAATCTGTGTCAATAAGTATGGGTATGGGAGAAAGGAGAGTGGGTTAGAGGATTCTTAAACAGCAGGGTTGCCGTGGCAACAGTCCCAGAGGCGAAGGCGATGGTGATGTCAATGCCAGTGGTAGTATCAATACTAGCAATAGTATTACTGAATGATACTGCTAACAACGATAGTGAAGGTTAAAGTAATGAAAGCATGATACAGAAATATATTTAGAAAATACATTTTTATAATAATCAAATAAATAAATAAATGAAACATTAAAAATAATAATAAATTTAAAAAATCAGTAAATAATAATAATAATAATTAAAAAAAAAAATAAAAAAAAAATAAAAATAATAATAATAATAATAAATGCATAAATAAGATAGCTATAAGTTGTGTGAGGTGAATAGTGGGAGATAAGGTAGTATGTGTGTGTGTGGTGGGAGGATATTATGGGCTGAGATTGAAGTGGTGGGTTGGTACATGTTACTTTAAGGTGTAGATGCTATGAGGGTGGAGGGAAGAAGGGGATGGGTTTACGTACTAACTGGGGGAGGGGGAGGGGCAACATATTCACACCTATACACAATCTCTCTCTCTCTCTCTCTCTCTCTCTCTCTCTCTCTCTCTCTCCTCTCCCCCCCCCCCCCCCCCCCCCCTTTCACGACCAACGATAAAGGAGCCAGCATTCTATTTATTATGTGTGTGTGTATGTGTGAGTGTGTGTGTGTGTGTGTGTGTGTGTGTGTGTGTGTGTGTGTGTGTGTGTTCCATTTGTAATATCAGCCTTATTCATTGGTTACCCCCACCTCCACCCCCAGCAACCGCCATATCCACCAACACCCCTACACACATCATTACTAGGGCAGGGGGAGGGGGGAGTAAGTCGATTGATGTAGCGAATGGAGAGACTCAGAGAGTGTAGGAAAAGGGAAGATGATGATAGCTGCAACCTATGTCTGAGGTAAACAGAGGGAGGTAGGGTGGTATGGGTGTGTGTAGGTGGGGGATATTTCAGGCTGGAGCTGCAGAGATGGAATGGTACATACTACTTTTGGACGTTGATGCCATGAGGGTGGACGGTGCCCAGTTTGGCAATGAGATGAGATTCCTGCATAAGGCGTTCCAAGCTGTCACTCTTAGATTGCCAAAGTGCCAAGACTTTGACATGGTTGATGTTGTGTTGGGCATGGTTGAAGTGTAGAGCGACTGGTTTGGGCCGATGGTGGCGGATGTCGGCTAGGTGTTCAGAGATGCGCGTCTCAAGTGTGCGAGATGTCTCACCTACATAGATCTTACCGCACAGCTGACAGTGGATGGCATACACAATGTTGTGGCTCTGGCAGGAGAAAGTGCGTTTAATAGTGAAAGAGCCTGTGGGGCCATGTAGGATGGTGTCTGGTTTGGTGAGAGAGCAGATTTTGCAGTTGGGTTTTGAGCAGGGGAAAGTACCTGGTGGCTTAGGTGTTGAGATTTTGTTCAGCTTAGAGCGCACCAGTAGGTCGTTGAGGTTTTTGTCACGTTTGAAAGTGATCATTGGTGTGGTCTCAAAGGCAGGTTTATGATTTTCTACTATGTGCCAGTTAGACTTCAGGATCCTGCAAATGGGCAGATTGTGAGGATGGAAGAGAAGGCAGGCAGTGGGTCTGTCTGTCTCTTTGGGAGGTTTAGTTTCCAGAGTAGATGTTCTGGATTTAGCTGCAGTGCGGCTGAGAGCATCACTGATGACGGCACTAGGGTATCCACGGTTGGTGAAAAAATCAGACATTTTGGCTGCTTGTATAGTGAAATCCTCTTCGCTAGAGCACAGTCTGCGTAGGCGAAGGAATTCAGAATATGGAATGCTATTTTTAGTGGACTGGTGGTGGGAAGATGTGTAGTCCAGGTATGAGTGCGCATCAGTAGGTTTGTAGAAGACTGAGGTTTGAAGCAGTCCATCTTTGAGGGAGATAGTGATGTCCAGGAAATTAACTGACTGTGAAATGGTGTAGGTCAGCTGGATGGATGGATGGAAGGTCTGTGCAAAGTTGAGGAAATTCTGGAGGTCATGTTCTGGCATGGATGTGGCTCCCAATCCATCATCTATGTATCTTTTGTAGAGCTCTGGTGTTGGGCCTGTGTAAGAGGTTAGTAGGCGGTGTTCTAGGTGTCCCATGAAGAGGCAGGCATAGGATGGTCCCATTTTGGTTCCCATAGCAACACCACTGATTTGTGAGAATGTGTGGTTGTTGAATTCAAAAGTATTGAGGGTGAGGACTAATTCTGCAAGTCTGACTAGTGTAGCTGTGGGAGGGTGTTGTTGGTTGGGGGGCCGTTTGTTAAGAAAGAATGCGAGGGCCTTCAGTCCATCAGCATGAGGGATGGAAGTGTAGAGAGAGACGACATCAAGGGTAAAGAGGAGGCTGGGTTTGAAAGTGGGATCTGTGTTGTATGAATTAATCATGTTGAGTGTGTGTGTAGTGTCTTTGAGGTATGTGGGGAGGCCTTGTACTATGGGTTGGAGGAGAGAGTCTAAGTACTGTGAAATGTGTTCTGTAGGGCAGCTGCATGCAGATACTATGGGTCTGCCGGGAGTATTGGTTTTGTGTATTTTGGGGAGCAGGTAGAAGGTGGGTTGTTTGGTGTCTGTCATTATGAGGAGTTTGGCTGTCTTCGGTAAGTTGTTATGTTTGATTTCTTGTTTAACTGTGGTTGAGATGAGTTTCTGGTGTTGGGGGAGGGGTGATGCTGTGAGTGGTGTATAGAAATTTGTGTCTGACAGTTGTCTGTGTGCTTCTTTTATGTACAACTGTTTGTCCAAGACCACCACTGCACCACCCTTGTCTGCTGGTTTGATGACAATGTCTTGTCTTTGTGTCAGTGATTCAAGGGCTTTTTGTTCATCCCGTGAGAGGTTGGAATTGCGGACAGGTTTGGATTTAACTTGAGAGATTTCTTTTCTACACTTTTTGATGTAGAGTTCAACTTCAGTGGATTTGTCAAGAGGTGGCTGGCGAAGCACTGGAGTTCGAAAAAGGTGGGTAAAAATGTCTGAGCTGTCTGGTAGAGGGGGCTTGGGCACACCGTCAAGTGCAGCCATCCATCTTAATTTTCTAAAGAATCTTTCAACATCAACGTGGTTTTGATATTTATTGGTGGCAGGCTGAATGGGAATAAATTTCAGACCTTTTGCCAGGACTGATCTTTCATCATTGGTGAGAGTCAGATTATCAGGAATGCAGCGAACAAGGTGGCGGTGTTGCTCATGGGTGATAGAAGGGTCAGTGTTGTGTGTAGGGGGATTCAACTGGTCTGGGTTTGCCTCGTGTTTGTTACGTAATTTTGATAACTTGTCTTGCTTAATCTGGTAGCAGTGATTGTGAATGAGCTGGTTGTGTGTATGGATGAGCTGTCTGAGTCTTGAAGCAGTGGCTATGGGCATGATGATTGTGGTTTGTTGTTTGAAATGTTGAAGAAGACGGGAGAGAGATTCCAGGGATGAATTGAGTGTTTTGATATGTGCCAACATGAGTCTACGGCTGGCTTGGAATAGAATTCTTGTAGTGGTAGTGGTAAGAGCGGTGTTATGAAGATCGGATGGGGTGTGAGAAAGTGAGAAGCCGCGAGGGGTGATTCGCAGTCGAATGCATTGTTTTAGAAAGTTGAGATGAGATGCAGATTTCGTTTTCTGAAACTGTGTTTTAGCATATCCTAGTGCAAATGGCTGGATGATAGGTGGCAGAAAATGAATGGACTGGTGAAAACTGGCATGTGTACGGGAGAGGAATTGGGGGGCCGGCATTATGTTCTGATTTAGGTTCTTAGAGTTGAGAGGTCAGGAGTGCCTGATTGCGATCGCACGTACACGACTAAAAACGTATGTTAAACGAAATACAGATCAATGATTAACAGTATACAATGATCGAAAGACGTATACACGATAACAATCACACACACTGATGACGTAAACAGAAATACAAAACAACGAAGGGTAGCAGTCAGTATGAATCAAAATAGATCTAGTTGCAAAGCGAGAGGACTGCAGGCGGAAATCTAAACAAATCTTAAATAAATGTTAGCGAACCGCCCAGAGAACGTGGACAAACGAGTCACAAGACGAAACACAACTAGTTTCGACCTCTTAGGTCTTCATCAGGTGAGACATTAACGAATAAAACAATGCACTTAGCTTTGATCGCTTCAGATCACTTCGTAGGGTTCAGCGCAAGGAAGAAGGCGTTGAATGAGAACGAGGCTGTTGGAAGGGAAATAGTGAGCGAGTCAAAGTTGTAATGAAGATAATAATATTACTGATAGGAATACTAATAATGGTCAAAATACTGAGAGAAAAAAAAAAAAAAAAAAAAAAAAAAAAAAAGGGACAAGATTACTACCAATCTGTGTCAATAAGTATGGGTATGGGAGAAAGGAGAGTGGGTTAGAGGATTCTTAAACAGCAGGGTTGCCGTGGCAACAGTCCCAGAGGCGAAGGCGATGGTGATGTCAATGCCAGTGGTAGTATCAATACTAGCAATAGTATTACTGAATGATACTGCTAACAACGATAGTGAAGGTTAAGGTAATGAAAGCATGATACAGAAATATATTTAGAAAATACATTTTTATAATAATCAAATAAATAAATAAATGAAACATTAAAAATAATAATAAATTTAAAAAATCAGTAAATAATAATAATAATAATTAAAAAAAAAAATAAAAAAAAATAAAAATAATAATAATAATAATAAATGCATAAATAAGATAGCTATAAGTTGTGTGAGGTGAATAGTGGGAGATAAGGTAGTATGTGTGTGTGTGGTGGGAGGATATTATGGGCTGAGATTGAAGTGGTGGGTTGGTACATGTTACTTTAAGGTGTAGATGCTATGAGGGTGGAGGGAAGAAGGGGATGGGTTTACGTACTAACTGGGGGAGGGGGAGGGGCAACATATTCACACCTATACACAATCTCTCTCTCTCTCTCTCTCTCTCTCTCTCTCTCTCTCTCTCTCTCTCTCTCTCTCTCTCCCCCCCCCCCTTTCACGACCAACGATAAAGGAGCCAGCATTCTATTTATTATGTGTGTGTGTATGTGTGAGTGTGTGTGTGTGTGTGTGTGTGTGTGTGTGTGTGTGTGAAATCGAATCAAAAGCTTTCTCGAAATCAACAAAAGCAACATACAATTTTCTGTTATTAGCAAACTGTTTCTGAACCGCCGCCAGCAGAGTAAACATATGGTCTATTGTAAATAATAATAATAATAATAATAATAATTAAAAAAAAAATATAAAAAAAAATAAAAATAATAATAATAATAATAAATGCATAAATAAGATAGCTATAAGTTGTGTGAAAAAAAATAAAAATAATAATAATAATAATAAATGCATAAATAAGATAGCACAAGTTCAGCCAATAGTTCAGTACGGAGCTGAGATTTGGGCGTTTGAAACAAGTCATGAAATTGAAAAAGGGAGATGTAAATGATCCACCCTACCTCCCTCTGTTTACCTCAGACATAGGTTGCAGCTATCATCATCTTCCCTTTTCCTACACTCTCTGAGTCTCTCCATTCGCTACATCAATCGACTTACTCCCCCCTCCCCCTGCCCTAGTAATGATGTGTGTAGGGGTGTTGGTGGATATGGCGGTTGCTGGGGGTGGAGGTGGGGGTAACCAATGAATAAGGCTGATATTACAAATGGAACACACACACACACACACACACACACACACACACACACACACACACACACACACACACACACACACTCACACATACACACACACATAATAAATAGAATGCTGGCTCCTTTATCGTTGGTCGTGAAAGGGGGGGGGGGGGGGAGAGAGAGAGAGAGAGAGAGAGAGAGAGAGAGAGAGAGAGAGATTGTGTATAGGTGTGAATATGTTGCCCCTCCCCCTCCCCCAGTTAGTACGTAAACCCATCCCCTTCTTCCCTCCACCCTCATAGCATCTACACCTTAAAGTAACATGTACCAACCCACCACTTCAATCTCAGCCCATAATATCCTCCCACCACACACACACATACTACCTTATCTCCCACTATTCACCTCACACAACTTATAGCTATCTTATTTATGCATTTATTATTATTATTATTATTTTTATTTTTTTTTATTTTTTTTTTAATTATTATTATTATTATTTACTGATTTTTTAAATTTATTATTATTTTTAATGTTTCATTTATTTATTTATTTGATTATTATAAAAATGTATTTTCTAAATATATTTCTGTATCATGCTTTCATTACCTTAACCTTCACTATCGTTGTTAGCAGTATCATTCAGTAATACTATTGCTAGTATTGATACTACCACTGGCATTGACATCACCATCGCCTTCGCCTCTGGGACTGTTGCCACGGCAACCCTGCTGTTTAAGAATCCTCTAACCCACTCTCCTTTCTCCCATACCCATACTTATTGACACAGATTGGTAGTAATCTTGTCCCTTTTTTTTTTTTTTTTTTTTTTTTTTTTTCTCTCAGTATTTTGACCATTATTAGTATTCCTATCAGTAATATTATTATCTTCATTACAACTTTGACTCGCTCACTATTTCCCTTCCAACAGCCTCGTTCTCATTCAACGCCTTCTTCCTTGCGCTGAACCCTACGAAGTGATCTGAAGCGATCAAAGCTAAGTGCATTGTTTTATTCGTTAATGTCTCACCTGATGAAGACCTAAGAGGTCGAAACTAGTTGTGTTTCGTCTTGTGACTCGTTTGTCCACGTTCTCTGGGCGGTTCGCTAACATTTATTTAAGATTTGTTTAGATTTCCGCCTGCAGTCCTCTCGCTTTGCAACTAGATCTATTTTGGGATAATGTTAAATTTGTATTAAAAAAGAGTACACAGAATCATAATAATATCTCAATACATGAATGGCATGATCACTTCAAGTATATTTTGGAAAAAGATATCACCGATGATTCTATCGTTTATGTCGGTCAGTTATTAGAAGATGACGAGTATAGCAACTATTTAGATCGGTCCATCACAAAACATGACGTATTATCTGCAATAAAAAAGTTAAAAATTGGTAAAGCTGCAGGACCTGATGGACTTATAGGTGAGTTTTTTTAAACATTTAGGGAACAATGCTATAAATTTTCTTGTAAAATTATTTAATGCTTTGTTTGATAAGGGGATCTATCCTGAAAGCTGGACAGAGTCGATCATTCTTCCTTTGTACAAAAAGGGAGATGTAAATGATCCAAACAATTACAGGGGCATCTCATTATGTAATATAGCTAGTAAACTGTACGGTTCTATAATTAATAAAAGACTAACAGAGTGGGTAGAACTTAACAATATTACTGGTGAATTTCAAGCTGGCTTCAAAAAGGATTACAGCACAATAGACCATATGTTTACTCTGCTGGCGGCGGTTCAGAAACAGTTTGCTAATAACAGAAAATTGTATGTTGCTTTTGTTGATTTCGAGAAAGCTTTTGATTCGATTTCACGGAAACTGTTATGGCGAATTCTTATTAAAAAAAAATGGCATAAAGGGTAAGCTTTATAGTTGTGTGAGAAGTATGTATGAAAACGTGAAAGTCAAAATAAAGAGTGGGGCTAGGTTCAGTGATTTCATTATGTGTACGCAAGGGGTTAAACAAGGGGATGTTTGTAGTCCTGTTTTATTTTCGTTGTTTATGAATGAATTAGCTCTCGAAATTATTGAAAAGGATAGGCATGGTGTTACTTTTAATCTGATTCAGTTATTCATTTTGCTGTTTGCCGATGATATTGTGTTGTTATCTGAAACTGTTATAGGTTTACAAACTCAGCTGAATAGTCTACACTCTGCTGTGCAAAGACTTGAGCTTAAGGTAAATATGGACAAAACAAGTGTTTTAGTTTTCCGTAAAGGTGGCTATTTGGCTGCATGTGAGCGATGGGTTTATGGTACATCAAAAATATCAGTTGTAAACGCATATAAGTATTTGGGTATTTATTTTTCCACGAAGCTCAGCTTTACTTTTGCATGTCAAGACCTTGTGAGCAGAGGCAAACGCGCCATTATGAGTGTGTTAAATGTTTTGTACAAGTTTGAACACAGTTCAGCTGAGTTATTTTTTAAGTTGTTTGACGCACAAGTTCAGCCAATAGTTCAGTACGGAGCTGAGATTTGGGCGTTTGAAACAAGTCATGAAATTGAAAAATTGCACTGTTTTGCCATGAAACGATTTCTGTGTGTGGACAGACGTACCCCAAATGACTTGGTCTATGGTGAACTTGGTAGATTTCCAATTTACATCAATTCATACTTCAAAAGCATTAAATATTGGCTCAAACTGATACAGATGCATTGTGACAGACTACCTGCACAAGCATACAAAACGCTGTATGACTTAGATGCAAGAGGTAAAGTTACTTGGGCAACGAATATTCGAAAATGTTTATGTAGTTATGGTTTTTCTTTTGTATGGCAAAATCAAGGTGTGGGTTGCGTCCCAAGTTTTTTGGCATGTTTTAAGCAACGCATGATAGACTGTAGGTGGCAAGATTGGGATTGTCATATCCAAAGTAGTGACAGATTCTGTATGTACAGACAATTTAAAATGAACTATTCAGCAGAACCATACATTAGAATAGATATGAATAGATTTATAAAATGTGCATTAACAAAGTTTAGATTAGGTGTCTCTGACATAACAGTGCATAGTCAGAGGTATAAAAAAGATAACAGGTCTTTGCTGTGCCCTATGTGCGGATCCGGTGTAGAGGATGAAGTCCACTTTGCTTTGTGTTGCCCAGCACTAAATGATTTGAGAGCAAAATATATTCCTGCCAAGTATTATAGCAGACCATCATTATTTAGTTTAGTTTTACTTTCGTCGTCGAGAAATGAAGCTACTATGAAAAATTTTTCTATATATCTGTATAAGTCGTTTAAACGGCGGAGCACTATGGTATGATATAATATGATGCTATTGTAACTCATATAAATAATAATAATAATAATAATAATGTATAATACTTATATAGCGCATTTCTTGTTACACAACTCAATGCGCTTACATCCACCATTTGCACTTATTCATCAACACTCGTTTACACAACGGCTGCCTACCTGGTAGTGCCGACTGAAGAGCTGCCAGCTGGCGCTTCATTCAGTCGTTTCCCGTGTCATCCAGTCAATATCGTTCACTCAGTTTCTTTACTTCCTTCATTCTTTTTTCCATTTCTTACGCAGGGTGCATGCTGTGTGTAACGTGTCATCCATACCAACGGCCAAACTGGCCTACTCTTCCGAAAGTTGGTGATGGGATTTTACGTGTGTGCAAGATATTATGCGTGCGTTCACACACCGGAACCTCGGTTTATAGTCTCATTCGAAGGACTGTATGGGATACCAGGCATATGTTTTATACTGATTATGTACACTAAAGTGCGTGAAAAATTCTCATTTAGTTTTGCATATTTCCCCTTCAAATGGGGCTTTGGCCTTTTCTTGAATAAAATATCGTTATCGTTATCGTTATCTCACACACACACACACACACAAACGCGCGCGCGCGCGCGCGCACACACATACACACACACACACTTACTCACACGCACACACACACACACACACACACGCACGCACGCACGCACGCACGCACGCACGCACGCACGCACGCACACACACACACACACACAAACGCACGCACACACGCACGCACGCACGCACGCACGCACGCGCGCGCGCGCGCGCGCGCGCACACACATACACACACACACACACACACACACACACACTGATCTTTTGCCTCGAGTCAGGTTTGGTGTCAATGCAGACCCGAGGATTAAAGGAAGCCTGTGTTGGCATTCTTGCTTTTTTGGTTCAAGCGGTGTGCCATACATAGCTTTGTGGGCCAGAATTAGCCAGAGACTAAGCTTTCTGTCCGTGCACTGCCCACAGGCCAAGATTCGTGTCGCCCGTCTTTCAGGCCAAGAAGTTGGGGAGGTCAGTACAAGAGAAATGGGGAAACAATCAAGTGTGTGTGTGTGTGTGTGTGTGTGTGTGTGAGTGTGTGTGTGTGTGTGTGTGTGTGTGTGTGTGTGTGTGTGTGTGTGTGTGAATTAGTGTATCTGTGCAAGCATGCATGCATGCATGCGTGTGTGTGTGTGTGTGTGTGTGTGTGTGTGTGTGTGTGTGTGTGTGTGTGTGTGTGTGTGAATTAGTGTATCTGTGCAAGCATGCAGGCATGCATGCGTGTGTGTGTGTGTGTGTGTGTGTGTGTGTGTGTTGTGTGTGTGTGTGTGTGCGTGTGTGTGTGTGTGTGTGTGTGTGTGTGAATTAGTGTATCTGTGCAAGCATGCATGCATGCATGCATGTGTGTGTGTGTGTGTGTGTGTGTGTGTGTGTGTGTGTGTGAGTGTGTGTGTGTGTCTGTGTCTGTGTGTATGTGTGTCTGTGTGTATGTGTTCATAAGAAATCGACAGAAAGGAAAGAGCACGGAGACGGAGGGAGTGAAAGAGAGACACGCTGAAAGAACAAACGAACGAATGAACGAACAAAATTTTACTGATCCAGGGTAATGAGATAAGCGAATTGCACATGCTTTTTTTCCACCAGCCCTGGCTGAAAGAAACAGAACAAAAACCAGAGACAGAGACAGACAGAGATAACAGAAAAATGAAAAAGGCAATGAGAGAGACCAGGTGAGACAGAGTCAGGGACAGATCAAGAGAGACAGACAGACAAGCAGACAGACACCCAAACAGACAGATGGATATAGACAAGCAGACAGACACACACTGAAACAGAGGCATAAACAATACAGTCGGAAAGATGGAGAGAGAGAACTAGGATTTCTTGTCAGGACGTCAGGTTATTGCTCATGATGACCTGTGTAAGCGATCATCCCATCAATCATGTTGCACATCTTGACCCGTCGGGTCACTGGTCAGTGTCATGTCTGTGTGCTGGACTCCTGCCTTGCCACAACTTCGGAAGTATGTACAGGCTGCACACCAAAAATTAATGTGCCAAGGCCTTGCGTAAGGAGTCCAGTATTTATAGACTGGCGCCATTAGATTGTTTGAGAATTTTCATTGTGTCTGAAAGTTGATTCTCCTCATTTTCTTTCATATGGCCATCAAGGTACCAGCCAGGTGGTTCCAAGCAGACAGATTAAAATCAAAGGAATCGGACTGTTTGGGGAAAAAC
This sequence comes from Conus canariensis, assembly GCA_033310375.1. Classification (NCBI taxonomy): domain Eukaryota; kingdom Metazoa; phylum Mollusca; class Gastropoda; order Neogastropoda; family Conidae; genus Conus; species Conus canariensis. The sequence continues at coordinate 24,389,367 of CM065714.1, read as the reverse complement.
CCCTGGCGCAAAGATAGGGTCACGGGTGAGTGCAAAGGCCTGAAATGTGTTGTCAGCTAAGGGGAAGGTCATGTATTCGAACGTTATTTGTGATTTCATAGGTAAAATTCCGCCCAAACAAGGAAAATAATTGGTGGGGATTTATTCTTTTGGTCAGTCATAAGTTTAACATTAAATGCTGGCTCAAATTTATGGTAGGCGTCAAAACTCTGACATTGATTGTAATATGATTTCAGTGTTTTAGTGCAAAATCCTCATTGTGGCGTGTGGCCCGTTTAGAAGCGTAGGCCAGAGCTGCTCCAGTGTAAGCAATGTAGGAACTCTCTCTCTCTCTCTCTCTCTCTCTCTCTCTCTCTCTCTCTCTCCACACACACACACACACACACACACACACACACACACACACACGCACGCACGCACGCACGCACACACACACATACACATACACACACACACACACACACACACACACACACACACACACACACACGCACACACACACACACACACCTCAATATCAAGACCTCTTGGCTCAAACGCCCAGAAACAGAGGTCCCATACTGAGCCATCCTCATCGTCGCCTTGACCATCGTGTGGTTTCTTTAGGGAGGAGAAACACACCGTTTGTTTCATTGTACAGAACAGGATACTATTGCTAATTCTTGAAGGTGCATTGTTCGGGATGGTCAGTATTCAGGCTAATGGTGCTTGGAATAGTAGCGTTGTTTTAATTCACGTTTGTTGTGGATTTACTGTGTACGTTATTTGCTTTTTGCTTTGCACCTCCGTGTCATCAAAGCTGTATAGCTGGTGACATTAAAACTGTTCAGTGCTCTCTCTCTCTCTCTCTCTCTCTCTCTCTCTCTCTCTCTCTCTCTCTCTCTCTCTCTCTCTCTCTCTCTCTCTGTCATTCTATCATTCCGTCTGTCTGTCTGTCTGTCTGTCTGTCTGTCTGTCTGTCTGTCTGTCTCTCTCTCTCTCATAAACACACACACATACACATGCACGCACGCACGCATGCATTCACCACACACACACACACACACACACACACACACACACACACACACACACACACACACACACACACACACACACACACTGAGAGAGACAGACAGACAGACAGATATTGGGAATGAACCCATGTGCTTGAACAAAACTCCTTTTTAAACAAAAGGGAAAAAATAAACTTGCTGGTATTCAAGAAAAAAAAAGATGAAGTATGTGGCAGCTGCCTGTCTCACCGCCATGTTTAGTTCATGCTCTTCGTTCGGAAGTCGAGCGGATTACCAGAGTGTAAGGGATCCTGAGAAAATCACCCTGATCTGCGGATTCTCTCTCTCTCTCTCTCTCTCTCTCTCTCTCTCTCTCTCTCTCTCACACACACACACACACACACACACACACACACACACACACACACACACACACACACACACACACACGCACGCACGCACGCACGCACGCACGCACGCACGAACGCACACACACACACAAACGGCAAATTCTTTGGGACCCCCCCCCCCCCCCCCCCCCTATGATTGATGACCGATGGTATGGTGTCTGGTGTACATTTGTCACGAAGATGGTGACATTTCAACCATCAACCAACAATAAAGTTCTGGTCTTTATATCTGTGCAGCTATAACATGGGACCGACATTAAAGCCGGGCGACATTTTCAAACTTTCAAAATGGTGTGGGTGTTGTTTTTTGTTTCTTTGTTTCAAAGATTTACCGAAAACAAAACTAACGTTTCCTCTCACTTTTGTTTGAAATTCTGATGCTTTAAGTAAACGCTGGTTCAGGCGGCATTTCAGACTGGGAACAAGCCATATGCCGGGAGAGGGGTAGAGAGTCATTTTTAAATAAAGATATCGATCGGTTTACCTCATTCCACGCCATTGAGAGTTAGTACAGCGACCTGCTAGAGCTGCAGCTCTATGCATACGACCTGTTACCTTTGTTGTTGTTGTTGTTGTTGTTGTTGTTCTTTGGGGGGTTTTTTGTTTGTTTTTTTTTTTTGGGGGGGGTCAAAATTGCCGGGACATTTTTAATTTTGGACTGAGATCAGGTGACTTAACTGGCCAGTACAAGATCGGAGTGGACTGCTCCAGTCTTCTCCGATGGAGTTCTGATGTTCGGTTTCACAGGATTTGTGAATGAGTCGTTGTTTTCTTGGAGGTGGTATTTTCTCATATAAGAACTAGTTGCTCAACAGATGGGTGGAAATGGGTCTTGTGGCACCAGAGTGAGGTCTGTTGGAACCTTACACACCACAGAGACTGTTTGTCTGCCCCTTTTGCTGTTGCACTCGCATGCA
>CM065714.1:24374545-24379545 GCA_033310375.1 Conus canariensis | reverse complement strand
CAAGTTTCAGCTCTTTTGACAAATACACCATGCGCTTATTACTTGCGATTCAAGTTACACAGTGTATTTTAACTGAGTGAAGAGAAATCTCAGTCACATGAGCCGTTAAAAAAACGGAGGAACTATTTTGTTTTTTAAAAGGAAACATTCTGCAGATGTCTTGTCGTTTCAATTCAGCTCAGCCGACGACGAGGGGCCAAATTTCTCGTTAATATGCATAGTCCGTACTTATGTGTGTAAATCTGACGTTTTTATCTGATGTACGAACAACGAATAAAAGCGTCAAATTCACATTTTGTTGCTACATGTTGTATGGCTACAATGGATTATGAGGATGTGTTTTTCACTCTCCAACACGAGAGAGTTCTACCCACCCCGAACCAAGAGAACTGTAGCTTTTGTCATACAAAGATACCGTAACGGTCTTTTTCATGACCTTTTCCGTGATCCATGGATGGATACACACGGGGCAGGAGAGGAGAGAGAAGGAAAGGGGGTGGGGGCGGTGGAGGGAGAACTAGGGAACAATAACACAACACGAATTATAATGACTGTGACGATTATGATGGTCATGATGGGATTATGAAGAACAGTCATAATTATCTACTACTCCAGCTACTGTTATTACTGCTAGTTCCTCTGTTACTACTCCTGCTTCGATTAATATCAATCACAATGATTGAAAAGATTATTTGTCTTGTAGTAAAGACAACATAACACCATACAATACCATAATAAAAGTACACAACACAGTACAACACAAAACAGCTCAGTGTTACTGATTTTTTTTCTGCGTTCACGCGGGTTGCAACTTTATGTATGAAATGGGAATAAATGAAAACACGATGTTACCTGCCAGTTCCTCTTTACATGTCAGAATGTGTCTGCTGATGATTCTGACCATCTTTTATCTTTCATACTGATCAGACAAAGATGAAAATGAACTGTTTATCGTGCTCATAACCTCCTACTGAGTGCTGAAAGACATGCAGGTTACAGTCATACTAAGTCTGTTGGACGCCGAAGGAAAGGAATACTTGCTATTCACATGTTGATCCCGCTGAATGGTGCATTCCTTGCTGATCTTGCTCACTGCTGAATGAATGAATGAATGAATGAATAACACGTTAGAGGCACACAAGTTCTGTTCAATGTTGAATGAAGACGCGTTACATTCATAGTCTATGTATGGGGGACATTGTGGGGTGTGTGGTGTGTGTGTGTGTGTGTGTGTGTGTGTGTGTGTGTGTGTGTGTGTGTGTGTGTGTGTGTGTGTCATTCTGTCTGTCTGTCTGTGTGAGAGAGAGGGTATGTAAATGTGGGTGGATGGGTGAGTGGGGTGAGAGTGTGTGTGCTTGCATGTGTATGTGTATGAGTGTTTTCGTGCATGTGTGTGTATGTGTGTGTGCGTGTGTGTGTGTGTGTGTGTTGTGTGTGTGTGTGTGTGTTTTGTGTGATGTGTGTGTTGTGTGTGTGTGTAGTGTGTGTGTGTGTGTGTGTGTGTGTGTGTGTGTGTGTGTGTGTGTGTGTGTGTGTGTGTGTGTGTAAGTGCGCGCATGCGCGTGTGTGTGTAAGTGCGTGCGTGTGTTTGTGATGGTATGCGTGCGCATGCATCTCTCGCTTAGATGTGACTGCCTAGAACCTATCCAGTTTTTACCACATGCACTTAATGACTTACAGGACTTGTAGTAATACAGAGGTGTTGGATTGCATTACATGCTGGCTTAAGAGGGCGTACATAACTCGAAGCAACATGTTTGCTCTGGGTGTCATATTTTGCTTCTTTTCAAACTGACACAGAAATGGACAAATAATGGAATACTGCTTTCGATAACTCTCTCTCTCCTCTCTCTCTCTCTCCTCCTCTCTCTCTCTCTCTCCTCTCTCTCTCTCTCTCTCTCTCTCTCTCTCTCTCTCTCTGTCATTTCTACATTGACCATTCCAAGTTCCCGTTACACAGACGACTACTACGGATCGAAGCTCACACACGGTCCTTTGCACCAGCTATGAACTTTTGGTGGTTCCAGCGGTCTAAATCTGACATCAGCCGGTCGTGGTGCCGCCGCCAGTTCTGTGCCTCTGGAACTCGGCATTCTTCAACGTCTTAGTTGACGCAGACCTCCAAAGTCAGATTAGTTTTGCTTGACCCGTTTTGTCTGCTTGCCAAACACCCCGCGGAGACCAGCACTGAGAAAGAAAATCATGGACAAAAAACTCCACGTTCACATTCATAATATGTCATGACCTGTCCTAGGTATGTGTGTGGGTGGGGGGTTGAGGTTGGGAAGGGTGGGGGTTAGGGGAAGAGCGAGTGGGGAGTAAGGGGGCGATTTGGGTGAGGTTTTGGGGTAGGGCGCCTGTGGGTGTGGGGTTGAGGGTGGGGGGGGCACGAGGGGGAAGTGGGAGTAGTCATAATTAAGCTTGGGCTTCGCAAAGGTAAGAATCAGAGAGAGAGAGGTGGTGGTGAGAGGGAGAGAGAGAGAGGGGGGGGGGGAGAGAAACAGAGTTACAGAGACAGACAGAGAGACAGAGAGAGAGATGAAGAGAATTATTGAGTGACTACTGGTTTATTCGTTTAGGCCTTTGCCCGATACGAAAGGGCGTCCCAATAGCATATTATGCTTTAGAACACAAAAGAAACTAACATTCGGATGACTGCAATAACTATCAAACTATGTAACATGTGCATTTACCTAATGCTATATATATGTAAAGTCAAGTCATAGTGTTAAAGGCCCAATCAGGGCAGCAAGTAAGCGAAAAATGACTCAACGTATAAGCTTTAAAGTCCCAAGACTTGACCACTTAAAAATCAAACAAACAAGGTTGTTGTTGTTTTTTTCATCTAAAACCAAGTATATGACCATCCAATCTTGATTCAGATTAAATGAAAATACTGATTTGTTTTGAGAAATAAAGAATCACATCAGGTAAACACGTTTGGGAATAGGTTCTTGATAGAATCCGTAATAAAATATCGGTGTCTTTTTACCGTACTCATCCCCATTTTCCATTAAAAGATGTTTGATTGTAAACAGTTCTCCCTTTAAAAGATATTTGATGCTGAACACTATGAATCTCTCTACCACGCGCCAAAACGGAACGCCATCCTTCTTTAATTTCAGGGAGTTATCCTGGTCCTGCCCCAGATTAACACCTTGGAATCAGTCTGGTCCTGCCCTAGATTAACACCTTGGAATCAGTCTGGTCCTGCCCCAGATTAACACCTGGGAATCAGTCTGGTCCTGCCCTAGATTAACACCTGGGAATCAGTCTGGTCCTGCCCTAGATTAACACCTGGGAATCAGTCTGGTCCTGCCCCAGATTAACACCTGGGAATCAGTCTGGTCCTGTCCGAGATTAACACCTGGGAATCAGTCTGGTCCTGCCCTAGATTAACACCTTGGAATCAGTCTGGTCCTGCCCTAGATTAACACCTGGGAATCAGTCTGGTCCTGCCCTAGATTAACACCTTGGAATCAGTCTGGTCCTGCCCTAGATTAACACCTGGGAATCAGTCTGGTCCTGCCCCAGATTAACACCTGGGAATCAGTCTGGTCCTGCCCTAGATTAACCCTGGGAATCAGTCTGGTCCTGTCCGAGATTAACACCTGGGAATCAGTCTGGTCCTGCCCTAGATTAACACCTGGGAGTCAGTCTGGTCCTGCCCTAGATTAACACCTGGGAGTCAGTCTGGTCCTGCCCTAGATTAACACCTGGGAGTCAGTCTGGTCCTGCCCTAGATTAACACCTGGGAGTCAGTCTGGTCCTGCCCTAGATTAACACCTGGGAATCAGTCTGGTCCTGTCCCAGATTAACACCTGGGAATCAGTCAGGTCCTGCTTTGAATTAACACCTGGGAATCAGTCTGGTCCTGTCCCGGATTAACACCTGGGAGTCAGTCTGGTCCTGCCCTAGATTAACACCTGGGAATCAGTGTGGTCCTGCTCTAAATTAACACCTGGGAATCAGGCTGGTCCTGCCCTAGATTAACACCTGGGAATCAGTGTGGTCCTGCCCTAGATTAACACCTTGGAATCAGTCTGGTCCTGCCCTAAATTAACACCTGGGAATCAGTGTGGTCCTGCTCTAAATTAACACCTGGGAATCAGTGTGGTCCTGCTCTAAATTAACACCTGGGAATCAGTCTGGTCCTGCCCTAGATTAACACCTGGGAATCAGTGTGGTCCTGCTCTAAATTAACACCTGGGAATCAGGCTGGTCCTGCCTAGATTAACACCTGGGAATCAGTGTGGTCCTGCCCTAGATTAACCCTGGGAATCAGTCTGGTCCTGCCCTAGATTAACACCTTGGAATCAGTCTGGTCCTGTCCGAGATTAACACCTGGGAATCAGTGTGGTCCTGCCCTAGATTAACACCTTGGAATCAGTCTGGTCCTGCCCTAGATTAACACCTGGGAATCAGTGTGGTCCTGCCCTAGATTAACCCTGGGAATCAGTGTGGTCCTGCCCTAGATTAACACCTGGGAATCAGTGTGGTCCTGCCCTAGATTAACACCTTGGAATCAGTCTGGTCCTGCCCTAGATTAACAGCTGGGAATCAGTGTGGTCCTGCCCTAGATTAACACCTGGGAATCAGTGTGGTCCTGCCCTAGATTAACCCTGGGAATCAGTCTGGTCCTGCCCTAGATTAACACCTTGGAATCAGTCTGGTCCTGCCCTAGATTAACACCTGGGAATCAGTCTGGTCCTGCCCTAGATTAACACCTGGGAATCAGTCTGGTCCTGCCCTAAATTAACAGCTGGGAATCAGTGTGGTCCTGCCCTAGATTAACCCTGGGAATCAGTCTGGTCCTGCCCTAGATTAACACCTGGGAATCAGTGTGGTCCTGCCCTAGATTAACCCTGGGAATCAGTCTGGTCCTGCCCTAGATTAACCCTGGGAATCAGTCTGGTCCTGCTCTAAATTAACAGCTGGGAATCAGTCTGGTCCTGTTCTAGATTAATACTGGGAATCAGTCTGGTTCTGACCCACATTAA
>CM065714.1:24364545-24367045 GCA_033310375.1 Conus canariensis | reverse complement strand
GCTTTCATTGACTTTGAGAAAGCATTTGATTTTGTATCAAGAAAATTATTGTGGCTGATTCTGCTTGTAAAATGGGATAAAAGTTAAGCTTCATAAATATATAGAAGTATGCATAAAACCGTCAAAACTAAAGTTAGATGTGGAGCTACGGTTATTGAATATAGTGAAAGCACATTTAGTGTCAAGCAGGGAGACCCTGTAGCCGTGTATCATTTTCCTTATTTGTCTAAACAATTTGCACAAGAAAAATCTAACAGTGGTCGACAAATGGTCTCATCACACTTGATGTACTTTTGCTTGCTGCTGACATTATTTTGCTGACAAAGACTACAACTGGTTTACAATCTCAGTTAAATACTTTGTTTCAAGTGCTTCAAAACTGCAGGTAAAAATAACGGGAGTAAAAGCAGTATAGTAATCTTAAGAGAATGCGGCGTTTTCGTTTCCAGGGAAAGATGGCTTTATTATAACATGGTAATGAAAATTGTGATTACTATGAATATCTTGGCACACACACACACACACACACACACACACACACACACACACACACACATACACACACACACACACACACACACACACACACACACACACACACACACACACACACACGCACACACACCTCCCCACAACAAACTATTTTCACAGGTATTGCAGAATGAAACGGAGATCTAAACAAGTTGGTACATTCAAGCTTTCGACACAAAGGCTTCTTCATGAGGCATTAAGAACCCTTTGTGGCGAAGGTTTGATTTTTATTATGATTGTATCCGTGGGAAACTTGTTTTAATTCTTTATATGTATTTTTCCCACGAAACTCAGGTGTACTTTTGCTTGCGGAAATTCTGTATGTATAGCTGAAAGGTTCCTGCCGTCGAAGTAAATTGTAAATACCTCAGTAAATATATTTTCTCCAAATATTCGATGCTCAGGTACAACCCTTAGTTCTTTAACGGGGCCGAATTATGGGTCACTGAAACCAGTTCGTCTGTCATCGAAAAAGTACGTGACAGGGAAAGCAAGCAAAGCAGACTTGAAATGGAGAAACCTGCAAAGCAAGACGGACAAAGGAGGAATAAACGGGAAGGGAAGCACAAGCAAAGCACACACTGACCTGACAAACAACTCAGTTACATTGAATCAAACTCCGCCTCTCTTGTTTTTCTCGAGTTCTTCTGCTGACAGACGGATAAACAGACAGAGAGACAGACACACACTTATAGACACAACACAGAAAATAGTAGCTCGCAAGATAAAACAAAAAAGTGCTGGGTGAAGGCGGTGAGGTTAGTGACGGAACGGGTCCGCCCTCGGGTAGATGGGGTATGAGTCAGACAGCACAGGGGCAACAGGGTTGGGAAGATCGATCATGCGTGAAGCCATTACATCCCCTCAGTCAGTCCAACAGGTGGGGGAGGCAGATGAACGTGGGGAGATAGGCTGAGCCTTTATGGACATTCCTGCTGCTAAAACGGCTTCTGCTGTTATCTCCGGCGCCGCGTGTTTATGGAGCTGTTAAAATGGGAATGGGCGGATGTTGCTGTGGCCATACATGTCCGTTTCATTAAACGAAAAAAAAAAAAAAAAAAAAAAAAAAAAACCAGACAACAACAAAAACTGCTGCACTGGTATGTTTAGAAGCATGGGTCGGCGTTGCACAATCTTTAATTCAATGAACTTCAGTCTATACGTCCATTGGACTGCGTTCTCTTCGTTTGGCCAGACAGACAGATAAGGACATGATCAACGTTTCTAACTGTCTAAATGACGGTTTCTAAACTTTGTGACCTATCTGTCTTTTTTTTTTTTAATTTGCTTTTTGCGTTTGGTCTATTTGTCTGTCTGTCTGTCCGTTCTTTCGACTTTTGGTGTTTTGTCTGTGTTGTCTTTCTCCTCTGCTTCTGATGCTTGCGGGGTTTTTTTCAACATGTGTTTTCAAGAGTTTTGCTGTATTTCATGTGCGTATCATTTCTGTATCTGCATCTCAAATGTATGTGTGTGTGTGTGTGTGTGTGTGTGTGTGTGTTTGCGTGCGTGCGTGCGTGCGTGCGTGCGTGCGTGCGTGCGTGCGTGCGTGCGTGCGTGCGTGCGTGCGCGCGCGGTGTGTGTGTGTGTGTTGTAGATGGTTGTGGTGGAGGTAGTAAAGTGTTTAGTAGATAGTGATGTTGATGCTGTCTTCGTCGCCTTTAATGTTTCAAGTCCACTGTGCAACCATATACATTGGAGAACTTTTAATGAAATTCGCCTTGCGTCCAAAATATCCATTTTGATTAATTGTCCAGAGTTTAGAGAAAGACCGGACTGAGTGCGTGACCGTGGTTATGTACACATAGTGAAAAGTGTGTGTGTGCGTGCGTGCGTGCGTGCGTGCGTGCGTGCGTGCGTGTGTGTGTGTGTGTGTGTGTGTGTGTGTGTGTGTGTGTGTGTGTTTTCAAGTGCTTTATATTGAGTGTGTGTAGGTGTGTGTGCGTGCGTGTTTGTGTGTGCGCGCGCGCGT
>CM065714.1:24344545-24359545 GCA_033310375.1 Conus canariensis | reverse complement strand
TACACCGATGGCAAGGTGTGTCCGCCCCGGTCCCGGTTGAATACAAATCAGTTTGGTGACGGACGCTTACACTGATTAGCTACTAATTAGCTCTGTCACTGTGGACTAAAGGCTGTGTCCTTGTTTGTCAATAGGACAGACATTGCCCAGAGGACATCAGTCATCAATAAAAAGAAAATAGTCTGTCAGTCAGTCAGTCAGTTGGTGATTCTGTTAGTCATTCTAGCGATCAATCAGTCAACACAACCATCCAACTCAGCAGGCCATCAACATAGAACAAACACCAAAGCCGATCTCATTGTCGCTTGCAGAGGGACTGGTTTCTGGCCTATTCGCTGACGTGTCCAATCACAAGACAAACAGGCCGACCACAAAGAGGACACTTGAAGTAAAACTGAATCAAATTAAATGTAAAATCGTGTAAATGAACGCTGAAAATAGACTCAGTTTTTCAATTAAATGAAGTGAAAGTTCAAACTTCTTCATAATGCAAATTAAATTAATCAAGTGAACACAAAATTGCATGAAAAAAAATCAGTCAATAAAGTTAAATCAGTCTGAGTCAAAATTAAATGTGAAATGCAAACTAGAGCATTTTAATTCGTATTTCTAAACAAAATAGCCAAACTGAATCACATCAAAGCAAATCAAATGAGTGCGAACATAAAAATACTGAGAGAATAATTTGATCTTACCTGCTATACTCACACTTTTGTGTCTTGCACATGGAATCCCCAGCATCCACAAGCAGTAAGAATTAAACTAAATGAAGCTGATTCCAACTAAGTGAAATCAGTTCGAATCAACTAAACGAATCTAGAATCTGTAAAACGCAAGGGGCCAACAGACTGACTAGGCCTACATCACGTGACTTGCAGATGGACTGGCCCAGCTTCCGGAAGCAGTACTCTCCCCTGTCGGAAGCCCAGCTGCTCAAAGTGCTGACAGAGTACCAGTTCTCTGATGCCCAGTCCCCGCCCGCCTCCTGGCTCCCCCCACCCGGGGTGCAGCCCTCAGATGGTCTGTATTCCACTGTCTGTGTTGTGTGTCTGGTTGAGTTGATGTGGCTTCAGCACCATCCTGTAGGTCAGTTTAGTGCAGTTGAATTGTGTTCTCTTTGGTACATTCAGTTTTATGTAGATTAGTTCAGTTTCAGTATGTTATTGTCTAGTCTGGTTTAACCCTGTACAGCCTAGGCAAATCCAGCATAACCAAGCCTAATCTAGTGTAGACTACACCACCTTAGTGAAATGTGGTCCGGTTCAGTCAAGCCAGGCCAAGTATAGAGTACACGAGACCAGTCTAACGTGTTTCATTTTGTTCCGCTGACCTACTGTAGTGTAGTGAAGACCCGTGTATACATCATGTTCCTCTGGCCTACCATAGTGTAGTGTAAGCCCATGTATACATCATGTTCCTTTGGCCTACTATAGTGTAGTGTAAGCCCATGTATACATCTTGTTCTCCTGGCCTACTATAGTATAGTGTAAGCCCATGTATACATCATGTTCTCCTGGCCTACTATAGTATAGTGTAAGCCCATGTATACATCATGTTCTCCTGGCCTACTATAGTATAGTGTAAGCCCATGTATACATCATGTTCTCCTGGCCTACTATAGTATAGTGTAAGCCCATGTATACATCATGTTCTCCTGGCCTACTATAGTATAGTGTAAGCCCATGTATACATCATGTTCTCCTGGCCTACTATAGTATAGTGTAAGCCCATGTATACATCATGTTCTCCTGGCCTGCTGCAGTATAGTGAAGGCCCGTGTGTGCATCATGTTCTCCTGGCCTACTATAGTATAGTGTATGCCCGTGTATACATCATGTTCTCCTGGCCTACTATAGTATAGTGTAAGCCCATGTATACATCATGTTCTCCTGGCCTACTATAGTATAGTGTAAGCCCATGTATACATCATGTTCTCCTGGCCTGCTGCAGTATAGTGAAGGCCCGTGTGTGCATCATGTTCTCCTGGCCTACTATAGTATAGTGTATGCCCGTGTATACATCATGTTCTCCTGGCCTACTATAGTATAGTGTAAGCCCATGTATACATCATGTTCTCCTGGCCTACTATAGTATAGTGTAAGCCCATGTATACATCTTGTTCTCCTGGCCTACTATAGTATAGTGTAAGCCCATGTATACATCATGTTCTCCTGGCCTACTATAGTATAGTGTAAGCCCGTGTATACATCATGTTCTCCTGGCCTACTATAGTATAGTGTAAGCCCATGTAAACATCATGTTCTCCTGGCCTACTATAGTATAGTGTAAGCCCATGTATACATCTTGTTCTCCTGGCCTACTATAGTATAGTGTAAGCCCATGTATACATCATGTTCTCCTGGCCTACTATAGTGTAGTGTAAGCCCGTGTATACATCATGTTCTCCTGGCCTACTATAGAGTAGTGTAAGCCCATGTATACATCATGTTCTCTCTGGCCTACTATAGAGTAGTGTAGTGTAAGCCCGTGTATACATCATGTTCTCCTGGCCTACTATAGAGTAGTGTAGTGTAAGCCCGTGTATACATCATGTTCTCCTGGCCTACTATAGAGTAGTGTAGTGTAAGCCCGTGTATACATCATGTTCTCCTGGCCTACTAAAGTATAGTGGAAGCCCGTGTATACATCATTCCTCCTGGCCTACTATAGAGTAGTGTAGTGTAAGCCCGTGTATACATCATGTTCTCCTGGCCTACTATAGAGTAGTGTAGTGTAAGCCCGTGTATACATCATGTTCTCCTGGCCTACTAAAGTATAGTGGAAGCCCGTGTATACATCATGTTCTCCTGGCCTACTATAGAGTAGTGTAGTGTAAGCCCGTGTATACATCATGTTCTCCTGGCCTACTATAGAGTAGTGTAGTGTAAGCCCGTGTATACATCATGTTCTCCTGGCCTACTAAAGTATAGTGGAAGCCCGTGTATACATCATTCCTCCTGGCCTACTATAGAGTAGTGTAGTGTAAGCCCGTGTATACATCATGTTCTCCTGGCCTACTATAGAGTAGTGTAGTGTAAGCCCGTGTATACATCATGTTCTCCTGGCCTACTAAAGTATAGTGGAAGCCCGTGTATACATCATGTTCTCCTGGCCTACTAAAGTATAGTGGAAGCCCGTGTATACATCATTCCTCCTGGCTTACTATAGAGTAGTGTAGTGTAAGCCCATGTATACATCATATTCCCCTGGCCTGCTGCAGTATAGTGAAGGCCCGTGTGTGCATCATGTTCTCCTGGACCACTGCTGTGTAAGTCAATGCCTTCACCATGTTCCTTTGGACCCACCGTATCATAGTGTATGCCCGTGTATTCATCATGTTCCCCTTGCCTACTGCAGTCCAGTGTGAGTCGGTGCCTTCACCATGTTCCTCTGGCCTTCTGCATTGTAGTGTATGCCCGTGTGTACGATTATGTTCTTCTGGGCAGTTTCAGTCCAGTGTGAGTCAATGCCTTCACCACGCTGTTCATGCCTTCCAGACGTGCTGATCAGCCTGTCGTCCCACCCGTCTTTCGTGCTGCCTGTTGACGGGCCCAGGGTGGATCTGAGGGACACCTTCCCCCCGGCCCTCTACAGACACCTAGATACTCTCACTGCAGCCTTCTCTGCTCGCTCCGCCGTCAATGGTAATGGACGAGGGAGGGCATGTGCTGAAAAAAGAAGACAGAGGAGGGGGGGGGGATAGGAATGGAATTGGGAAAGGGCGAGAGAGAAATCCGCTTGGAGGTGGGGAGGGGAGGGACAGATCGAGCGAAAATGGAAGAGAACAAGAGATATGGATAAAGATACAGAAAGCAAGACACAAATAGGAACACGGGGGGCGTGGGGGTGGGGGGAGAGACAGAGAGATAGAGAGAGAGAGAGTGGTAGAGAAAAAGAGAGTAAAGAGAGAGAGAGGGAGAGAGAGAGAGAAAGAGAGTAGAGAGAGAGAGAGAGAGAGATGAGCAAAGAGAGATATTATGTATGGATGGATGTATGTATGTATGTATGTATGTATATGAATACAGAAAGAGCTGAAATGTTCCAGAAGGATGGCATGGAGAGTGGAATACAGACTCTGCCCGCACACCACGCCGCTCAGAACCTCCCCTGCCTAAACCTCCCCCTTCCGCTTCTTCTACTGCTGCCTCTGCCCACGAGACGTTCTTCACCTCAGACGTGTCCCACAGCCTCAGCCACACACCCCACCACCACCACCACCTCAACAAAATGGCGTCTCCACCACTGCCACCACCACCCTCACCACCACCACCCTCACCGCCACCACCACCACTACCTCCACAACAGCCCAAGATGAACGGGAACAACACGCAAGATCCTCAGAGCCCGCCCCTCCCTCAGCGGCACAAGCCTCGGGACGATGAGTCCCCTCCACCTCTACCTCCTAAACTGCCTCCCAGAAGTTCCACGATCCAGTTCGCTGACCCTCCTGTTCAGCCGTTTCCTTTGGAGCACAGAACAACAACAACAACCGCAGCCAGTGTTCTGAGTCCCAGAGTCCGTGCCGGAAACAGCAGCTCAAAGGTTTCTTTCAAGAACGTTCCGGACTATGCCAAAGTGACGAGGACCTCCCAAGGCAACAGCGGTGGGAAAGGTGTGAGTGTCAGTGATGGGATTATTCGTTCCAGACAGGAACATAAAGGCACAGAGCGTCTGACTCAGAGTGCAGGGACTCCTCATTATAGTGTGCCCTCCAGTCACAGCAATGGCAGATCGAAAGATCACCACGACTCCCAGAGCAGAGCGAAAGATCATCAGGACTCTCACAGCAGATCGAAAGATTACAGAGATCTGCACGGCGCCCCGCCTCATCCCTCAGGACCTCCGTCTAATTCTACCGACGTGCATCCACACTCCTGTTTAAAACGGGAACCGCCTCCTTATCATAAAGTCAACAACATTTTACACAACAGACAGTTCTCCCCTGATGGGAAAAGAATCCCTCTCCAGGACTCGCATCTGATACACGACTCAGGGACACTCGCACAGTCCAAATCTTCTATACCGCTGGACCCCAAAGGTGTAGACCCTAGACGGAGACCTCTCAACGGCATGGTGACGAACGGTCCTCTGTCGTTGAAGGACAAAAGCGTGATAAACAAGGTCCCCCCGCTAGAAATCCCTTCAGAGGATTTGTCAGGCACAACTTCGGACTCGGCTGTTTCGGATGAAGTTTTCGTTCAGATGAGTACGGAAGTTCCGCCTCTGGCTCGAGTACCTTCTCAAGGTTCTGCGGATTTTCGTCGTAGCTTATCCACCGGCATGTTGAACAAAGAGAAGGCCGAGAAAAATAAGGAGGGCAAACCGGAAATAGTGAAAATAGACATGCACCAGGAATCGGACAGTGGTCACGTGACGGTGGAAAACTTCCCGGATGATATTTATATAGACGTGTTGAAAGAAGCGACACCTAGCGGCAGTGCTGGGCAGCTCAAAGTCTTACCTCTGGAGGATGTGGCTGATGATCCTTTGATGAACGGTGAGTGGCGCTGGTGTTTAAGGGCTGTTAAGGCTCGGTGCTCTCTTCGTGGGTTTATGTTGCATTGCATCGTAGGGTATTATGTTATATTGTGTTGTGTTGTGTTGAATCCTACAGTGTTGTTTTGTACTTCGTTATTTGCATTGTACTTTATAATCTGTCTTGTACATAAAAACTTGTACTGTACTTTACAGTTTTAATGTTTTAATGAGCACAGTTGCATGTAGTCATGTGGAATGTGTTAAACAAAAATCTGTTGAGTCACAAAAAGTTTGTTTGAATTCCGGAAATTTGTTCCCAGAGAAAAAGCATGGCCTTTGTTGTTGTTGTTGTTGTTGTTGTTTCGCTTTATTTCTGTTTTTGTTTTTTTCTTTTTCGGTTTGGTTTTTGTTCCTTGTTTGAGCGTTTTCATGTTTTACCATCCAGCGCGTTTTTCTTTTTTTTTTTTTTTAGAATTTTTGACATGGAGAATTCCCTTTTTTTCTGTGATTATTTTTTTTTCTGCACTAGAGGGATGCTGCTTTGGGGTTCACGGTTTATCGTCTGTCCGAAAGACTAGCTCTCAGACCATCACTTGGGGTCCAGGAGTTAAAGGGAAAAGAAGGGAAGGGGGCATGGGAGGAAGGAAGGGCGGGGGGGAGGGGGTGGAGGGGTGAAGTCCATGCTATATTCAAAGCTTGGTCCAGAGGGTCCTCCTATATCCTTAGTGAGAGCGCTATCCATCAGGTCACCATTCTGTATTCCATGTCATCAGTGATATTGCTTTTATCCCATAAGTTCTGGCTCCCCATTCAAATCTTCACCTGAAAATAATGTCCTCAGCTGTGTTACGTATTATGTACAACACTCGTGGTGGATCCCCCGTACACAGCCACACGATGTATATTCTCGCCACAACCTAGCATAAGCAAACCACAAGGAGCGATTGGTATTATGTAGCCATGAGGCCACCGACCAGAGTAGACTTCGCCCTGCTGATGGGTCTCTTCGATGTTTCAGTAGTGCTTGATCTGATCCAGCACCCTCTTGACGACATGAATAACTAGCCCCATTCTTTGGCCAGTTCACTCTGCACTGCGTCAGGGGTTGTTTCACTTCGAGGAAGTATGTCAGTGATTTTGTGTTTGCTCATGAGGGTTCCGGTTATAGTCTTCATCACTTCGTTCAGCTGTCGTTACTTCTGGTCAAAGTTCCTTGTGTTTGTCTTCGCTTTTCGTTTCTCCTTCTCCTAGCCGGTCTTTTTTTTTCCTCTTCTTTTTTTTTTTTTTTTGCTTTCTTTTGTATTTCTTTCTTTCTTGTTTTCTTCATTTTTCGTTTTCTTTTCCAGCTTTTTTTTTTTTACCTTTCTTCTTCTTCTTCTTCTTCTTCTTCTTCTTCTTCTTCTTCTTCTTTCTTCTTCTTCCTCTCCGTCGTCGTCGTCGTCGTCGTTTTCTTCTTCTATTTTTTCTTCTTCTTCTTCTACTACAACATTTTGTCCCCCCCCCTCCTCACCCCCCCCCCCCCCCCCCCCGTCCGTTTCTTTTTCTTCTCCCCCCCCCCTCCTCCTCCTCCTCCTCCTCCCCTCCTTCTTTTTCCCCTTCTCAGATGGTTTCTGCTGTTCCTTGTCCTTTTGTTCCAGACCTCTCACCTTTTAGGAAGTGGTACCATGACGTGTGAGGACAAGTCATAAAGCCCATACTGAAATATGCCTACATCTGTTTCCTGTGTGTTGTATACGTTTGTTAAATTTGCATCTTTAATTCTAACTTTATCTTGACAGTTATTTGCTTGCAACGTTCAACAACTTCACAACACACACACACACACACACACACACACACACACACACACACACACACACACACACACACACACATATATAACACACACACGCACGCACGCACACACACACACACACACACACACACACACACACACACATACATACACATATACACACACGCACGCACACACACACACACACACACACACACACACACACACACACACACACACATACACACACACACACTTGCCCATTGACTGTGGATAACTGGTTACAGGTCGGTCAGACTTGCCGTTTGACTGTGGATAATTGGTTACAGGTCGGTCTAGTTTGCCAATTGAGTATGGATAACTGGTAATAGGTCGGTCTGACTGCCCAGTGATTATGGATAACATTACCGGTAACAGGTCGGTCCGACTTGCCGTTTGACTGTGGATACCTGGTATAACACGTCGGTCAGACAGACCTAGCAACTACAGATACTCGATCACAAGTCGGTCTAAGTGACCCATGAAGTGCAGATAACTGGTTACATGTGGCTCGACTGAACTGCTGCCTGTAACTAGTTTATCATGCTTTTTGAAGAATGAAGCTGTTTTTGTACTTCACTCTGATTTTGTCTTCAAAGCAATGTAGATCATACTTGTTGTTTTCTTCTGAATATACTGGTCTCCTTCCAACATACTCTTTTGTCTCACCCTGCAGTAGGTTTCTCTTACTCTTCTGGTCTTCTTCCGGTACACTTTTGTCTTCTCCGAACACGCTTCTGCCTTAGTCGAACATACTTTGTCTTCTTCCTGCAAAGTCTTTTGCCTCCCTCCGTCGTAAGTATGTCTTCTTCCTATATACGTCTGTCGTCTTCCAACAGCAGTTTTGTCTTCTTTCAAAACACTTTTACGTCTTCTTCCGGTATGTATGTTTTTTGTTTTGTTTTGTTTTCTTGCAACACACTTTTTTCTTCTTTGTACAAACTTAAGTCTTCTTATTGCGCACTTTCGCGTTCTTCTCAAACCTTCTTTTTTTTTTCTTTCTTTTTTTTTCTTTTTTTTGGCCTGATTTCTGCATAGGTATGTCTTCCTCCAACATACACTTGTCTTTCTCCTACATACTCTTGTCTTTCTCCTACATGCTCTTGTCTTTCTCCTACATACTCTTGTCTTCCCCCGGTATACTCTTGCCTTAATCCTACATACTCTTGTCTTTCTCCTCCATGCTCTTGTCTTCCCCCGGTATACTCTTGTCTTTCTCCTACATGCTCTTGTCTTCTCCCTGTATACTCTTGCTTTTCTCCTGCTTACTTTTGTCTTCTCCCAAGACTCTTTAGTCTTCTTCTTGCATACATCCCTAAATACTCATGTCTTTCTCCTACATACTCTTGTCTGTCTCCTACATACTCTTGCCTTTTCCCCCCCGCATAGCATCCTCTTCTTCCAACACTCTTAAGTCTTCTTCTTGCACGCGTTCTAACATATTTGTGTCTTCTTCCGACAATACTGTTATCTTCTGCTTCCAGATTTGTTTCTTCTTCAGACACGCTTCTGCCTTCTCGCTACATACTTTTGTCTTCTTCCCGACTTCGTGTGGTGCGAATCCTCCCGTCATGGTCTTTGCATGGACTGTAGCGGGTACCGTTTATTCATTTCGTGCTGATAGCACCCGGGCCACCCCACTTACCCCCTGTCCTGTCTTTGAAAGGTGAAGAAGCTCCGTGGTATGTTCGTTCCATGTGATGTACCATTCACTATTAAACGTATTCTTAAAACGTTTGGGGACCTATATGATTGCAGATACAAACACTGTACGGCAGAATCCATGAAAATCTTGCGCAAAAATGTCCCACCCGATCTAAGTTTCGAGTTCTTCGAAGATAAACATGTTTCATCTGATCTAAGATTTTACCGAAGAAAGATTTCAAATCAGTTTCATCGTGTTTTCAGAAATTCTTTTCTAATGAGTCGTCTGCGTAAGATTTTTTTTTTCAAATATCTGTGTAGAGATTTGACTTCGACGAAGAGACACCCCTGGTATGGCTCTTTGCGGTCGGCTAGGATATAAGCAACGTGGACTGCTTTCTTCCTACATATTTAAGTTTTCTTTCTGCACATTTTCATCTTGTTCCTATACACTTTTATCTACTTCCAACACGCTTTCGTCTTTTTCCCACACATTAAAAACTGCTTTTGACATACTTTTTTCTTCTTCTGACATACTTTTATCTTCCTATACACTTTTATCTTCTATCTTCTTGCATATTCGGTGTCTTTTTTATATTCTTTTGTCTTCTACCAACATGCTTTATTTTTCTTGCATATTCTTTCTTATTGACTAGTGTCTTTCCTGAATACTTTTTGATTCTTCAACATACTTGTTCTGTATGTTTTCCTACATATGTCATTTTTTTTTCTCCTTGCTCCCTGTCTTTGTCCTACCCTGCACACCTGTGTCTTCATCCAACAGACATCTAGCTCTGGTGAATAGGCTATGTGAACGACTAGACCGTAAACAGTCAGTATTCACACACACGCACACACACACACACACACACACAACACACCCCTCACTCTCTCTCTCTCTCTCTCACACACACACACGCGCGCGCGCGCGCGCGCGCGCGCGCGCACGCGCACTCTCTCTCTCTCTCTCACACACACACACACACACACACACGCGCGCGCGCGCGCGTACGCACGTACGCACGCACGAACACACACACACACACACACACACACACACACACTTACTCACTCACTCACTCACACAAACACTCGCACGCACAATACAAGAGTAACAACCTCCTCTGCAATGTTTTTTTTTTTGTTTTTGTTTTTGTTTTTGGCAGGCTACGACAGCGACCCCAGCCAGTCCGGGGACCTGCCAGCCCGGGTTCGCTACCGGCACAAGATGCCCGAGGAGCGGGACAGCAGCACCAAGGGGGAGATCACTGGGGAGGTCTTCACCCTGACTCTGCTCAAGGAGGGGGCGCGCCTGGGCATGGGACTCATTGACGGCATGGTGAGGCCTGCTCCTCCACCACCACCACCGCGTCCTCCTTCACTGCTCCTGATCCATCGCTCTATCGCTTTGCCTTTTGATCTTTTAATCAGATGGTCAGTCAGTCAGTCTGTCTGAAAGTCATTCAGCAGTCCGCCGGTCGATCAGTGTTTTTGGCATCCAATCCGTTGGTCAATAAACACACACACACACACACACACACACACACACACACACACACACACAGTCACACCCGCACGCACACACACACACACACACACACACACACACACACACACACACACACACACTCACACACCCGCACGTGGGGGCGCGCGCGCGCGCGCGCCACCACACACACACACACACACACACACACACACACACACACACTTCAAACCCCTTGACTCCGTGTTGGGCCAGTGAGCATAACACGCCCACGCGCGCGGCTCTGTGGGTGTATGTGTGTGTGTGTGTGTGTGTGTGTGTGTGTGTGGTGTGTGTGTGTGTGTGTGTGTGTGTGTGTGTGTTTAGTGGCTGGAGGGTGTGTTTGTGGGAGCGGGCTGATAAGGAAGATGATGGGCGTGCAAGGTCAGAGACGACGGGAATCAAATGAGGGGAAGGAAGAGGAAGGGTCTTTGAAATCCTCAGTCACGTGTCATTTCATTTTTCGCCTCATGAACTTACTTTCTTTTTTTTAATGAGCAGCTTTACATGTTAATTGAAGAACTGTTCTTTCGGGGCCAAGTGATTCTATAGCGCAGAGGCTCACAGTGAGTGACAAGTTGTAATATTTATGTGAAAGGACGGAGGGAACTAGAGTGAGAGGAAGCAGGAGATCATGATTGATAAATTAATAGCTACATTAAAAAAAAAAAAAAAAGAGATGATGGATGTCGCATGCTTAATTGACCCATATGCTCTTTCATGTCAAACGTTCAGACGTTCAGGGGCGGTAAATGAACTGTCAGTTGATTGAGTATTGCCCCTTAGACCACCAACCCGCCGGCTGCCGTCGTTTCTGTCATCTCAGAAAACAAGTTATTGATGCGTCAAAATCACTTGCTGAAATATACTTAATAAAAAAAAAAAGTATTGATTGATCGGCTTTATGATTACCAAGAAAATGTTAATATACATTTTAAATTACATTTTTGTTTCTGTTAATGTTACGCTTAACATGCATTAATATAAACTTTATAGGACAGGGTTATGTACTAGGTTTATCGTTGTGTTGGGTTCATAGGATAGAGTGTTATTTCTTTGTCGTCACGTGTGCTCCCTCCGTCTCTCTTTCGTTCTCTGTGTGTGTGCGTGTGTCTGTGTGTGTGTGTGCGCGCGCGCATGAATATTTGATTGTGCGTACCAGAATGTTTGTGTCTGTATTTGTGTGTGTGTGTGTTTGTGTTTGTTGTCTGTGTGTCGGTGAGAATACAACTATGGTTGTTTCAGTTAGTGTGAGGATGTATCAACTGAAATAAGAGTGTTATATAATGCCTTCAAAACAAACATAAAAAGGAAATGAAAAAAATTCACACCCATACGAGAACACGAACACGAGAGAGAGAGAGAGAGAGAGAGAGAGAGAGAGAGAGAGAGAGAGAAGACAGACAGACAGACAGACAGACAGACAAAGAGACAGACAGACAGACAGAGATAGAGAGAACGTATTAATTCATCTAACTATATTTGTTCCTCAATTTGCTGTGATGACAGTACACCCCTCTCAAGTTACCGGGTATCTACGTACGTAACGTGTTGCCCGGGACACCCGCAGCCCTGTGCGGACACATACGGGTGGGAGACCGCATCCTGGCTGTTAATGGAAGGAGCATTGTAGGCGCTGATTACAACAGGTAAGGAGCATTGTAGGCGCTGATTACAACAGGTCAGGAGCATTGTAGGCGCTGATTACAACAGGTAAGGAGCATTGTAGGCGCTGATTACAACAGGTAAGGAGCATTGTAGGCGCTGATTACAACAGGTCAGGAGCATTGTAGGCGCTGATTACAACAGGTAAGGAGCATGTAGGCGCTGATTACAACAGGTAAGGAGCATTGTAGGCGCTGATTACAACAGGTCAGGAGCATTGTAGGCGCTGATTACAACAGGTAATGTTACAGTACAAATGGAAGGAGCACTGTAGGCGCTGATTACAACAAACAGGTAAGGAGCATTGTAGGCGCTGATTACAACAGGTAAGGAGCATTGTAGGCGCTGATTACAACAGGTAAGGAGCATTGTAGGCGCTGATTACAACAGGTAATGTTACAGTCAATGGAAGGAGCATTGTAGGTGCTGATTACAACAGGTCAGGAGCATTGTAGGCGCTGATTACAACAGGTAAGGAGCATTGAAGGCGCTGATTACAACAGGTCAGGAGCATTGTAGGCGCTGATTAAAACGGGTAAGGAGCATTGTAGGCGCTGATTACAACAGGTAAGGAGCATTGTAGGCGCTGATTACAACAGGTAATGTTACAGTCAATGGAAGGAGCATTGTAGGCGCTGATTACAACAAACAGGTAAGGAGCATTGTAGGCGCTGATTACAACAGGTCAGGAGCATTGTAGGCGCTGATTACAACAGGTAAGGTGCATTGTAGGCGTGATTACAACAGGTAAGGAGCATTGTAGGCGCTGATTACAACAAGGTCAGGAGCATTGTAGGCGCTGATTACAACAGGTAAGGAGCATTGTAGGCGCTGATTACAAAGAGTAGGAGCTATTGTAGGCGCTGATTACAACAGGTAAGGAGCATTGTAGGCGCTGATTACAACACAGAGTAAAGGTAGAGCATTGTAGGCGCTGATTACAACAGGTAAGGAGCATTGTAGGCGCTGATTACAACAGGTAATGTTACAGATCAATGGAAAGGAGGCATTGTAGGCGCTGATTACAACAGGTAAGGAGCATTGTAGGCGCTGATTACAACAAACAGGTCAGGAGCATTGTAGGCGCTGATTACAACAGGTAATGTTACAGTCAATGGAAGGAGCATTGTAGTCGCTGATTACAACAGGTAAGGAGCATTGTAGGCACTGATTACAACAGGTAAGGAGCATTGTAGGCGCTGATTACAACAGGTAAGGAGCATTGTAGGCGCTGATTACAACAAACAGGTCAGGAGCATTGTAGGCGCTGATTACAACAGGTAATGTTACAGTCAATGGAAGGAGCATTGTAGGCGCTGATTACAACAGGTAAGGAGCATTGTAGGCACTGATTACAACAGGTAAGGAGCATTGTAGGCGCTGATTACAACAGGTAATGTTACAGTCAATGGAAGGAGCATTGTAGGCGCTGATTACAACAGGTAAGGAGCATTGTAAGCGCTGATTACAACAGGTCAGGAGCATTGTAGGCGCTGATTACAACAAACAGGTCAGGAGCGTTGTAGGCGCTGATTACAATAGGTAAGGAGCATTGTAGGCGCTGATTACAACAAACATGTCAGGAGTATTGTAGGCGCTGATTACAACAAACAGGTAAGGTGCATTGTAGGCGCTGATTACAACAGGTAAGGAGCATTGTAGGCGCTGGTTACAACAAACAGGTCAGGAGCATTGTAGGCACTGATTACAACAGGTAAGGAGCATTGTAGGCGCTGATTACAACAGGTAAGGAGCATTGTAGGCGCTGATTACAACAGGTAAGGAGCATTGTAGGTGCTGATTACAACAGGTAAGGAGCATTGTAGGCACTGATTACAACAGGTAAGGAGCATTGTAGGCGCTGATTACAACAGGTAATGTTACAGTCAATGGAAGGAGCATTGTAGGCGCTGATTACAACAAGTAAGGAGCATTGTAGGCGCTGATTACAACAAGTAAGGAGCATTGTAGGCGCTGATTACAACAGGTCAGGAGCATTGTAGGCGCTGATTACAACAGGTAATGTTACAGTCAATGGAAGGAGCATTGTAGGCGCTGATTACAACAGGTAATGTTACAGTCAATGGAAGGAGCATTGTAGGCGCTGATTACAATAAGTAAGGAGCATTGTAGGCGCTGATTACAACAGGTCAGGAGCATTGTAGGCGCTAATTACAACAGGTAATGTTACAGTCAGTGGAAGGAGCATTGTAGGCGCTGATTACAAGAGGTAAGGAGCATTGTAGGCGCTGATTACAACAGGTCAGGAGCATTGTAGGCGCTGATTACAAAAGGTAATGTTACAGTCAATGGAAGGAGCATTGTAGGCGCTGATTACAACAGGTAAGGAGCATTGTAGGCGCTGATTACAACAGGTAAGGAGCATTGTAGGCGCTGATTACAACAGGTAATGCTACAGTCAATGGAAGGAGCATTGTAGGCGCTGATTACAACAGGTAAGGAGCATTGTAGGCGCTGATTACAACAGGTAAGGAGCATTGTAGGCGCTGATTACAACAGGTAAGGAGCATTGTAGACGCTGATTACAACAGGTAAGGAGCATTGTAGGCGCTGATTACAACAGGTAATGTTACAGTCAATGGAAGGAGCATTGTAGGTGCTGATTACAACAGGTAAGGAGCATTGTAGGCGCTGATTACAACAGGTAAGGAGCATTGTAGGCGCTGATTACAACAGGTAAGGAGCATTGTAGGCGCTGATTACAACAGGTAAGGAGCATTGTAGGCGCTGATTACAACAGGTCAGGAGCATTGTAGGCGCTGATTACAACAGGTAATGTTACAGTCAATGGAAGGAGCATTGTAGGCGCTGATTACAACAAACAGGTAAGGAGCATTGTAGGCGCTGATTACAA